>CAWUFW010002610.1:1800000-2130417 GCA_963921515.1 Calotriton arnoldi
GATATAACCCGCGCCCCCGCCCATCGGGACCCCACCTTTTGTTCAGACTGTGTAGTGAGATGAGTCTCCTGCAGCATTGCCACTTGGACATTGAGCCTATCTAAGGTTGCCATCACAGTGCGTATCTTTTTTGGGCTATTTAGGCCTCGTACGTTCCAAGTTAAGAAACGGAAATTACCCCGCATTACTGTAATAGGGGTGATAATGACATACACATAAACAACATTGCAGAAGACCGGTAAGTCGATAGCCCGCTGAGCGTTGCAACATAAGACAGCAGTAAACCCAGGTAGTCCACAGTAGATACATTCCCCCAAAGCTCCCAAGGCACATTAAGTTCATGTGTACAAAAAAAAACAAGATTCAGGTCTGCGACATTCGTGCCAGACGTTAGAAAGCAAGTATTCAGACAGTGCCATCCGCGACCTCTCCCCCGTTCCACCCCCCTCTCCCGCCCCCACCCACTTTGGCCTCCCTCAACTCGCCAAACCCATCCCTGATAAACCCATCTAACTCCCATCTAACATCGCCAACAAATAACAGTGTGTGGGGAATTCCCATATGGGGGCGTCAGAGTGCTACTTTCCTCCCACTAGGTAGGAGGTGGCTGATCAGGTCGTGTACCTGTGTTACAATCCTGAAGCTGATACTGAACCAAGTGCGTCCTGTCTAAACTACATATGGCATTGCAGCCCTCGTCTTGAGAGCAGAAATGGGAGCCAAATAGGCAAAACGAGTGCCCACATATAAGACCAATCTAATAAACAGTGCTGTTAAGGCCCCTTAGAGAATGGCTCCGATCATAGGGTACTCTGATATTGTCAATTCCCCTCTCCCTGATCAGTCTCAGGCTCTCGGCGCTGCCTCTTCAAGTGCTTCGCATGCTCCATCGCTGCCTTTGGAGTCGAGAAGATTTTAAAGCTCCCCTCCGCTCCCACACGGAGCCGAGCCGGATACAGCATAGCATACGGTATGTCCTCGGACTGGAGGAATTTTTTTACGGCTCCATACTCACGCCGAGCCGCCTGAACCGCGGCAGTGAAGTCAGGGAAGAAGGACAAATTGTTCCCCTGGTGGCAGATGTTACCTTTCTCCCTGGCCAGTCGCAAGATGGTGTCCCGATCCCGATAGTTCAATAGCCGGGCTATGATTGGCCGGGGAGGGGCCCCAGGGGCCGGACGCGCCGCCAGGGAACGGTGGGCTCGCTCCACCACGAATATTGGAGACAGCTGCTCAGTTCCAAATACCTCCTTAATGAGAGACTCCATGTATAGTTCCATTTTACCCGCGTTTGTGGATTCAGGAAGGCCCAAAAGGCGGATGTTGTTCCTCCGAGACCTGGCCTCCAAATCCTCGTTCTTGACCTGTATTATGGCTAATACCTTTTCCATATTGAGAGCCTTACTAGTGACATCACTGAGTCCATCCTCCGCAGTAGACACCCTCTGCTCCACCTCCCCCATTCTTGTAGACTGCTTTTCTAATTGGGAGGACATGTGGTCCAGCCTGTGATTGATGGTGGACATGCTGCCCTCAATGGCCTGTAGACTTTTCTGCATCGCCAGCAGTGTAGACTCCAGACTGGAAGCGCCATCTCCTTGACAGTCCGCCTCCGAATCAGAAGCTGCCTTCTGAGGGACCCTGCTAGATTTTCGTGCCTCAAAAGTGAGGCGGGGCTGCGATTTATCCGGTTTCCCCATATTCAGCTGTGGTAACAGCGGGTGCCCTGGAACTCCCCCAGCAGCAACGTTCAGATGCCTGTAGTATGCATACGGGGGACCCCCGAACCGCACCGCGTGCGTTCCAGAGAGTTCAGCTCCCAGCAGAGGCACACCCTCCCCAGCTCCAGAGAGAGGGTGTTTGGTACCCAGTGACGCGAACCGGAGGATCCTCCACGACTCTCCCAGCAGCCAGCAATCAATGGCCCCCACAACGACAGCCAGGCCAGGTCAAAAAAGGGGTGCAGGCGGCGGGGAACTGGGATACGCCACAAAACTCGGGGATCAGGCGGTCTCCATCAGCGCTACACCATTAGCCTCACGCAGCCCCGTCCAGGCGAGAGCTCATCAGCAGGGGGGCCAACCTCTACACAGCAGCAAAGCATCAGCCAGTCTCTGCCCCCTAACCGGCATTTTCAGGCCTCGCCGTGCAGGCAATCATCTACGGGCTCGCCACTTCCACAAGCCACAGCAGGCAGGCCACAGCCCCAGCCGCAGCCGCAGGCCGAGGCCCGGACCGCCCCCCACCTACCGCAGCCCAGCGGGCGCTGACGACACACCGCAGTAGCCGGGATCCGGTCGCAGCGGTGATCCCACAGGCCCCCGGCACGGGGCGCCAGACGTGCAGCAGTCCCGGGCGAGCTCGGGCCCCCGTCAGCAGCTCGCAGCCGTCGCAGCCCCCGCCGTCAGCACAGGGCAGAGGGATCAGGAGCCCTCGCTGCAGGCACAGAGCCCAGAGAAGCGCTCAATCCTCGCTCGCTGCCATGGCGGCCGCCATCTTGTGTATGAGTCGCACAGGGCCGACCCAGCCCCAGCGCCACATATATCGGGTCCCCTCAGCCGACTAGGCAGGCCCCACTGCCGGCGGAGTGTCCCCGCAGCCAGAGCAACGCAGCAGGCACTTGGTTTGCTTAATTTATCCGCAGATTCTGGGCGGATTGCAGATCAGCCGGGCGGAGCAGCACTTAATGTGCGGCCATCTTGCCGGCGCCCTCTAGCGCCCCCCGATTCCATTCGATTCTGCTGCTGCCGACGCCCCCGTCCGGCCGAGTCCCCCATTGTCGCTTCTGGCCCCTTGCTTCCCCAGGCGGCAGTCCTTCTCCACGGATCTCCAGCCATTCCCAAACATCTTCCGGGGAGTCAAAGAATTGCGCCTTACCCCCCGAGATCACCTTCAGCTTGGCAGGATACAGGAGCATATAATGCATGTTCAGGTCCCACAGCTTACGCTTCACTCCCAGGAAGGATTTCCGGAGGTCCTGGACTTGCTTAGTGTAATCCGGGTAGATAGACACTTTACTATTTTCGTACTGGAGGTTCTGGTGTTCCCTTGCCACTCTCAGAATGCAGTCTCTATCCCAATAGTTTAGGATTTTAGCTATAATAGCTCGAGGCTGTGCATCCAGAGGTGATGGAGGGACGAGGGCCCTATGCGCTCTCTCAATCACGAACACATCCGAGAGTCCCTCAGGGCACAGTTGGGTATAAATACAGCGCTCTAGGAACTGCTCAGCCGCCCCCAGTTCCGCCCTTTATGGGATGCCCAGCACACGAATGTTGCTGCATCTCGCCCTCCCCTCCCCCTCCTCAGCACGACTCTCCAGGGCCTTCGTAACCACAGTCATCTGTGCCACCTGCTGCTTGAGGGTAACCACCTCACCTTTCAGTTCTACTATATCCCCCTCGGCGCTCGTGACCTTACCAGCTACCTTCCGGAGGTCCTTACGTAGTAGGTTCACATCCACAGAGACAGTATCTATTCTGTCCTCCAGCGCCTTCCTGGAGCCCTGTATGGCCGCCATGAGTTCCGCCCTGGTGGGCTCCGGGCTCTACCCCCTCCCCTCCCTGAGTCCTGTTCCGCCCCCCAGTCTGTCTGGTCAGGCGCTGGGGGGGATGCCTAGGCGTAGTGTACTGCATGATGGTATTTGGGCCAGTCATCTTCTGAGGCTTGTCTTTGCCCATTGCAACCCCTGACGTGTGTACTTGACACAACCACCAACACGATTCACGTACCAGAAGAGTCTCCTCAGCAGGGGTCCACTAACCATCCAGACTAGCAGATGTAATAACACTCATGGGCCCCCTCTCCACGCACAGTGCCCCCGACTCAGTAGGATGGCACACACTACTCCTCTGTTCCACCACAGCGAGCCAAAGTCAGCTCTAAGCCTGCCCTAATAAGTCCACACATGCAGCAACACAGTTCAGCAGGACCACCACTGGGGCACCGCAATCCACATAAGCAGTGAGTATGGGCAGGGCCACACAATGCGCAACCAATTCAGCTCTCGGGCTGATCCCTGTCGTGTCCACCTCTTTGGGTCCTTAAGTGTGTGCTGGCAAATCTTCGCGGGTCCCACACACCCACCAGGGGCACCGCAGCATTGCCAGTATGCCGATGTGTATATTTGCAGCCCCCACAGTTCTGTAATGCTCAGGTCCCTGCTCACAGGAAGAGGGGGGCCCGATGGACAGCGACCCCCCCCCACACGCACCACCCCGAGGTCCAATCGGCCCCAGCACAAGTTCCGCAGCTCCGGAGGGGGCCACAATGACAGCCGTGACCCTCAGGCACCCCAACCAGGCCCAAAGCGGACTGCTCCGCCCTCTAGGCCCCGGCCGGGGGAGCAGCACCTGCCCCAGGTCCACTTACCAGCATCCGCCGGACACTCCGGCCGCCACACTCCGTGTCGCCGTTATCTGCTCCCGGGCGCTGATAGAAGGCAGCGCGTCACGGGAGCGCACCTCGCGCTCAGCCGGGGATCAATACGAGGCCGCTTCGCCAGCAGGCTCCCCGGCAGCCCGCTCGCTCCGTGCTGGGTTCGCCGTTCTCCACGGCCAGGATCCTGAGGCCGTCGATCGCAGCCTGTGACAGCCAAGCAGCCAGGGGGTACAGGAGGGGGGCTCAACCAGCCGCGTCCGCACTCCTCCGACCCCAAATCACTGCAGCCAGGCTGCGGATGCAGCGGGTCGACCCGCGCAGGCCCGATCGGCAGTACGCACTTACGCGCTCGCGTGGTGCTGGGTCGAAACTCGCCCAAAATCGCTCATGTAGACCCAGGGGGCCCCATAGATCTTTCCCCGCGGAGAGAGTCAGATTTTCAGCGAGGCATCGAGGAGAAATGAAGGATATTTAGGCGGACGGACGGAGAGTTGAGGAGGCTCACGTCCTGTCGGCCATGTTGCTAGGCCACGCCCCAATGGGCTACATCCTTAACATCGATTGATGTCAGCTTTGTTTTTGACCCTTCCTTGCAAACACAGGAGTTTCTTCATTATAAACATGTTCACCCTCTGCCTTCTGTTCTTCCACTAGATCAGTACAAATATTGGTTCCGCACAACCAGCCTTGGTTCTAAAGCAGCTTACTCTGCAGCTTGAGCTATTGTCGTAGGTTCAATGAAAGATGGTGTTTTTGACTCTACCTTGGTCCATGCCCAGTCCCTTGGGGACTGCACGGCCCAATTGACCGAATTAAGAGTTCTTCTTTTAGCTCTAGAATATGCTGATCTTGAATTACCCATTCTTGTTGTGTGTGATTGTTTTTATTGTGTTTAGTCCTTCAGTGACAATTAGTTTTTTTGGAAACAAAATGATTTTCAGGATTCTAAAGGTAGCAGGATAAAGCGCATTGGGTTTGAGTGGCCACTTTACAAGAACGCCTGACACTTACACATGATATACACACATTGGGCCATCAACATGCGGGAGTGCATGCTGTTGGGAATTTGATGGCTGATAAAGCAGCCAAATCTGCAGTCGCCACAGTTAAAGTAGCTGCAGTTACACGTTCTATGACTAAAATTGATGTTGACATTTAAGCGGCCATCACCGCAACATGGGATGGTACTCCCTTTCCTCAGGGATATCCTTCTAAATATACTTATCAGTTAACTACTGGCAAAGTTCCTTTTCTGCCTATTTCTAAGTTTGCTAATCGGCTAATACCCAACCTTGACTGCAGACAGTCTTTGATAGTGGCAGCTCATGAAGATATCGCTTCTGCACATGCAGGAGCAACCACCACTATTTCTCTTTTACAGCAACATTATTGGTGGCGCAGTTTATACCAACAGACTCGTAGATTTGTACTTTGTTGTGACGTTTGCCAACAAATTGAGAGTTCTACTATGTCGCAACCACCTCAGCCACACCTTTTAATTTCTAATCAGCCGTTTGGCTACAATTATCTTGATCATTGGGGTCCTTGTATATCCGATACTGCTTCCAAATATATTTCGGTTGCAGGGTATTTTTGCACAAGGTTCCTCTGGGTCTGGCCACAGTGCTCGGCTGTCACTCGCACTGTTATAAAAGATTTGCATGTCTTTGTCGGAACATATGCCAGTGGCACTTTCCATTTAGACCAGGGTCCGGCTTTCGCCTCTAAGGCGTACCGCGATTCTATGAGGTCAATGGGAGTGCAGGTGCATTTCTCGTCTCCATATAGGCCTGAGGGCAGTTCTGTTGTGGAGCGGATGAACAGTGACTTTAAGCAATCTTTAACAGCAAGGGTATTAGGTGCGGGCCATGGCGGGTTAACTCATCTTTATGGGGTTCAACGTGCTCTTAATAACTTCCCAAGAAGATCTCTGAGTGGGCGGACCCCGCACAAAATACTCTTTGGCATCAAGATGTTCGTTTCGAACCTTGATGGTCTAGACGTTGTGGTGGCTGCTGCAACCTTTGACGTAGTTATCCACTGTGCTGTCTTACAGGATCTACAAAAGTGTTGTGACGCTCTGGCTAAAACCCTTTGCCTTCAACTCAGCCTTCTGATGCACCGGCTCTGATTCCTGTTTCTGGCTGGCTTCCAAAAGTTGGAGATCTGGTTTGTGAACAAGTGGCGATCAAGCAAGAATTTGGTCCCTCCTTCTGTGCCCCTGTTCCAGTACTTGGTCTTCAGGGTACCCGAACTGTGATTTTACCTCCACTTCCTGGATACAAAGAAAATTGCTTTGTTTCAAGTAAACATGTCAAGTTACACCATTTGACCAATACTCAATAGTATGCCTTGGGGTGTCCCTAGATGGGATATTCCTTTACAGCCTGTGAGCTTCGTTCCTACTTATCCTCCCCGGCTGCCGGAGGGGGATGTTGAGTCTTTAATTGACCTGGTACCAGTTTTACTATCTTTACACTCAACTATGGAAATCATCTATTCTGATTCATCAGTCGAGTCCTCTTTGGGAGTGCAAGCCTCAGGTCTACATCCAGAATCCCAGCCTCCATTATTCCAGCTGAGTTCTTCTGGTTGCTATATTGATCAAGATAATTTTTCTTCAGCCAGTTCTTCATTGTCCTCTGTTTTAACCCCACCACCAGCGCGGATTTGTGCTTTTATCTCCTGGTTAAAACGCAATTATCTGTTTCCACCTTGGATATATATTTGGATCGTGTTATCCGTGGTATTTTAGTTCATGTGGATTGGATTTGTGACTGTTTTTTTCCTTTTGATTAATGGCCACTACCTCCCAGAACATTCTGCTGCAGAACTTGTTGACTGGGTGTTGGCCCCACATTCTTCCTTGCATAAAATGAAAAGAGACCAGTCCCTTGTTAACATTTCAGCGGACCCAGTCACTGATGGAATTGTATGGGATAAAGTACCATTCGATGTATTTGGTCTGTGGAGACCGTAAAGATACCATATATATTCTGTGTTTCCTTGGGTGATGTGATAGTGCCCATGTTGTAATCTGATGATTGGGATGTCGATGCTGTAAATTCAGTGTTTTCTGAATTACAATATTATACTGTCTTTGACGCTGAGGATTTATATTTAAATTCTACGAACTATGCAGATTTGTTCTGTTATCAACATTATGGACATCATTTCTTGAATAGATCTATTGGACAGCGTCACCAATTAAATTACACTCAATGGGAACATTGCCCAAATCCATCTCAGGGTAGTTCCAATACACAAAAGATGAAGTATACTTATTTTTCCTGTTATAACATTTCAGACCCAGCATCATACTATTTTAAGTTGGTTCCCAGTCTTTCGAAAAATATATGCTTACTGAGACTAAGTTAATATATGCATCCCTGTTTATTGATGATTCAGCACTGAAAGGATATGATTACTGGAAGGATAATATTGACTTAAAATCAGTATGGGGTACTAAATCATGGCAAGTCCAAGGTACAGAATTTCTATTCCGTGCATGTCGGATACCTATGCAAATTATCTTTCTCAATGACACTGTCCAACAGACTACTCATCTGAGGTTGGCTAAGATTAAAGAATTGAATGCTCCCACTATTCCATCCTTGGCCCTGTTTGATAATTGGCAATCTTATACTAACTATACTGAAGACCAACTAAATAGTATGATACAAAATGGTACATTTAATTCCACTATGATAGCTCCAACAGGATGGTCATTATGGCCTTTGAACACAAATGTTTGTCATTCTCGTTTCGTGAACACTACTTCTTGGTTCAAATTAAATAGACCTGATCCACTTTATCCACAAACACTGCATTCCAACACTGTTACTACTTATTCCGTAGGTAAATTATGTCAACAATGGCTAGAACATTCCACATTGTCTGCTGTGAAACAACATCTTTCTCTCCTATCTGAAGATATAAACTTATCTGATTTCCTGTTGGGTCCAAAATCCCCACGTTTGAAATGATTTATTTATGCTGCATGTAATGAACTTTGGATATTGTCACAACTGGAAGCTGCAGTACGTTTACGCCAGATTGATCAAGATAATTTAAATAAAGTGCTTGCTGTTGTCGTCAACAGTATTAATACATTGTCATCTCGTATTTACACTTTAGATAACATTGTGTCATCTATAATTGATATTGTGCAAGCTGAAGTGTCTACCTTGTATCATGGTCAGAATCAACTTAGATCAATTATGCAATTTGGTTGGACACTACAAACTTAAGAATGGACGCATCCCCTGGCATTATCTTAATTGTTGCACATTATTCTTACCATTTAATTTGACACATAAACAACAGTCAATCGCTATGAAAGATGCCAGTTACATAGTTAAGCTATGCTCCATATAGAGAAACTTGAACAACTTCCATTTACTATAGCGGAAACGTACTCTGCGGTATGGTTAATGCACGGAGTTATCTTGTTGCCCATCTCGATGTTTCAATTCACTGCCTGCATGAAACACTTCTCAATAGGTAGATATGAACCCCTTGGGAGCAGCTACATACATGAATTATGGTCTCTGCCCTTTAGATATTGTTGCCAACGAGCTGATGAAGACGTTTTTCTCACAGGGGAAGGGTGCAACTCGACTGCCGGTCATTCCCTTGTATGTCAACAAGTAAAAATCCACAGCGCTTGCAATGTTTCTACCCCCACTCTGTCTTGTTATTTAAATGGAACTCCTATTCCGCCAATTATTCCCACTCTCACACTGCTTTCCAATGGCACTTATCTCGTACTTAATAATTAGGACTGTTGCAGTCTGCGGGCGGGAATCCTGTACGCAGTGTCTGTTTCTCAGTTAGTTACTTGTTGCAACAACGTCCTGTTCCCCCCCACACACATAGGAGTGTAGATAGCTCATTATGGCCTCCCATTCCAACTTTGAAAACAGATTTCAATAAACTAAGCAGATTCAAAGTGTTATTGTTTCAACAAGAAGTGGCTCTCACTTCAGCACGAGAGACCTTTGAATGAAAGGTGGCGAGAACGTCCAGTGAAATACAGTCATTGTTAAACACGAATCTCCCAATACATTGCGGGGAATTGATATCAAATATTTAATGCGTCTGATACCACGGGCCTGGCAAACTTTTTTAAACTTGTGGACTTCGACCTCGTGACATTATTTTAAACTATTTTTGGAGTAATCCCAGCTTTTATACATTTGATTTTTTCCTGCGTATTCGGTGGGTTCGCGCTAATGCTCGTCTTAATTTGGAGCATCATCGTGCTGTTCCTGCTATTTCACATTGGCTGCTCCATTTCTGGTCCTTCCCGGATAGGCATCACTGCAACTGTACCGTGGGCAAATGCTACAACTTTTTGGCGCGGTGCCTTTAGACACTCTGGATACCAAATTTTGTCTAACCTTCCGCTTTGCTTACTTCACCTGTGTGCAACCTGTGTACCACTTCATCCAGTGCCTTTTTCAATGGGCCCTGCACATCTGCCTGGCTATACCACCTCACGCTGCCCTGGATTTCGAACTGTTGATGGGTCGTCAAGTGGCCCATAACCAGGTTTGTTCCTTGGGTATGCAACTTGTGTATAACCCTGCGCTGTGGCCAGTAGTCGGTGGTGATCCCTGTGCAAATGTGCAGCATCTTCTGGATCTCAGTTTCATTGAGATTGCCACAAGTTGTCCTTTCATGTTCTTGTCCACAGCTGGATACGAGGAGCATGTTTGTTCATTTGACCTGCTCAATTGGATGGCCAACATTTCGAATTTGGAAGGTTCAGATTTCTTATTGGAATCCTTGTCTTTTCACTTGGAATCCTACATCTTGGGTCCCGGCAATACGCTGTAATTGGATACATTTTTCATCCAAAAATTCCATCATTTGGCCAAAGTACGTAAGGAATACTCCAACTACAAGCTGTTGTGATCACTTGGGTTCTGCTTATCACCTTATTTCTATCATCATTTTGGTGCTACCATCTGGACAAAGGGGAGGGTTTCATATTTCCTGTGCAGGCCCATTGTCGTTTTCCCTATGTTAGCATGAGCACGTTGCAGACCGCCCTCTGCTTTGCGCACATTACTATACAAACATATTTTGCTTTGTGCCACACTGTACTTTCACACAGAACCTGCTGTTGTTTTAAGGTTCTGTTCTGTCTTGGGATTTAGTGTGCACACTATAGACAAGGTCGAACAACAATGCCCCTTGTTATTTTGTTCTGGTCAGGCCTCAGCACCTAGACAAAACACACAAATGCAGCTGTTGTTTGGGAACACGTACTTCTGCCATATAGGTATGCACAAATAGGTAACAACACACTTGGAGAGGGATCTTTCTAAGGAAGATATCATGACAGCACTTGAGATGTAGAACTTTCATCTGTGCAAGCTAAGGTACAGGGTCTGCTGCCAACACCCAGAGATCTTCTGCTATGTAATCACTTTGCTTCTGCTTCTGTAGAAGGGGAGGGGGTTAGGCTACCCTGTCTTGTATAATGAATGACAGCTCATTTTATAATTTATGGATTACTTACTGTGCTGACCGTATTTGTGTTAGGCATTTTCTTACTCATTGTGGCACGTATACTGCATATTATAGTTAAAATAAACATTTAAAGCTTTTTTCGTGCCTCTGTCAGATCTTATTGTGGACTAGTACGAGTGTTAGAGTGAAAGGGTGTATCCTGCAACCGCGATTCCTGAGAGGGTCGGGAGTGTTGTGTTCTGGGGCGTCTAATCACTTGTTCCTCTGTGAGTGAGTAGGAGGGCAAGTGAGACACTATAGCTAGTCGGTCCCGGGATCATGGGTACTCAGGTGATTGGATGACTCAGTCCCTGCCTACTAAGGTCCTATGATCCCAAGCATAGTTCTGTGAGTCCGCAGAATCCCTGCAACAACCTAGCCCTGGGGGATGGGGTCCCTGGGGCCGAAATTGGCCTCAGGAGGGGGCAGCGTGGCCCCCCTCCCATGTATAAATAAAAGCCTAAAATGAAGGGAAGGTGCTGGATTTGGGGTCCCCGGGCTGAAAATGGGCCAGGGAAAGGAGGCCCCACGACCCCCCTTCCTTTATTTAAAAAATAAATAAAATCAATAACAAAAGAAAGGGGAGGCCCAAGGAATTGGGTTCCTCGAGCCGAAATCGGCCTGGGAGGGGGGCCACACAGCCCCCCTCCCTTTTTTTGATAATGATTTTTTTTAATGGGGCAGTCCGTGGGGGATGGGGTCCCTGGGGCTTAAAACAGCCCAGGGAAGGGGGGATTACGTGGCCCCCCTTCATAAAAAATAAAAAAGGAAGAAAAAAAGCCAGCAACTCGCCAGAGGCCCCGTCCCCTTTCTCCACCACTCTGCACATATGCCTTCTGGCATCCTGCTGGATGGGGGATGAAGTCCCCTTGGATGCTGAGGGTCCTTAGGGGGCAACAAGACCTCCTGTTACCTCCAGTAAGTCCAACACAGTGGGATTGCTGAGAGGTGGTTAGAGGCCACACCCCGTTTCTCCACCACTCTGCAAACACACTTCTTGGCACACTGCTGGTGAGGGGATGAGGTCCCCTTGCCTCCTGAGAGCATCAGGAATAAAGCAGACTTCTTCCCCCAACCAGTAGTGTGCCAGGAGGCGTATTTGCAGAGTGGTGGAGAAAGGGTGTGTGGCCTCTGACGAACTCTCCGTAATCTACCTGTGTGGGTCTTAGAGGTAACAGGAGGACTAGTTGGCCCCAAGGACCCTCAAGACCCAAGGTGAATTCATCTCCCAACTAGTGGTGGAGAAAGGGGGTGTTGCCTCTTACCAGGTCTCAGCAATCCTGCTGTGTGGTACTTACTGGAGGTAATAGGAGGGGTAGTTGGCCCCCAAGGACGTCCGTGGGCCAACTATCCTGCATGATCTGGTTGGAGGCCCAGCCCCATTTCTCCACCACTCTGCAAACGCGACTACTAGTTAAAAAAACCATAGAAATTCATTGAAAATCAGTGACGTTATAGTTAGGAATTAGCATTTTAAAAATTCGCTAAAAAAAACAATAGGTTACATGGACGTTATAGTTAGGAAATGGAATAAAAGAAACCGGAGAAATTCACTGAAAAAAACAAAGATTACA
The DNA here is from genome assembly GCA_963921515.1 of Calotriton arnoldi. Lineage (NCBI taxonomy): Eukaryota > Metazoa > Chordata > Amphibia > Caudata > Salamandridae > Calotriton > Calotriton arnoldi. The sequence goes on from CAWUFW010002610.1 coordinate 1,812,474, forward strand.
GAGACATTATAGTTAGGTTCAGGTTTCACTTGTAAAAAAAACAGAGAAATTCAGCAGTTCTAGTTAGCTGAGTTAACTATAACTTGCGCCCCCGCAATGCATTGCTTATGACCTCACATATTACATCACTCATGACATGGTCAGTGACATCACTGATGACATCTCAAATGACATCACTGATGACATCATCTACAGAATCTTTGACGAACCCACTCACAACCCAATATAACCTTTCATACACCCACGCCAACTTCCACGCTACCATTCTCAAAACCATTGTCACACCCATACCAGCACTTACACACCCACTCACTGATTCATAGGTCTACACACACATCCACTCAGTCACCCATATAGCCACTCGTACACCAACTCACTCACTAATACAGCCACTGATCTATCCTCCCATACAGCCACTCACACTGTCAGTCACCCATAGAGCTACTCACACACCTACTCACTCACCCATAGAGTCAATCACACAGCCACTTACTCACCTATATAGTTATATACACACTCACTCACTTACGCAAACAGATACTAACGCATACTCACTCACCCATACAGCCACTCTCACAATCACTCACTCACATGTACCGTCACTCATACTCCAACACTCACCTATACTGCCTTTCACATATGCATTACTCACCATATACCACTGACACATCCATTCACTCACCAAACAGCTGTACACACTCAGTCACCCATACAGCCCCTCATAGATATACTCCCTAACCCATACGGCCACTGACTCACCCACTCACTCATCCATGCAGGCAGCCACACCCCCCTCACCCTCCCACACAGACACTCACACCCATACAGGTACTCAGACAACCAATCAATCACCCATATAGCCACTCACGTACCCACTCACCAACCCATACAGCCACCTAGATACCATCTGACAGACTGATACAGACATTCACACAACCTAGTCACTCACCCATACATTCACTGAGACACCTAATCACACACTTATACAGTCAGTCACTCACCCACTGCATCATCCATACAGGCACTCATACACCCACTGATTCACCATTATACCTTGTGATATATATTTAACACTCAAAAACTTTTTAAAAACACTCAGTCACTGGATGAAGTCATCAATGATGTCACCTGTGATGTCATTTGAGATGTTATCAGTGATGTCATCAGTGATGTCTCTGACCATGAGTGATGTAATATGTGAGGTCATAAGCAGTGCATTGCGGAGGCGCGAGTTATAATTAGCTCAGCTAACTATACTTGCTGAATTTCTCTGGTTTTGTATGAGTAAAACCTGAGCCTAACTATAACGTCTCTGTAACCTTTGTTTTTTTCAGTGAATTTCACAGTTTAAAAAAAATGCTAATTCCTAACTATAATGTCCCTATAACTTTCGAATAGTACATATATATACACACACAAACGTGTATGCGTGGTAAAGACTGCATGGTATAGGATGTTTCCCATAGGGATTGCCCATCTAAATTTGAAAAACTATGGGTGTAATGAATAGAGACAGGAACATGATGGAATGTACTGAATGGAAGTGAATAATGATTATAAAGCCCTAATGTATGATGGTGTGGCTGATAAAGGTAGACAATGAATGACATCTGTGCAAGCATTAGTATATGCACGATCCTTAAAAAATGTAAGCCTCTGGTTAAGAACGGTGTTGTTAACGTTTGTGGATATGTAATGGGTTGCAATATTATTTAAAAATCAATGAAACGTGGACTTTTTTTTAGAGTTGTTTACTATTTTTAGCAATTCTTATGTGTATGTTAAAACTCTAATATCTTGTGAATTACATTCACATACATGTGCACCAGACACAAGATAACCCTTAGCATAGTGTAGCAACCCCAAGTATCAAAAGCTTTCACATAAAATGTACCAGAAATAGTTCGAAGTTCGATTTTCAACAATATTGATACTTTTTTGACTACGTCTCTATATTCTTAATGTCCATCAATACGGATACTTGAAGCAACAAGCCTCCTTAAGGAAAATTGAAGACTGTTTTAGTGAGGTCCAGACTGGAGAAATATTACATCACAGTTGCCTAGCCAGGGGGCTGTAAAAGGCACATCAAAGATCACTGTCGCTTTTCCAGCACATGCTAGATTATGTCCTACTAGGAATTGTTGGTCTCTTCCTGGAATCCTCATCAAAGTCATAAGCTATATATATATATGCACTCGCGGCCGGGTGCCGTGCGTCGCAGGGGCGTACCCTCGGTTTAATATAACAGCTCCGTGACCATGTCTATTCAAAACAAGGGAAGGCACTCGCAGGGATGAGTTCTTAGAAATTTATTTCAAACTCTGCAGAATCAACAACAATGTGTATCATTGGCTAGAATGGTCGACCTCGAAGCTGGGGGCACTGGGTTTGAGTCTCAGCAAATCACCTAATCTCTCCGTACCTAACATAATTAATGTGTCCATCTGTAACGCAACTGGTGCTTATGTAAAGTGCTCTGCTACCTTCGGGTCGAGTTTGCGCTATATAAATCTCCCCCCCAAAAAGGTTGCTAGAAATATCTCTCACCAATCTTTTTGGAAAAAGGAAAAAATAAGGTAATGAAGGGCAGTGCTAGCAGGTAGGCTGCACAGGAAGAGCAGTTAAACTGGTACTGTGCCTTTCAGGACCTCACCTTTCCTTCAGTGTTTCATCACATCCCAGAGGCAACAGGTCCAAGTAGGTCATGCCTTCTGGCATTGTAAAGACTGGAAACATTGTCAGAAAATGCATAAGAGGACCCTGAAGGATAGACAGAAAATCAGGCTACATGGCCTGCAGGAGAGACTTCAGGAGGCAGCTTCAGGATGTCTTGAAGGGATGACATTTTTTTTTTTTACTTTTACTTCAGCGCCCTCCTATCGCTCAAGGGACTGCCGATGAGGTAGATCTGTAGAGTGTAGAAGGAGAGAAAAAAGACAATGTCCTCGTTCAGCGTTGAAAACAGGTACTATAGCAACATGCTCACTGTTGAGTTATAGTATATCCATTACTTCAAAGTCATCTTCATGAAGTACAGTAAGTCGGTATTGAGACTACCTTCGATTGTCAGATGACATACAATGTCGAGACTACCCCCTTCAATGTCAGTGCCAGCAACCTCTATTGAAGTCAAGAAGTCCCTCTCCATCGAGTCAGGACCACTGGCAAGAGCATCTTCTACTTTTCCTTCACAGGGGCCTTCAGTGGATTGGCTCAATCAGCTTAAAAGGAGAAGAGTACTGCTTTCATCAGACTTAGATTACTCTAGTGTCTATTAACCCACCAGAGAAGTAACGCCTGTGGTCGGTCTGTCACCTACTTCCACACCATGAATGTCTGTGTCTCCACGCTTATCTCCATCACTTCTGTATCTTTAAGGTCAACACAGCACCAAAGTCACAAGTGGACCCTAAAGTGCCACCTAGGACTGCTCCTAAGAACCTCTACAAAACCTGGCCGTTCTCTTTCAGATTCATCTTACATTTCAAACCACTGCTCCATCAGAGACTACTCACCAACCTTATTGGACATTCCTCCAGCAAGAATATCTCCAGTTGCGGAAATCAATATCTTCAGTGAGGTATCAGAAAGGGGAGCAGCTAAGCTCAACTTTCCTATCCCTACTCCTGCAATCTCTATATTAGTGATTTCCAAAACTCTGCATCATAGGCAGCATCTAGACAACTATTGTCCCTAGTTCTGGGTCTTTTGGAGCCTACAGTGCCATTGTTTGTATCAACATCTTCTGCGAGATGAGCGCCTACCAAGCTGCTGAAAAAATCTAAAGTGAAAGATCACAACCTTCTCTTCCGTAGATCTGGTTCACCATGGACTCTCTGCAGTGAAGAAATGTTTATGTAGTTGCACCTTCTTCTACTGTTCTCCAGGTAAGGAGAGCAAACAGATGGATTTAGTAGGAAGAAACATGTATGGCATAGTTGCAATGAGCATAAACTGCAAGTGCCACAGTCTTGCAAGGCCGCTATGACAAGTTCCTCTGAAACACTTTACAGAGCTTTATAGAAAAGCTACCAAAGGAAGAGAAACAGGATTTTCTGGAAATCAGTCTGGAGGGAGTGGTAGTGTCCTAACAAGGCGTAAGTGTTACAGCAGATTCATCAAACTTTCTGTGGTATTGCAACATTATTTGCCGTAGATGCAATGTTTGGTTGAGGCTTACAAGGTTGAAACCAAAAGCCCAACAGAGAATGCTTATCCTTCTTTTTACAGGCAGTTCACTTATTAGCTCTCATGCATATAATGAGGTGGCTTGAATGAAGATGGAGGTGGACACTTTAAAGCTAGTAGGTCTTGAGAAGAGGAAGTTAATTCAAGAGGTGCTATAAACCTTATGATAGAAGGTATTTCCCACAGAGGGTTCAAGCTCCTCAGTGGCAACCTCAACAGCAGCAAAAATAACATTGAAAGCCAACAGACATCAGTCGCTGCAGGGGAGCCTCCACAAAAGCACGGAGATCTTAGCCGTCCTCTCCTTTAGTTACTCCTGTGGGGGAGAATTATCTCAAACCATCTACAAGAGTGGTTGAATATAACAAGAGACAAATGGTTATGGATATTGTTCAGAATGGAATTCTCTCAGGCTCAAGTCTCCTCCAGTTTTTGTACCTCTAAAGAAGTCTTCCCAACATCATAAAGACTTGCTTTGAGAAGAAGTAAACACCTTACTTCAACAGGGATCACTGATACAACATCGACTCCTATAACATCGAACTACAAAAATATCGAGTCAACAGTATCGTATATAGAAATATTGACACCCAATAAACAAAACAAAAAGAACACAAACATTGTTAAAAAAATTGTTAAAAACATTTCGATAACAAAAATATCGACAACAAAAATAAAGAACACAAAAATATCGATAACATTAAAATAAATTATAACACAGCAAAATCATCGATATAAATAATATCGACAACACCAACATCGATAAAATGCACATAAACTATACCGAAAAATAACATTTAAACGTAAAAATAACCTATTTTCAATAATAAAGTGAAATAACATATTCCAGACATTATAAACAAACACTTACAAAATTAATAAAATAAAAAAAACAAATACTTAAAAACTAAAAACAAATAAATAAACAATACAACTTAAAAAAAATATAAAACTATCAAAAATAAACAAACAAATATACATCATATATAAAAAAATATAACATTTATTTATATAAAAATATATAACATTTATTTACATATGCATTTTAATAACAAAAATAAACAAAATAAAAACAAACATTAAATAAACATATTTAATATTAAACAAATTGAATGGTAACTGCCAAAAAATTCAAAAAAGCTATCTCGACCAATAAATTTAAAATACAGAACACAAGCCAATAGAAAACTCAAACTAATTAAATAAACACTATAAAAGCAATCAATTAATTAACACAAAATTTACTGTGAAACGGACAAACCCTCAAGAATTACGAAACTTTGTGATACAGAAAACAGAACGAAAAAGAACTACACAATCAACTATTAAAAAAATTCGCATTAAAGGTAAGAACAAAACTTTGTAACTAAATAAAGAAAATTTGCTTTGAAAAACCAAATTAACTAAAATTATAACATGTCTTCTTTATATGTCACAGATTAAACTTCACTAAAACACCACCTAGAAAATTCAAAACAAATCTTTATTTCCAAAACAAGAAAATCAATATTAAGAAAATATATAACAAAGTAAGTATATAACTTAACCAACAAATAGAGTAAACTAATAAAAACCAATTAATCTAACAAAAAACTAAATATAACTAACAAATATTTTTCTCTCAACAGCTTCTACAGACTTCAACAAAACAACATCAACAAAATAAACTTCATCAACTAAAAATAGTAAGTATTTTTTTTACAACTAAATAAACAAAATAATCAAATTAAATGTAACACTTTAATAAAAATAAAATTTTCCATTTAAACCAACAGAAAAAAAGAAACCAGTGAATAAACCACAACTAAATAATATCCAACAAGAAAATTAAAGGAAGACAAATGTACGTTTATTTTCAAATATAACAATTATAAAAACATGTTTACTGTTCAAGACTTTATAATTAATAAATATATATATATATAAATATATTCACAGATAGACAAACAAAATGGCAGAAGGAGCAACATTCATCACATCACAAAAAGGAAAACTACTTCTGTGCTACATGGGCTATACATACACGCAAGAAAAATTAATAGGAAACAAAACCCATTGTAAATGTAGTAAATACTACTACAATTCTTGCTATGGGAGAGCCACATCAGTCGAAAAAAATGTTACTAATGTCAGGGAACACAACCACCCCCCCCAATGTCACAGAAATCGAGGTCAGAGATGCTTTAGAAACCATCAGACGAGCAAGCACCAGCTCACAACAAACCAGTACCCAAATACTAAAAAACTTATTAACTAGGGTTCCTAAACATGTCACAGGACAACTACCATCCATCCCCACTCTAAAAAGATTAATAGCCATAACAAAAAGAGCTACTGCTCAAACACCCCCCACCCCCGAAACGTTTGCAGAAATAGAAATCTTACAGGAATACTCTATCACCCACAAAGATGAGAAAGTCATTCTTCATGACAATAACAGTCATGAAAAACTAATTATTATCTTTGCCACCAACAATAACATACCAAAGTTAAAAAACTGCAAAACATGGATGATGGATGGTACATTCAAAGTTTGCCCCAAGTCTTTTTACCAAGTCTATACCATCCACAGTGAATATGAAGACACTATCATCCCCTTCATATACACACTACTCCCCAACAAGCAAAATTCCACCTACATAGAACTCCTTACAATAATAAAACACCATACCGACAACTACTTCACACAAAAAATAATCATTGACTTTGAACAAGCAATGATTCAGTCAATTTTAAAAATATACTGACACAATGCAAATAAGGGTGCTATTATCACTTCAACCAAAGTATATGGAGACACCTCCAAAAATCTACTTTAAGTATAGATTATGCCACAAATAGCAACTTTACTTACCAGATCCAAAAATTAATAGCCCTGGCCTATGTACCAACAACAGAAGTAGCCAACCACTATAATATACTTCTTGAAAGCCCTTTCTACCAAGCCAACGAAACAAAACTAACTCCCTTCCTAGACTACTTTAAACACCTGGGTGGGAAGGCTACATAGGTCAGGGCACCGAAGGCAACCAAAGTTCCAAATCCCCTGGTGGAACGTCTAAGATAGCACTCTCGCTCAAAAAGCTAAAACTAATAACGCAGTGGAAGGATGGCATAATGCCTTCCAAGCCACAATAGGAAGAGGACAACCAACCTTACACAAACTAATAGAAGCCATCAAAAAAGAACAGAGCTATCAAGAGCTAAGACTAGAACAATCCTTAATTAAAATAGGCCCTAAACTCAGTAAGCAAACAAAAACAATGAATGAATACCTACAACACAAAACTCAACTATTTCCAAACACCAAATGGCTAGAATACCTAGACATGATTGCTAAATCTATACTTTAAACAAAAAACAATGCTAAACATCATAAGCATTTTAAATATACAAAACATTTAAACAAGATAATTCTACTCTTTTTTTAAATTAATTATAATTGTCATTCAAAAATTAAAAACATACATATAAATATATGACATTATATAATTATTAAAAGAAAAAGAAACAAGCAAACCAAATATTACCAAAAACATTTCTTACCCATAATATTAAAAAATAACTCGGGGGATGATTATGATGGCAGTGAACCCGCCACCAGCAGGCTGCCGGTGGCAGGTTCACAGCCATCGTGCGGCCAATTACTGCCTGCCAGATCAGGATGGCAGGCGGTATGCCTGCAGGGCGGAAAGCCCGTCCGCCACGGGTCCGACAGAGGTCAAACCCGCCCCCATCCTCAATATGGTGGCAGTGCCTAGCAAGCACCGTTCGCCAGATTAAGATGCTGGATCCCCGCCAGCCTTTCCATGGCGGTTCATCCGCCATGGAAAGGCTGGTGGGGATGGACTTTGGAGGCCCATTGCGGGCCCCCCATGACCAGGCGCTCTTTGGTTTTGCACTTGCCGTTTCCCTGCACCAAGGTGCCTGCCACGTAGTGCAGGGAAATGCAAAACCTGCATTGTTTCCATTGCGGTGGGTGCTGCAGCCAGCAGCGCCCGCCACAATGGAAACATGTAGAATGCGACGCCACAGTGGCGGTCACATTGTAATTGGGGATGTGGGACCCCCGACACTATGTCGGGCGGTCCCCATCTCCGTTAGGGTGGCGGGCGGAAATGAGTCCGCCCGCCATCCTCATCAGGCCCTTAGTTATGTCGCAGTAGACGGTCCCCGAAAACTAACAAATCCATAATTGATAAATCAAAAGATAAATCCATCCAAAATGAAAGCCCCAAAAAAATGCAAAAATACAACTGTAGAAAATAGGCTCCAACGACGCAATCCTCTTAATAACAAAACCCTCAAAAACCCGAAAATTAGCTTAAAAAAAAAGCTCCAACAAATACAAAAAATAAAAGGAAATGTAAAACATTTATTTTTCAAAGAAACAAAATACATTTCCCTTTAAAAAAAAAACGCCTCTTCAGCACGATCCGTTCACAAAACGGGAAACCTGTAAAAAAAAAACAACACCCTCCCACAATAACACATATAAATCCACAAACATTAATTTCAACATTAAAACCAAAATAAACACATAACTAACACTACATAACACTCTACTACTCTTCAACACTACGTCAAACACATCAAACACTAAACTACCAAAACAACACCTTACTACACAAAAAACGAACATTTAACTCCCTAACAATCTAACTACACTACTACTACCTTGCCCCTACCCCAAAGCTACCTTAAAAGTAAATTAAATCAAACTTACCCTAACCGAAGAAACACAGCTCCCAACCGCGAGGTTCCGTCTTGCAAAATGTCCTAAAAACGAAACAGATAGAAAAGTGAGAAAATGGAGAAAAATGGCCGCGTGATAAAAATGAAAAAACACTGACTCCCCATTGAAAACAATGAAGAAAAATGAACTGTATGTTTTTTATCTTTGTAATTGTTTTCTTAATGTGGAAAAAATGTACAAAAATTGTAAAATATATATTAAATATTATCCCAAAACTAAAATGATATTTCATATATATTAAAATGTGTTTGTTTGATGTACTCACCTTCAACATATAAAATTACAATAAAACTATAGTAAATGTGCAACCAATATAACAATGTTTAATTAAAAAATATATTATACAAAAATATATTTGTGAAAGAAAATTGTACATTATTTAATATATTAAATATTATTTTTTTAATAAATATATTTAATAGACTAAATAATAAAAACAAAATGTACAAACTATAACTTTGTAAAATACATATATAATTTTGCAACAAAAATCTAATTATATAAAATGTATTAAAAAAATGTAAAAACAAATGTACTAAAATGTTTACTTTTTTCATAAAAAATGATAAATATTTATAATCAAAGTTCATAATAAAAGAACTGAAAATATATTTACTTTACTATTACATCACTATACTTCGGAAAAATGTACTATTTTTTAAAACTGTTAAAAAAAATATTTATGTAAAAATATATTTTTAATTTTGCAAATGTATATGAAAAATATATATTAAAATATATTATACTTTATAATAAATTCTAAATAACATTTCTGAATCATGTTTATCAATATTTTCAAAAATTGTATAACAAAACCAAATATATATTTTTTTATTGTGAACAACAAAAATAAATTCATGTGTTTGCAAATAAGAACATAAACAATAAAAACTAACGTCTCTTTTTTATTAGGTCGAACCTAGCGTTGCAGCGCATGCGCTGCTCGCTTTGCGAGGCATGCAGTATTCAGTATAGGGTGGAAGCTTTGTGGAAGCTCCGCCCACTCTCCGCCCATCTTTTTCATTGGCTTAGGTCCTAAATGCTGCCTTTCGATTGGTTTTAGGCTTTCTAGTCCCTCCTCATGACAGCCATGTCGTCATTTGTATCCTTCCATGGCTACTGGCCCCTTTACTCAGAACACATTTTCTTCCCTGTCTTCCCCCCCGCCCCCTCCCGCAATCCATGACTTCTCGGCCACCCCCTCGCCCTCCCCCTCCCGTTCGTGCCTTCTCCCCCGCCCGCACTCCCGTTTCCAATGCAATAGGTCTCGCGTAAATGAGAGTCCTATTGCATTGCAAATGCTTATTTCTTTAGTCGTCATGAAAATACACAAAAGCGAGTTCTTCAAGCCCTTTATGGTTTGTACAATAATGTACTGCCTTATTTACAGTCCCAAACATACGAAAGCTTTGCTGTCTATATATTTCAATGACCAAATTTATATAAGACGTAAACATTAAAGATTTAAAGAACCCGCTCAAAGGTGGCCGAAACTGGAAATATGCGGTAGCGTAGTATTGTCGTCCCCTGACATAGCACACGCAGGGCATGTGTGGACGGTCAAAAAGAGGGTGGCCATCTCAGAATAGCGAGATATGAATTAGAATTGATGGCGTGTATTAATCGTTCATTTCAGAACTATTTAATTTGGAGTCAGTGGGGTTGATTATTATTAGTTTCAAAATGCATAGAATTTGCCTAGCTGTCTCGTGCCTTTCGTTGTCCTTTATCCTTAGTGCTTTTGTCACCAAATAACCATCTTGGGGGTAGGGGGTTTGTTTGCACTGTTCACAAACCTGATGTTTTTCATGGGAATGTCTTACCCAATCCAATATGGTCGAAGTACATGTGCTGTACGTGCCATTCTGTAGGGGTGCTAGTCCTGTTTCCATGTTACGGAATGATATCTGAAAGTGCAAAGTATAGCGCCTCACCAGCAACCTCAGCCTTTACCTCGGAAACAGTAGGGTGTACCATAGATTTCACTCCTGGATTACTGAATAGACGCCACTGATTCCGAGGATGAACCACAAGACTAAGAAGCGAATACGAGAAGCCAAACGCAGTGCCCGATCAGAACTGCGGGAACCGCAGGATTGAAGCCGAGGGGAGTATAGCCGGACTTGCGACCTGAGCCACAGCACAGTGCGGGTAAGGGTGCCCGGGAGAGGAATGATGTATGATGATTGCGTTGGCTAAGGGCATCTAAGGCTACCGTACACCAGAAGTTGAGCATTTAAAGATTGGTGATCCTAAACGCATGAGAACACCTTTGTGTGTGGGTGATGTAAGAGCCGGGCTCTGGCTAGAGCGCATTACAGATTTTTTTTCTATCACATTCTATTCGCCCTCGAACACTGATGGGCTTTAAGCTATTTAATGAATAACGTTTCTTTATGTTTATTTAAACATGGCAGGATAATGTGGAGCGTGCCGATTATCTCACCTTGTCCACTGAAGAGTTTATTGAGCGGTATGAAAAGCCTTACAAACCGGTGGTCTTGCTAAACGCAATCTTAGGGGTCGATTCCGATCTCGTCTGGAAGCGCACCTAACAGTATTCGTCCGGAAAAAAAAACAGCCGAATGCGTGTTTCCAGACCGATTCGAACACTCGTCCGAACGAACAAGTACGATGCGCATAACAGCCCAGATTCCGAACGAGCCGTACTTACCCATTTCAGCTCCTGTTCCCCGCCCGAGCTGGATCCGTAAACGCCGAATCGAGTCGCACGGAACCAAATACACAGCACCTTCCGGCCGGACGAGTACGATGCGCCTTCCGTACGCGCCGAACCCGTCGCTACGTCTGGCACGTTTGAGCATCCGGGCGAGCCGTACATATGCTCCGTTTCGCGCCACAAGACGATCCACGGCTACGAGACGAACAAGCCTGCGATGAGTACGAGTCGAAGACACGAGAAACCCGAACGAGACGACCCAACCATGAATCCCATCGCGCAGGTCCTACCAATACTCTACATCTATTACCGGGACCGGCACGGACGTGTACGGCGCAGACGGTAAGTCAAACACCAACAACACTAACAAACAACACGTACCCGAAATATGTCACACACACATAGGGATGCACAAATGACGTACACTAGCAACAGCAGAACCATAGGGGCGGGATGGCCATCACCAATGCCATACACACCCATAGGGGGATGGATGCCTACCACTACCACCACCCCTACTCAGGGGGGGCTGGATGCCTACCACCACCCCTAGTAATGGGGGGCTGGTTGCCTGCCACTACCACCACCCCTACTCAATGGGTGCTGGATGCCTGCTACTACCACCACCCCTACTCAAGGGGGCCTGGATGCCTGCCACTACTACCACCCCTACTCGGGGTGCTGGATGCTTGCCACTACCACCACCCCTACTCAGGGGGTGCTGGATGCCTACCACTACCACCACCCCTACTCAGGGGGGCCTGGATGCCTGTGACTACTACCATCCCCACTCATAGGGGGATGGATGCCTACCACTACCACCACCCCTACTCAGGGGGTGCTGGATGCCTACCACTACCACCACCCCTACTCAGGGGGGGCTGGATGCCTACCACTACTACCACCACCCCTACTAATGGGGGGCTGGATGCCTGCCACTACCACCACCCCTACTCAGGGGGTGCTGGATGCCTGCCACTACCACCACCCCTACTCAGGGGGGCCTGGATGCCTGCCACTACCACCACCCCTACTCAGGGGGTGCTGGATGCCTGCCACTACCACCACCCCTACTCAGGGGGTGCTGGATGCCTACCACTACCACCACCCCTACTCAGGGGGGGCTGGATGCCTACCACTACCACCACCCCTACTAATGGGGGGCTGGATGCCTGCCACTACCACCACCCCTACTCAGGGGGTGCTGGATGCCTGCCACTACCACCACCCCTACTCAGGGGGGCCTGGATACCTGCCACTACCACCACCCCTACTCAGGGGGTGCTGGATGCCTACCACTACCACCACCCCTACTCAGGGGGGCCTGGATGCCTGTCACTACTACCATCCCCACTCATAGGGGGATGGATGCCTACCACTACCCCTACTCAGGGGGTGCTGGATGCCTGCCACTACCACCACCCCTACTCAGGGGGTGCTGGATGCCTGCCACTACCACCACCCCTACTCAGGTTGGCCTGGATGGCTGTCACTACTACCATCCCCACTCATAGGGGGATGGATGCCTACCACTAATACCACCCCTACTAATGGGGTGCTGGATGCCTGCCACTACCACCACCCCTACTCAGGGGGGCCTGGATGCCTGTCACTACCACCACCCCTACTAATGGGGGGCTGGATGCCTGCCACTACCACCACCCCTACTCAGGGGGGCCTGGATGCCTGCCACCACCACCACCCCTACTCAGGGGGGCCTGGTTGCCTACCACTAATACCACCCCTACTAATGGGGGGCTGGATGCCTGCCACTACCACCACCCCTACTCAGGGGGCCCTGGATGCCTGCCACCACCACCACCACTACTCAGGGGGGCCTGGATGCCTACCACTACCACCACCCCTACTGATGGGGGGCTGGATGCCTGCCACTACCACCACCCCTACTAATGGGGGGCTGGATGCCTGCCACTACCACCACCCCTACTAAGGGGGTGCTGGATGCCTGCCACCACCACCACCCCTACTCAGGGGGGCCTGGATGCCTGCCACCACCACCACCCCTACTAATGGGGGCCTGGATGCCTACCACTACCACCACCCCTACTAATGGGGGGCTGGATGCCTGCCACTACCACCCCCCCTACTCAGGGGGTGCTGGATGCCTGCCACTACCACCACCCCTACTCAGGGGGGCCTGGATGCCTGTCACTACCACCCCCCCTACTCAGGGGGTGCTGGATGCCTGCCACTACCACCACCCCTACTCAGGGTGTGCTGGATGCCTGCCACTACCACCACCCCTACTCAGGGGGGCCTGGATGCCTGTCACTACTACCATCCCCACTCATAGGGGGATGGATGCCTACCACTAACACCACCCCCACTCATAGGGGGATGGATGCCTACCACCCACACAACCCCCACTCATAGGACGTGTAATGCATGACACAACCAGCATACTCCAACATAAGGAATGTCTGAAAATTACATCCCCCCCAACACCATGACAAGCGTGTGTAGTCTGTGTCAAATGCCTACAACACTGAACATGACATTGAACATACAATGTGACCCCCTATCACATGTGTCACACATAAATGTGTGTGGCCTCCACAATGCAAGCCGACCATGACCACTGTGGCAATGGGGTCGAACACCCCATCATCACAGTGACCAAAAGGTAAGTGTGGGTTCCATAGCTGAAGCACATTTTGAACAGTGTGGCAATGGGGCCTAAAGCCCCATCATCACAGTGACCAAAAGGTAAGTGTGGGGTCCATAGCTGAAGCACATTTTGAACAGTGTGGCAATGGGGCCTAAACACCCATCATCACAGTGACCAAAAGGTAAGTGTGGGTTCCATAGCTGAAGCACATTCTGAACATTGTGGCAATGGGGTCTAAAGCCCCATCACCACAGTGACCAAAATGTAAGTGTAGTCATGGTAAAAGCTGCAAATGCCAAACTGCATGGATTATTCCTGGTCACACAACAACAAACACATCAGTGGCATAGTAGTGCTTGTGTCCCATAGCAACAGAGATTGGGTGAGGCAAACAGTGCAGTGCAAATGAAACATCGCTTTGGCCATGTGCAGACAAACATCACCCATGGGGGCTCACATTGTCAACATTCACAAATAACACAATGACAGAAGTGACCATCACAATGCAGATCCACATATCTGCACCAATGGACACACAAATGTAGATATCCTGTGGAGACTGTAGATGTCAGGTGAACAAATACCAAACCATGGCAGCAATGGGACATACAAACCATGATCATTGTGCTGACTGATGACCTAGGAGTCCCAGGGACAGCAGGGGAAACCCACCAAACAACATACAGCCAATGGCACACTAAAGATATGCCAATGCAGTGGTGCAAATGCACAAACAGGCAGACTCACACTGCATATCAAACACTACAGGGGAGGGGGGGGGGTGTGCCAGTGTCCCCAGGCAAACACACAACACACGAGGAGGCCTGAATCCCCATTACACAGATGTCAACACAGTGCCACACAAAAGTAACTCATGGATCGGATTCCCCTATGTGGGCAATCAGGCATTGTTAGATGAGGGAGCCCAAATTACAAATGTCACACAAGCTTGTAGGAACAGCAACTAACACAGCAAGAGACAGACCCACCACAGCACTACCCCCAGGGACCCCACATTGTGGTGACACTGGCCTGCATGATAATCCCACTGTGATGACAAAGGTAGATGTCGTACACACTGTGAACCACAGTCATGTGTCCTGAGCAACTAACTACCATCACACCTACACAAGCACAAATAAAACAGCACGGCCTGTCAGCCAAGGCCAACATGGAGGTAGGGGTCTAGCCGTGCAACAACTCTCATTTGCACACACTCAACACCACACACCTTGATCTCCACCAATGTGCAGCAGTGAAGCTCACATGGACTGGTGACATTGCACATGCACCCATGACAATCCCAGGGGTGGTGGGTGAAACTAAGGCGGAGATACCCATCACACATGGCCAGTCAACAAGACTTGTGAAAGTCTCACACACTGCACAGTACGCTGTACATGGGCATGACGTCAAATCCACACCAACCAATGGGATCCCGGACACAGTCACACACCAATGAAGATGGCAAGCTCACCCACAAACAACACACATAGACAACTTCCAACATTGCAGCTCTGACCCTGAGTAGTGGCAGCAGTCACACACACAACGTGTCACAATCACTGGAAGCTAACTCAAACTGTAAATTACATGACTTGTGTAACCAACAAGTGCCAAGGGGAATCATGACTGTGTCTCATCTGCGTTTGCCCACAAACTCAGCCCTGACAGCAAACACACCTATGGATGACACCCTGATCACCAGTAATGTGCCATGCACCCACATCACAGAGCACCCAGGGAGAAGATCTGGGGGGAACATTGCTCAACTCAGCAAGCATCACAAGCAGGAACATCACTAGGGCCCCCAACCTGCGTAGCAAAATGGAAGTGAACACACACAGACATGCTCACACAACACACACCTTGGGCTCAGGCAATGTCACGGAATTACACACTGCCATGAGGGGACTCCACTCCTGTGTAAGAAAAGCTGTGCCATACGTTGTCTCTGCTGGGCGCTATCATGTCAGCAGAACACTTGGTCACTCAGTCAACAATTAGCACAAAATGAAGGCTCACGTCACATCAGCCTGGTCATGGCATTGTCACCCAAATCATCTGCACCGATCAAATACACATGTATAGCAAGTTGCACTGATACCACAGATGAGTCCTTCCCCATTGATGCCCAAACATGCATGTCCAGTGGAGATGGTCACACGGTCAGGGAAATAGACCAATTGAACAATGGCAAGCACATTTGATGTGCAGGGGTGTAAGCCACAGATGTGATATTGAAAAAACAGGTAGGGAATCCCATTTGCAAATATGGAAAACATGACACCCTCATATTGCTACAAAGGATGACATGGCTACACACCAGGATAGGACACATTCCCCCTGGACCACATGGGGTCCTGCACAGTAACACCTCATTTATCTGACATCAAAAATCAACATCACTGCAGCAAGGGCATGGTTAGCATCATCAACATCATGTACATCTGAAGCAAAACCACTAGAGAACTGAAAGTAGCTTTAATCAGCATATGTTATATTGAAAATTAAAGTCCAGATAAAACACAAAGGCCAATGTCCAGTCCATGAATCAAGTCCAAACAGGGTGACAGTGGCAGATGTCACCCTCTGCTTGCCTGCACTGATATGGAGCAGGGACATTCCCCTCGGAGGGGTATACGGGGGGGCAGGCCAGGCACCACAGGGACAGGATTAGGGCTCACCAGAAGGAGGCAGGGAAGGGGTGGCTGGTTCTGGAGAATCACTGACAACTGCAGTGGAGGTGTCTGACATGGTGTGTGCCGGCACAACTGGGGGGCATGAGTCGGATGGTGTGGGTGCCGGCACAACTCCAGTGGGCTGGCCAGATGGAGAGGACAGGCTCCCCACTGCAGTGCCCAAGTCAGATGGGGTGGTAGTGGACTCCACTGCAGTGCCCATCTCCAGGGGAGTAGAATGGGGTTCAGGTAAGGTGGGCAGGACAGAGGGGAGGACACGGTCTCCACACCAGTGGCACTAACATGTGCAGCGGGGGTGTGGTGCTGGAAGAGCAAGTGGGAGGTGGAGAAGGCCGGATCATTTTGGGGATGGTGTATCTGTGGGTGGGGGAACCTGGGGCAGGGTGTGGTGGGGGAACCTGTGTTGTGGGGGCCTGAGGGATGGAGGAAGGAGACTGTGTGCTTGACTTGCAGGGCGGTGGCGGGGTCTTGCTCTTTTGGGACTGGGGGGACTTGTGGGTGGGGGCCCCCGTCTGTCTGCGCCTGGGGGAGGGTGTCCGGGGGCGAGGGGCACTTCCCTCTGTGTGGGTGGACTTCCTCTTCCCCCTGTATGCTGGATCAGCGGGATCGGAGGGGAAGAGGCCGAGGTCACAGAGGAAGAGCTGCTGTGTAGGTGGGGTTGCAGGTGAGGCAAGGGAAGGGGTCTTGGAGGGAGAGGATTTGGAGGACTGCGGAGTGACTGTGGATGCCTGTGTGTGTGTCTGTTCCCCATCCCCTGTGGGTGTGGTATCAGTCCCCTGAGGATGCTTGTGTGCACGTCTTGCCTTTGTTTTGGGTGTTTCTGTGCTGCTAGTGTCTGTGTGTTTGGGTGATCGTGCAGGTGTGCATGTGCTTGGGACAGGTAGGGTGCCAGGAAGTGTGGATGGGGCAGAGGTAGGAGGGGTGAGGGACTGTTGGAGGAGGGACACTGCTGCTGTCAGGGAGGAGTCCATGGACTTATTGCTCCTCTGTAGGGCAGACATACCCGTCGAGATGCCCTCCATGAACGACACCAGCTGTGTCAACAGAGTGGTGTGTGCATGGAGGACACTCAGCATTGCTGTCTGCCCTACATGGAGCTGCCAAAGTAGGTACACAGACTCCTCACTCAGGGCAGCAGGGGACACAGGGGCAGGGGGTGCGGTGCCTGGCACGAAGGAGACATGCTCCCGAACACGGGAGCCTCCACGGACCTCTGGAATTGGAGCCAATGGGAGGGCGGTGGTGGTGGCGGGGCCAGACAGACTAGCTGGGGTGTGGTGGCTGCTGACAACAGCCTCCACAAGGGAGTCATCCTCCGAGCTGCTGTGGTCCTCAGCTGAGGTGGATGGTGCTGAGGACTCCTCGGTGTGGCTCCCCTCGCCCTCCGTGCCACTGGGTCCCTCCGACCACTCGTCGGCTGTTGACCCAGTCTGGCTCTGCAGCTCCTCCTGGTCCGTGGAGCTGTCCCCTCCTGTGGCCGTGGATGTATCTGCAAACAATTAGGGAAACAGACAAACATCAGTCACCTGCACTGACCGCACACACCACAGTAAGTACAGCACATTACAGAGCAAGCCCTGGCATCCTTAGTTGAACATTGCCAAAAGTCCTCACACAGATTGGGAGAAGCCAATTGTCAGTCTGATGGTCAACCATGGAACTCACACCCCTCCTGCCCTTGCACCCATCTGTCTGGTGCCTGTCTGATGGTAATACCCCAGTGTGGACACATGCACCACCTACACAGTTGTTGGACATTGCAGAGAACACGGTGAAGTATGTGAACATGCACACATCACAACTCTTGCCACTGAGTCAGTACAGGTGTCCGGATAAAGGGATGGCCAGAGTCTAATTAGAAATGCATGTGATGCATACCAGCACCAGACACCATGATGCACCCATGTCCGGATAGTCAATGCCACAATGGGGTGCATGTTGCACATGTCACTCCCCTGCAGGATCACTCTTAGGAAGTTCAATGCCATGGCACAGGCATGCCTGCAAAGTCATACATCACTGTCTCCAGTCACATGGGCATGGCAGCCAGCCAACAACAGTCTGCACTGTGTCACAATCCTAGGACATGGTGAATGCAAGTTATGTAGCTGACAAGTGCACATGTCCATACCCCACAAACCACATCATCTGAACTCTTTATTTGTCCATGTCATACCAATTGGACATATGGGAGACATGAAACACAACTCTCTGAACCTGAGCACCTCACAGTCTGCTGTGAATGAAAAACAGCTGCCTGAAATTCACAGTCGCATACACCTGTGTGCACAGTCAAGTGATCAAACACCTATAAGTCACAGAAGTATCGTCTCTCATGGTCACATCTCAGATGGCATGCTGAGCCCTAACCGATAAACATCCCAGTAGTCCTGACAACGAAGCCACAGCACAATGACACAGAGGCAGACACCTGAGGGAACATTTCACTGATCACAACATGTCAGCTGATACACGGGAGTGGGAGTACAGAGTGTATTGTATGCCCTGGAGTAGGCATGACTGTCCTGCTCCACCTGAAAGAGGGATGAGCCCTGGACAGTAGGCAGGTGGCTAAGCATGTGTGACACACTTGATATACATACTCCTGAGGCCCAAACATTGTTCCCACCCGCAGCATGGGGGTGTGCCAAATACCCCAGGGACATGTGGTGATTCAGATCAGCAAGTGGACCACATATCAAAGTTACACCCAGATTACATGTCAGGACTTAGGCATTGTGTGAGCAATTGACCCACCCATGAAGCACACCACAAAGTCACAGGAACAAATGCTGTCCCCCACCTTGAGCGAAGCAAAATGCAAGGACACAGTACCCAAGTGACACAATTTCCTGACTGTAAGGACCACACCTGCGTATCAGATGAGGAGTGGGCATGTCACAATTGAGGGACATGGGTCCTGGACCACAAGACTGATGTACTGTGGAAGTTTAACCAGGCCAGAGGAGGGCACATAGCATGTCAGACAAAATTCACAGTGCAGTCATGGACTCACCCCCTCCTTGCTGCTGTCTGTCCTTCAGCTGCCCATCCAGGTCAGGGAAGACCACCGCCAGGATCCGGAGCATGTGGGGGGTCAGGGTCCGGTGTCCGCCCCTCCTGCGAGGAGGCGACAGCTTCAGCTGGACCCTTGCGATCCTCCGGGTCCAGCCACGAAGGTCCTGCCACCTCTTCTGGCAGTTGCGGATCCGGCGCTTGTAGACCCCCACGGATCTTACTGCCCGGGCGATGGTCAGCCAGATTTCCTGCTTATGGTGGGCATCAACCTGTGAGGATGACAAAGTGAAAAGGCCATTACTACACATGCAACATATCCGTGCATCACACAGTTGGATATACATGTCTCAATCACAGGGGCATATGATGTACACAGGCAGTGCAACGATGGCTATGAACAGTTTGCCAGCAGTTACTACATGGTATCATTGCATGTGAAGTAAACCTTGTTGGAATGCACTGTTACTGCACTGTACCTGTTCAGTGCATGTGACTACACACTTTGGGGGGGAGAACTACTCAGTGAGCATGCTAGCCAGTGGTGTGCACACTGTAAGTCTTGCTAGTCAGAGAACATGCACAATTAGTAAGGCAGTGGACAGCACACTCACCTGCTCCCCTGGTGTCCCATACAGCTTGCTGTACTGTGGAAGGAGGCTGTCCAGCAGGGCCTGGTTCTCCTCAAGGCTGAAGGCTGGGGCTCTCTCCACAGTACGTGCCATTGCAGTAGCCAGAGGATGCAGAGACAGCAGCAGTGTTGGTGGCAGATGTCGTCCTGGAGCATGTAGTGCAGGCAAGCGAGCCCTCAGGGGAACAGCCAGCATTATATGTGTGCTGCAGAGGCAGATACTGTCCCATGTGTCCAAAGTGATAGGTCCAAGTCGTTTGCATCTTCTGAATCTGGCCAATCCATGGAATTGCACCACTAATACACGCCCACAGCATCCTTCAAAAGTTAAACTTCATGACATCCATGAATTTGCAACATTGTTGTGGCTGGCCAACTGAATTCACTGCATCAGACTCGTTTAGGCTTCGAAAATGCGTCCGTTGCCATGCCAGGCCCCAGCCAATGCGTGCGCACCGATCGGTCCATTGCTGTACAACGCGTATTCCGGGATACAAC
Organism: Calotriton arnoldi; assembly: GCA_963921515.1. Lineage (NCBI taxonomy): Eukaryota > Metazoa > Chordata > Amphibia > Caudata > Salamandridae > Calotriton > Calotriton arnoldi. Next base: position 1,833,576 of record CAWUFW010002610.1, read on the forward strand.
GCGTACCCGCTCACTACCGATGCAATGGGGCCGTGCGGGCACACCGATCAGTCCATTGCTGTACAACGCGTACCCGCTCACAACAGATGCAATGGGCCGTACGGGCACACTGATCGGTCCATTGCTGTACAACGCGTACCCCCTCACTACCGATGCAATGGGCCGGGCGGGCACACCGATCGGTCCATTGCTGTACAACGCGTACCCGCTCACAACAGATGCAATGGGCCGTGCGGGCACACCGATCGGTCCATTGCTGTACAACGCGTACCCGCTCACTACCGATGCAATGGGCCGTGCGGGCACACCGATCGGTCCATTGCTGTACAACGCGTATTCCGTGATACAACGCGTACCCGCTCACTACCGATGCAATGGGCCGTGCGGGCACACCGATCGGTCCATTGCTGTACAACGCGTATTCCGGGATACAACGCGTACCCGCTCACTACCGATGCAATGGGCCGTGCGGGAACACCGATCGGTCCATTGCTGTACAACGCGTCCCTGTACAGGTCACGCGCATATGTCACCATGCTTGTCACTGGTGAACGTATGCCAGCCACATATACTTGCCAGGGACTCAGGGGCACACCTACAACACCACACCCAGTCCACACTGTTTCCTAAGGCATGTAAGGCTGCATTACCTTTTCTGTGTATGGGGGTAAACATGTGGTTTTTGGGGTGGCACTTGGGGGCAGCCACACCCAGGCTGTGCACGTGTTCATGGGGACAGGGTCCTTTGTGTGTTGTGCACATGACCACTGTGATGTGCAACTGTTCATTTCGGAGCATGTGGCATGGTCACATTCCCAGGTTGTGTATGTGTATGACATGTCACATTCCCCCAGGGTCACATGTGGGAAGGCATGTACGTCACAGGGTGACCCATTGCCACAATAGTGATGGCCCTCCACAGTCTGTGTGCATGTTGTGTTTCCGATGTCTCTGATTCCATGTGCACAATGGGAGACAGTTTCCACATCAACGTTGTTTGTGCATGGACTTTGATGTTGTGCGTGTGTGTGTCACTGACGTCCATGTCTGTCCTGCGGAGGCAACAGGGGCCACTACCTGTGGGAGTCATGTTTGTTTTTCTGACGTGTACATGATACGCCATGTCATGCCATTGTCCATGTGGCAAGACAGGGTCACTGGGAATCTACCTGTCAATGAGCTGTGATGCCTGTGGCGCATCTGTCCAGACATGTCACTGTGGTGTGTGTGTGGAACGTGACAGCAGTAAATGGGTACTGTGACACAGCCTAATGGTTTCCCATAGCACAACCTGGAACCTGTTGTCAACACATGTTGTACTGAGATGTTAGATGATGGCCATGTAGGTGCCAGATATGTCCGAACAGAACGGCACACACATCAAGTACTTGTGTCTCGTAATGATGTATCATGTGAAATTGAGTATGGTGAATGGCACATATGTGGGGTGACTGACAATCTTTCTTTCTTCACCTATGCACTGCAGGGCTCCAGCTGTCCATAGACCATTCCCTGACCTGGCAACGATGGTGGAACGTGACCGCATCCGACGGTACCGCTTCACCAGGCAGCTGATTGAGGATTTGGCAGTGCGCTTGGCACCACATTTGCAACCTGGCCGGCCGTACCCTACAGCGCTGACCCCCAAGGTGAAGGTGATGGCAGCCCTACACTTCTTTGCCACCGGTACCTTTCAACACACTGTGGCGACTGCTGGTGGGATGTCACAGACTATGTTCAGCCGTGTGCTACGCGATGTTTTGGAGGCAATGTTGAGATGCCTGAACCAGTACATCTATTTCCCTACACGTCAACAACTCACTGACGTCAAGAGTGACTTCTATGCCCTGGGGAGGATGCCACATGTCATTGGCTCCATTGATGGGACACATGTGGCTTTGGTACCACCGCAGGCATACCGGAACCGGAAACATTACCATTCGATCAATGCTCTGGTGGTATGTCTTGCAGATATGAGCATCACACATGTGTGTGCCCGTTTCCCTGGTTCGGCACACGATGCCTACGTGATGAGGAGTAGTCTCATCCCGAGGATGATGTCACAGATGCAGAACCAGCGTGCCTGGCTTGTCGGTGTGTACTGACTTTGTACCATTGTGTGTGTTCTGCTATGTTGTATTCCGCCCACTTTTCCAACTCAGCTAATGTGCAATTGTCTGTCTGTAGGTGACTCCGGATACCCCAACATGCCGTGGTTGCTGACACCCCTCAGGAACCCTGTGACACCAGCCCAGATGCGCTACAATGAGGCACATGGTCGGACCAGGAGAGTGATCGAGCGGACATTTGGTCTCCTGAAGAGCCGCTTCCGCTGCCTGGACAAGACAGGAGGGGCCCTCCCATATGCCCCAGCAAAGGTGTGCAAGATTGTCATCGTCTGCTGCATGCTACACAACCTGGCAGTGCGGAAGGAGTTGCCTCTCATCCTGGATGACGATGACCAACGTCCGCCACCTGTGGAGGATCCTGGCCTGGGCCACGATGCCAGTGATGATGATGATGGTGATGTCCGCACACAGCTCATCACCAACTTCTTCAGCTGAATGTGAGTATCCAGAGAGTTGTCATGTCAATGATGTGAGTTTGCATGATATGTGTGGGTGGTGCTCTGGTGCTGTTTGAGTGTGGCCATGTGCTACTTGACTGGATGCGTGCAGCGATGTGTCCTTACAGGTAGTCTGTACTCCCCAACAGTGTTGACATGCTAACTTGGTTTTGTGTAGTTATCTTGTGACATGTATTGGGCATGAGTATTGCAGTTCTGTCCTGTTCTTCAGTGGTTTTGAATGTGTGTCATGTCTGTCCTTCACAGGGTGCTTACAGAGTTGTTTGGTCAACTTGGATCCCCCGACACCATGATTCAGCTTTCAGGGTGGCAGCAGTCGTTTCCCTACAGGTGATGTGCCACACACCCCTGGACTTTATATCTTCTGCACTTTTTGACTGTGTGGCCACTGCCACATGGGATTACCTTGCATTTGTAATGGAAACAACATGTTGCAAATGTGTAATAAACCTGTGCTTCACTTTGGGATGTGCGTTGTCTGTGGTCACACATCTGACTGACATTTGCTTACTGCACCTGTGGGCTAGTTAACACAGACTCTGAATAGGTGTGGTGTCTGTGCATTCCACAGTATTTCCTGGCAACATCAGTGTAGGCGATGAGTCCGATGGCCCTGGTGTCTCTGTGTTGTGTAGCCCTAGTGGTGTGTCTCCCTCATATGTGTCACGTCACCATGACTCACATGACGGTGTTGTACTTGCTGTAGCAGTTAGCATACACAGTGTAATTTAGCTGATCATCATCCCCATGACAGTAACCACGTTGGAATCACAACAGAGGCAAGTATGGTGTATTAGTGATTTTATTTACATACATGTGTGAGTATAGTGCACAGGATGGTGGGTGCTGTACATTGGGATTGTGATCCAAAGTTCCCAGATGAGTTGCAAGTCTTGGTAGCAGAAATGTCCTGAGTGAAGTCCACAGTCATCTGATACATTAGTCCAACTTGAACTCCCCATGTCATGTGGGAGAGTTGTGTTGCATTCGACAGGGTGAACAGTTTGCACACAAAGGAGAATTTCCAGAACAGGTGTTGGCTTCCTGGGGGATGTACATGGCCATCGACCTCTCAGTTTTCCTTCCTCGGACGACCCCTCTTCTTTGGGGGGGACCCTCACGTGCAGGCTGCTGCGGTGCAGGGGACTCTCCGCCAGAGTCCTCCTCCCTCCCTGTGGCAGTTGCAGTTGTTGCAGCACCAGATGTTGTGGGCACACAGGGAGGTGTGGCTATGTTGGTGCTAATCTGGCAGAGGCATGTCAATATGTCCCTATGCACCGCTGTCAGTTCTTCCAATGTGTCCCACTTGGACTCCATGCCAGACGTGTGTCTCCAAACGGGACATGTGTGTCTCCACACGGGACATGTGGGAGTCCAAGCGGGCATGATGGGCAGCCTGCTGCTGTTGTATGTCCTTGAGGATCCCCACTACCTGGCTGACCTCTCCGGTGCTATTCTGGTACGCCTCAGCAATGCGTGCCAGTTGTGGGTCAACATGCAGTCCAGACCCCTCTGCAAACAGCGACCTATGTCTACCACCCCTCCCACCACCGCTGGCGACACGTGCGGGACCTGCGGTGGCACGCCCAGGTGACCCTAGGCCCCCTTGGGGGTTGTTACTGGGCTCGTTGTCCGTAGCTCGACGTTGGGCCAGGGTCCCTGTGCTGTTGTCATTGGTGGTCCTTGGTCTGTCCGTGTCGGCGGGGGTGGTCTGTGTGTTGGCAGTTGTTGGAGCAGTGGGCAGGGGTGCAGATGTTGGTCCTGCTGGTGCTGCATGATGACTCACGCTGGAGGGGCCAGGTAGGTCTTCGCCATCCGAGGAGGGCAGAGGCTGTTCCACACCAGTGGGCTCAGTGTCCCCCGGAGCCTGGGACAGGGACTCCTCCTCGCCTGCTGCTGTGTCCCCATCATCACCTGTTTTTGGAAGAGACACACAATGTATGTTATATTTCTACAGGCATCAATGGTTCACACACCTGACAGTTGTGACTGTACCTCTGGATGCGGGCCTGTACATTGCATTGTCCTAAGTTGTCACAGTAAGAGGTTGATATTGGTGTAGCACATTGTCCTGCAAACCTGAGGCATTTCAATGTGAATGTTGAGGTGTGTGCATGGCCAGCATTGGTTGTATTTAGTGGACATCTGGCCCTCCTTCTCCACCTAGCCCAGTTATCCCACCATGAAGCATGCCACCCTTGCAGTGGGTTCAGGTTGACTCTCAGGATGTCATTCAGTGGTGTCCTGCTGTTGGTTGGTGCACAGGTCCCAGCAGGGCCTGGTACTCCCCACAACAGAGCACCATTGTCAGACATCTTTGATATGGCTTTTCACTCCCTGTGAGGTGTGCATGCTTAAGTGCTAGCTTGCTGGGCCATGTGGGTGGGGGATGTTGAGCTGTGACTGCCACTCCCATCATGCTATTGCCTACACCCCCTTCCCAGCATGCCCATACTTCCTTCCTTTTGACTCTGCTTCCCTGTGGGGTAGTGTGCCTGTGCTGACAGGATGGCTGACAGTGTTGTCCTGGCGGTTGTTTGGCTACAAGTCCCAAGAGTGTCCCTGTGCTTCACACAGCATAACCCAGGGTGGTGGTTCTTTGTGGGATCTTCAATTAGAGTGTGGGGCATTGCATTCTCCCAGGTGGGTTATGTGGAGTTAGTGTTGAGGGGGGTGTGAGGAGAGCGGCTTGTAACTATGGTCAGTGCTGTCAGTCCTCCTTCCCACCCAGCCAGATATCCCACCATGGAACGTGCTTCCATTGCAGGGAGTGCAAGTTGGCTTTCAGGATGTCAGGCAGTGGTGTCCTGCTGTTGGTTGTTGCACAGTTCCCAGCAGGGCCTTGTGCTCCCCACAGCAGTACCCAGTGTCAGCCATCTTGTCAGTCCTTTTCCACTCCCTGCGATGTGAGCATGGTTCAGAGTGGTGTTGATGGGCCAATTGTGAGGGTGACCAATATCTGTGACTACAACTCCCATCATGCTATTGCCTACACCCACCTTCCCAGCATGCCCATACTTCCTTCCTTTTGAGTGGACTTCACTGTGTGTGAGTGTGACAGCAATGGCAAGATGGCTGACAATGTGGTCCTGTTGTTTGTTGGTGCCCAGTTCCCAGCAGGGCCTTGTGCTTCCCACAGCTGAGGCCAGTGTCAGACATCTTTGAAGTGGCTTTTCACTCCCTGTGAGGTGTGCATGCTTCAGTGTGAGCTTGCTGGGCCATGTGGGTGGGGGATGTTGAGCTGTGACTACCACTCCCATGATGCTATTGCCTGCACCCCCTTCCCAGCATGCCCATACTTCCTTCCTTTTGAGTGGACTTCACTGTGTTTGAGTGTGACAGCAATGGTAAGATGGCTGACAGTGTGGTCCTGTTGTTTGTTGGTGCCCAGTTCCCAGCAGGGCCTTGTGCTCCCCACAGCTGAGGCCAGTGTCAGACATCTTTGAAGTGACTTTTCACTCCCTGTGAGGTGTGCATGGTTCAGTGTGAGCTTGCTGGGCCATGTGGGTGGGGGATGTTGAGCTGTGACTACCACTCCCATCATGCTATTGCCTACACCCCCCTTCCCAGCATGCCCATACTTCCTTCCTTTTGACTCTGCTTCCCTGTGGGGTAGTGTGCCAGTGCTGACAGGATGGCTGACAGTGTTGTCCTGGCGGTTGTTTGGCTACAAGTCCCAAGAGTGTCCCTGTGCTTCACACAGCATAACCCAGGGTAGTGGTTCTTTGTGGGATCTTCAATTAGAGTGTGAGGCATTGCATTCTCCCAGGTAAGTTATGTGGAGCTAGTGTTGAGGGGGTGTGTGAGGAGAGCTGCTTGTAACTATGGTCAGTGCTGTCAGTCCTCCTTCCCACCCAGCCAGATATCCCACCATGGAATGTGCTTCCATTGCAGGGAGTGCAAGTTGGCTTTCAGGATGTCAGGCAGTGGTGTCCTGCTGTTGGTTGTTGCACAGTTCCCAGCAGGGCCTTGTGCTCCCCACAGCAGTACCCAGTGTCAGCCATCTTGTCAGTCCTTTTCCACTCCCTGTAATGTGAGCATGGTTCAGGGTGGTGTTGATGGGCCAATTGTGAGGCTGACCATTATCTGTGACTACAACTCCCATCATGCTATTGGCTACACTGACTTCACCAGCATACACAGAATTCCTTCCTTTCAGTGAGCTTCCCTGTGAGGTGGTGTTCTAGTGGTGGCAAAATATCAGACAGTGTTTGTTGGTTATATTTGTGCCACTGCCTTGCTCTATTTGTTGTTAGGTTTGTACATGTCATGACACAGTTACATGTCACTATGAGATGGCAGGTATTGTGTTTGTCTGAATGGCATTCACATCTTGGGATGATTATCTTTTGGTTGCTGTGGATTTGCTAAGGGTGCATGGTTTGACTATCCCCTTGACAGTGATGTGTGTGTATTGTCACACCATATTGTGTATATTTGTTGTGTACTCACCAGGCTCTGGGATGTTTGTTAGTCCATATACGCTCACTGGTGGTAGGATGGCCCGCACCTTCTCCTCCCAGGGCCTGAGGTATAGTGGTTTGGCAGGAGGGCCGCTGCCGGTGTGCTGGCTCAGGATGTAATCCTTCTTCAGTAGGTCCCTGACCCTCCTGCGCACATCATACCACCTTTTCTGGATGTCTTCCTTTGTGCGCAAACATGGTGATTGTGCGTTGACCCTGTCGACGATCCTCTCCCACATCTTGGTTTTCTGCGCCATGGGGGTCTGTTGGACCAATGTGCCAAACAACTGTGGCTCTACCCTCAGGATCTCGTCTACCAGGACTTCCAATTCACTATCTAGGAACTTATGATTCTTCTTTGGGGGCATGGTGATGGGTGGTGGTGGTGATTGATGTGTGTGTGTGTGCAAGTGAGGGTGGGTGAGTGTAGGTTTTGCTGGGTGTGTGTGAGGGTGCTATTTGTTGAGGTGCTAATGGTGTGTGGTTTGTGTGTTGGATGAGCTGTGAGTGTGTCTGTGGTTGCTGTCTGATGGTGTTCTGTGCTGGCAGGTCAGTGGAATTTGCAAAGGATCATGGTAGGGATTTGTGGCCTTTATATAGGTGGAGTTGGGGGGGTGTCCTTGTTCCATTTTTTTTCCCCCCCTGTATTTCTTGACTTTGTCATTGCTTGTTTGGCCCTCTTTTTTTGTATTTTTTCCTTTGTGATTTTTGTGCATGTAGGAGACGTTCTTCTTACCGAGTAGGACGCTGCAGTTGTCTCGTGCGCGCTTCTCCGAGTCGTTCCCTCTGTGTTTCAGCTAGGTTTCATGTGCGGCGTACGCGTCGGTCGCGGAGTATTGTGTTGGTTCGGCTGGCTTTTGTATGCGTGTCGGTCGTACGGCTTGAGCTCCGTGCGAATCGGTCTGGTTTTACATGCATTGCATCGTACTGCGCGGGTCGGAGTTCGCGGGTACGCGGGTTCGCGGGTACGTTTCGCGTGGTTTCCCGGCCGGATAGCTTGTTTCCGTCCGGGTCGGTCGTTCGGCTTGAGTTCCGTACGAGTCGGTCGTGATTCACATGCATTTCATCGTACTACCCGGTTCGGGCAGCGCCGGTACGTGTCGGTCGGACTTAATTCCCGTACCGAGTCGGTCGGTACGTTTTCCGCCCCGAATCGGAATCGGCCCCTTGGACTGGGCTGCACAGGAGAAGTGGACCATCGAGCGACTAAAGCGCAAGTATCGGAACCAGAAGTTCAAGTGCGGAGAAGACAACGATGGTTACTCCGTGAACATGAAGATGAAGTACTACATAGAATACATGGAAACCACGCAAGACGACAGCCCACTGTACATCTTCGACAGCAGTTATGGAGAGCACCACTAGAAAAGGAAGCTTCTGGACGATTATACAAATCCCAAGTACTTCCAAGATGACCTATTCCATTATTCGGGCGAGAAGCGTCGCCCCCCTATAGGTAAGTTATCATTAGCTCAGCTCTGCTTGTTGGAAGTGTAGTCTGGAGAACCGTACCTCTAATTATTGTTATTATTCTAATAAGGTTTTTATTATTTTTCCAAACACATTGCAGAATGGAATAATAGCATTCAAATTATACTAGTCCGCAGGCTTTTTCTCTGCTGGGAGAGTGCATCATAGCCACCACTGATTAAGTGCATCTGAAGGATCTGCAACTGTATCCGCTGCAGATTTGCTAACTGTTTCATGTTTATGAAAGACGCATTTTAAATCGACACCACAGACCGTAACGAAATACTCAGGTTATCCCATAATTTGTTTACAGCGAGGCGTTGGTTAGACTTTTGCCCCTGAGCTGCAGAAGCTCTCTCAAATGCTTATAAATTCTCGCTATACTTTGCACACTCTCAAGGTCTGGCACTCGGGCCTCCTCGTATACTCCTTGGAAAAGCACTCTGGCAAAGAGCACCCACTCGAGTTTCTTGGGCATTGTAGTGCCGACAGATGAGGAGTACAGCCTGACTATGAAGCGAGGGCTTGTGCTCCACAACTAAGTTACCTCCGATTACTATTTTTTGTTTAGCCAATCTATGACTACAGATAGTTTTGCCCGCTATGTCATAACCGCACACACATTTGTGAGATTATTGCTTTTGGATGTACACAATACTAGTCTCAATAGGAGGGTATCATAGGGAAAACATTAGCACAGGCAATTTGCATAAATTATCTTATGTATTTATTTAGAGGTATGCATTATATTGTATGCCGATTTCTAGCACTTTTTCTTCCTGGCTGAGTTGAGTGCTCCCTTCATGGAGTCAGCGTGCCAAGTTCATGGGCAGGAAGAGTAACAGTCTGGCTTGGCTTCCTCTAGCATTGTCTGGTACTTTCTAACAGCTAAAATAAATCAGAGGATAATGTTAACTTCTAAATGAAAGCAGGTATTAAGACGCTTGCAAAATATGCTCCTTTAAAACTTTGTACATTTAAGAATTAGTTTATAGCATGGAAAATTAATGATTGTAACCCATATCTTGTTAGCCTTACATGAGGCAGGCATCCAAGTTATTGGTCATTGCAATATGATTAGCCATTCCCAGCATTTCCCACGTTGTCCCTGCTACTTGGTATCAGGGGTGTGGAATTTAATAAAAAATATCTACTTGTCCATGGGGCAGGTTGCTTCATAAATCTACTTGTTGTTATCGGGTTGCCCCTTCTTCCCTGCTTCTTTTCAGGTGTTCCCACCCACTTCCTCCTTCTGTTTTAAAAAAAAAAATTATTCAGGGGTTTCCTCCTCTCGGTGTGCCAGCAGTCTGGTTTGGTATTTCAGCGCCTGCATCTGCTGCGGTGTTTGTTGCGTGCTGCAGTGCTGGCGGCGGAACGTTCGTTGGCAGACGGGACGTGGCACGAAGGCCGCATGAGACTCAACTATTTATTTATTTTTATTTATTTTTGTGTTTTATAGAGCGCGAACTTGACCCGTTAGGGTATCAGAGCGCTTTACAGGAAACATAGAAATGTACAATAGGCTTGGAATCACAATAATATACAAAAGGTAAAAGAGGGCAGGGTGCAGGATATATGAAAGATAGTGGACACGAATGTACGGTTTGCGTTTTATAGTTGCTCGAAACAAGTCCCCAGGTTTCTAGGAGAGGTGACTAGGTAATCCGAGGAGGCGCTAGTCAGGAGTTAATCAGAGTCTCTGTGCTGGTTGGAGGCAACATTTAAACGAGGAATTTACCCATAAGGAAGGTTTTGGCCTCCTTTTTGAAGCGTGTCAGTGAAGGGATTCTTCTGATGGTGGGCGGGAGAGAGTTCCATATTCTCGGAGCGGCCCCAGAGAAAGCCCGATTGTACGTTTTTCTTCCGGAAGCGTGCAGGTTGTAGCAGGAGGTCTCTGGCGGATTGGGAGTTTCTGGTTCCTCCGGATACCACAAGTTTCTGTGCAAGATAAGCAGGGGAGTTTGAGTGTAAGGCCTTGTGTGTGATACAGGCCAGTTTAAGCTGTATTCTAGCCTCAAGAGGAAGCCAATTCAAAGCTTTCAGGTGTGGAGAAATGTGGTCGAATTTTCTTGAGCTGGTAAGAAGTCTGGCGGCAGTGTTGAGGCAGGCTTTTAAAGGTGCCAGGGAGATCTTTGGTAAACCCGAGAGGGTAGAGCAGCCATATTCCAGTCTGGAGATGACGAGAGCTTGGACTGCCATTTTTAGATCGGCAGTGTCGAGGAAGGGTTTCAGTTTCCTAAGGTAGCTCAGGTGGAATCTGGCTGATTTGGCCATCGCGTTGATGTGGTCTCGCATGTTCAAATTTCTGTCCAGGGTAATTCCCAGAGATTTGGCCGAGTCCACGATGGTCGGTGGGCAATCTAAGGCTGTGATAGCCTTAATCCATGTCTGCATCTCGGGATTGGTTTTTGAGGGGAAATTAAGAGAAATTCTGTTTTCTTTGCGTTGAGTTTGAGTTGATTGGAGGCGAGCCAATGGACAGTGAGTTTCAGGGCTTCGTTCAGGGAGAGAATCTCCTCGAGGGATGAGGTCTTGATGTAGATCTGAGTGTCATCAGCGTACATATGGTAGGAGATATTCGCTGTGCGTAGAACTTCGGTAAGAGGTTCAAGGTAAAGGTTGAAGAGGGTAGGGGACAGGGTTGATCCTTGAGGGACTCCAACCGTGACCCGAGAAGGAGCCGATAGGTTGCCGTTGATTAGGAATCTCTGTGAACGGTTTTGGAAGAAGGACCTAAACCACTTTAGAACGGTGCCATCCAATCCCATCCTGAGTTTAAGGCGTTCGAGTAGTTTTTCATGGTTGACCGTGTCGAAGGCCGAGGATAGATCTAGGAGGATTAGGAGACAGGTTTTGCCTTGGTCAAGGGCTTGGAGGGCATCATCAACGATGTGGAGCATGGTGGTTTCAGTGCTGTGCCCGGGTCTGAATCCAGATTGGAAGTCATCAAGTAGGTGGAAGTTGTTGATGTGTTGACTTAGTTGCTGTTGTACACATTTCTCCAACACTTTGGCTAAGAGAGGGATGTTAGAGATAGGTCTGAAGTTGTCGGGGGAAGCTGGGTCCAGCAACGGCTTTTTCAAAATGGGGTGGACTTGGCCTGCTTTCAGAGAGTCAGGAATGGATCCCTGCCGCAGAGAGGCGTTAATTATTGCAGTCCAGCTTGGAATAATGGACTGGGCGGCGGCCACTAGGCAGTTGGGGGGGAGAGGGTCATTAAAATGGTTGTTCGGGTTTAAGGTCGATAGGATTTTAGCGACGGAGTCTTCATGATAGGGATTGAAGTCAGTCCAGCGTGCTTGATTTTTAGGTGAAGTCTGTGGGGGCAGCGCTGGAGGAGGAGGCAGGTCTGGACGGAATAGAGAGTATGTGGCGGCACTAAGTTCTTTTCCTAAGGCTGTGGCTTTGTCAGCGAAAAAGGAGGAGAATTCCTCGGATGATATTAAGGACTTGGGGGTTTCTTTCGCGGTTTTGGCCAGTTTGTTGGATTGGTGTTTGACCAATTCGAAGAGCTTGCGGGGTCTATTCTTGGCGTTCCCCAGTTCAGATCTGAAGAATTCTTTTTTGAGTTGATGATGTTCCTGTTGTAGGCATTTCTGGCCTGGCGGAGAATTTTTAGATGTGCTCCAGAGGGGTGCTGTCTCCAGATTCTTTCGGATTGTCGGAGGGCTCTCCTCTCATTGTTGAGGGATCCAGTGAACCAGGGGTTCCGATCTTTGATTTGGGTTCTCTTTAGTTTTAGTGGGGCTAGGTCATCCAGAATGTTCGATATAGTTGTAGAGTAGTGATCGTTAAACTACCACACGAAAAGGACCTGCCACTAAGGCGTTAGTTATCGAAGAATAGTGGAAAATAAATCCCTGTTTGTATGTGGACAGACTATTCCTAACATACACCGGCCCTCTTTAGTGACCCCGTAGCGCTTCCCACAAATTCTTAAATAAGCGATGCATTTTAGCAGTTTATATAATGTATTTCAGCTGAAACACCTCTTCAGCATAATTCAACCGAAAGTTACAAATTACTTGCACCATAAATGTTTATTTTAGATTTACTAAATAAAAAAACATAAAGAAAAAAAGTATGTGTGAGAAAGTGCCATCTTTCTTGCATGGTATGCCCCACTTTTTGCTGAATTGCTGATGTACTTTGACTGAGTGTGCCCTGGGCTCCTGCCAATCAAGTGCCCAGGGCCTGTGTTCCTTTCCTAAAACTGCATTGTAGCCTAAACCCAATTGGCATCTCTGGCCACATGTCAGCCCCTGGTAAATGGTACCCTAGGTACCCAGGGCACTGTGACCAGAGAAGGCCTCTAGGGGCTGCAGCACTTATTGTACCACCCTTAGAGGCCCTGTACCCTGACACACACACACTGCCTTTGCAGGCTGAGTGTCTTGGTGCAGAACAAAACCGAGAGTCGACATGGCACACATCTCTGTGTGCCATGCCCACAAACACACTTCCCTGGCATACCTCATTCACCCCTCTAGCTGGGTGCACTATGCCAGTGGTGAGGGTACAGGTGCATGAGCCCTGTACCCCTACAGTACCCAGGTCCATTCCTGGGCACTGTAAGTGCAGTGCTGCCATTAAGAGTATAGGGTGCTGGGAGGTCGTCATCATGAACTCCACAGCACCATGATGGCTACACTGAAGACTGAGAAGTTTGGTATCAAACTTCTCAGCACATTAAACCCACACTGATGCCAGTGTGGAATTTAATGTCAGATGCACGACAGAGGGCAACTTAGAGTTGCCCCCTGAACCTAACCTACAATCCACGTCCTGCCTGAGAGGCTGCCTAGGCTGCCACCCAGCAGACATGTTGCTGGACCCCTGGGTAGAGAGCCATCCGCTCTCCCGGGCCTGCAACAATGCACGTCCTGGGCGAGGTGCTAGGTCTCCTCCCCCAGGATGGGCAGGGGGAAGCTTCAAAGGCATGCCGCCTTGGTGAGCCTCCCCAGACCACTTGCTGTACTCAGCAACTGGTCCCCACCGGTTCTAGCCCCCACTCTGGCGGGAAGACTGGCGGGAAACCACAAGTGAGGAAAGGGGTTGTGCCAGCCTCTGCCAACCCCACCCCTCAGGTGGGGGCGGCGAGGTGAAGCACATCTCCGGGCTCTCGCCATCTTGAAGATGGGGAGCCCTACCCAATCGGGACTAGGCTCCTGCCCCCCTCCCACTGGAGAGTGGCAGGATAGGGGGTGTACCCACCCCAGGGAAGGGACCCATTGGTCCCTGCCCTTTATCTACCTATAACGCCCCTAAATCTAGTATTTAGGGGCACCCTGAACCTTCCCTCCTCAGATCCCGAATCCGAAACAAGAAAGAAGAACAAGAAGAAAGAAGACCTGCCGTGCAGCTGCTCACAAGAGGAAGACACCAACTGACTTGGCCCCAGCCCTACAGGCCTGTCGACCCTCGAACCGGCTCCTGCTAAACCCCGGCGTCTCCAGTGGTCAGCAACCTCGAAAACCCCGGAGGACCTGACTGCCTTGTGACTGTAAAAGAACTGGGACTCCCACGAGCAGTGGTACTGCTCAGAAGCAAGTAACAAACCCCTGGTGCCAGCCAGGAACCGCGACTCCTGCACCCTCTGCACCCGCCGAACCCGGCCTGTGCATGAGTGGACAAAGACCACGAGGACGTCCCCCCGGCGACTGTGACCCAGAATCCAGCACCCAAGGACCCTCCTCGACGCTCCTGACAACGCCTGCAGCCTCAGAACCAGGGACCCCTCCAACCGCGACCAGCAGAGGGTAAGATTTGCCTACGCGAAAAGACATCCCTGCACCCGGCGCCCCGCGACCTCCTGTGCCCAACTCCGGGGTGCCTACCTATCCTCCAACTACCCAACTTACCTCTCGAAGTGGTGGTCGCACCTGAAGAATCTCCGTCCCCGAGCTTGCAGCCTTTGTTCAACTTCCAGCTTCTCCATTGAAATACATTGAGCGCCCGACGGCTCAAAAGCACCCTGCACCCAGCCGCCCGAGTGCCCCTGGGAGTGCAACACCTATCCTAATTTTCTTCCCCACTTGCCCTGGGTAAGTGACCAGGAGCCCAGCTCCCACAGCCGCGTGACCTGCCTGCCAGCAGCCACCAACCAAGGGCCCCCTGCCCACCATAGGCTAACATTGGGCCTAACTCACTCTGCACCCGGCCGCCCCTGTGCCGCTGAGGGTGTACCAACTGTACCTACCTGACCCTGGGAGACCCCTGAGTCTATGCCCAGAACCTTAACTCTGCCAGTCGAGTACTTACCTGAAAACCGATAACCTACATTTTCTCCATAGGGTAACATTGACTGGTTCACACTGAAATTTCTTCTGAGTGTCGAGTTTTGAAACTTTAAAATAATCACAAAAAATCGTCCGATCAACGAAAACGAAATTACTCACCTGTTATCAGGAGAGATCCCGGTGCTGGATCTTGGTGCCCAGCACTGACCCTGAAAAGCAATCACAACTGTACTTACCGATAACTTGATTTTCCTCCATAGGATAACATTGCCTGGTTTTCTCCAGAAATTCTTCTAAGTGTCGATTTTTGAAACATACAAATATTCCTTAAAAATCGCCTGTGTAACAAAAATGATTTCTTTCAACTGTTTACAGGAAATGCACCAGGGCTGAATCCAGGATCCAGCCCTGAGTAAGAAAATCATACGTAAAGTAATTGATATTGCATTTACTTAAAATTCCCCATTGAGCTCAATGTTATAATTGTGTTTGAATTGTGTTGCCTATTGCAACAACTGTAACTACTGCATTTAAAAGTCTATTGCTTATTGAAAGTATACAACTACAGCATTTGATTCTGAGAAAGTGTTTTGATACCTATTGTTGTTTCTAAAAATAAAACAACTAAATATTTTTATATACAAAACAATTGGCCTAGAGTTCAGTTCTTGAGTGTGTGAGACCATTTGCTGACTGAGTGTGTACAACCAATGCTTTACACTGTCCTCTGATACTGCCTTACTGCTCGACCAAGCTACCACTTTAGAGAGTAAGGTTATATCTAACTTTAGCCTCTGCCAAACCTCTGGGGACTGTGGACTCTGTGCACACTGAACCGTACTTTGGTGCAGTATATACAGAGCCACTTTCTTACATTGGTGGATCAGCGGTGGGATACAAACTTGCATTTGTTGGACTACTTGGTTACCATCTGATCACACGACAGAACTCTTAAATTGCCTTTAGAATTCTGATTTTTTCAAATTGGCATTTTTTTACCAAACTACTAAAAGTCTTGTTAGGGCCTTGCTTAAGTCCCTTTAGAATTTTTGAAAATAAAAAGTCACTATAGTCAAGGGTAGAGGGGTTAGAACTTTTTGTTAGAATGTCTCAAGAAAAGAACCCAGCTATTAGTGAAGATAATAATGACATACAGGACATGGTTGAGGAGCTCGACCTCACCCCTTATCTTCATTTGTCTTTCAAAGAGATAAGGTCCTTATGTAAAATTAAAAATATACCAATGGGCCAGCATCCAACCAAACAAGGGCTCCAGGAGCTCCTGGCTGAGTATGCCAAGGCCCACCCATCTGAGAATGGTGATGACCAATCAGAGTGGGAAAGGGATGAGGATGACAGGGTTGGTAACCCACCGCCAATCATCCCTAGGGAGGAAAGGGACCCCATGCCCTTAACTCCAAGAATCAACCTCTGGGGACCTAGAAACCACACAGGTGGGTCAGGTCCCAGGGGGGACACTGAGGATAGCCTCAGTGAGGAGGACAGCCTTTTAGCAAGGCTGGCCAAAAGTCTGGACCTAGTGACCAGACTCCTGGCTCTAGAGAAGGAAAGACAGGAGATGGGTTTAGCACCCATCAATGGTGGCAGCAATACTAAAAAATAAGGATAGGGAGGAATCTTCTGATCCTAAAATCCCCAAAGGCATTGTCCCGAAATTTGAGGAAGGTGATGACATCACCAAATGGTTCACAGCCTTTGAGAGGGCTTGTGAAATGAGAAAAGTAAAGAAACCTCTCTGGGGGGCACTCCTGTGGGAACTGTTCTCTGGTAACTGCAGAGACAGGCTTCTGACCCTCTCTGGGCCAGATGCAGGGTCCTATGACCTCATGAAGAAGACTCTGATTGGGAGATTTGGGCTCACCACTGAGGAGTATAGAATTAGATTCAGGGTGGCTCACAAAACCCAGACCCAGTCCTGGATTGTCTTCGTAGACTACTCAGTAAAGACACTGGATGGTTGGTTAGCTGGACATAATGTGCATGATTTTACTGGACTTTACAATTTGTTTATGAAGGAACATATACTAAGTAATTGCACAAATGAAAAGTTGCATCAGCATTTGGTTGACCTAGGTCTAATTTCTCCCCAAGAATTGGGAAAGAAGGCAGACCACTGGGTCAAGACTAGGGTGACAAGGACAACCACTGGGGGTGACCAGAAGAAGGTGGTTACAAAACCTCCCCAGGGGAAAGGTGGTGAGAATCCCCAAGATAAAAAGTCTGAGTCTTCTAAAGGGCCCCAAAAACCTGTTCAGGGGGGTGGGTCCCAAACTACTCCCTATGTGCCTCAGCCTTATAGGGGGAAGAACTTTGATCCCACAGAGGCCTGGTGTAACAACTGTAAGAAGTTGGGACACTTAACTGTAGATAAATCTTGCCCCCACAACCAGGCCCCTAAGGCAATCAGTACAGCTACACCTGGAGTGGCAAGTCTACAGATGGGATCAACAGTGTGCCCAGAGCAAATCAGGATGCACACTGAAGCAGTTCTAGTTTCAGAAGGGGAAGTTGAGTTTGCCACTGTAGCTGTATGGCCACCCAACTTAAAGAAGTATTTACAGTACCCCTGGGTTAATGGAACTAGGATAGAAGCTCTGAGGGATACAGGTGCCAGTGTCACTATGGTGAGAGACACACTGGTTTCTCCTGAGCAATACTTGATTGGGAAAACCTACCCAGTCACCAATGCTGACAGTGTTACCACTAATCATCCAATGGCTATGGTGACATTAGGCTGGGGAGGGGTTACTGGCCTGAAACAGGTAGTGGTCTCTCAAAAGTTACCAGCTGCATGTCTGCTAGGAAATGACCTGGAAACCTCAGCCTGGGCTAAGGTTGAGCTAAAGAACCATGCAGCCATGCTGGGTATCCCTGAATTGGTGTGTGTGCAAACTAGAGCACAGAGTAAGAGGAAGGGTGAAAAAGTAGGTTTGGAGCCTGAAAGTATGGCCCAACCAACCAAGAGAAAAGGTAAGAAGACTGGGGGACCAGCTTCTGTACAGCAGACCACTCAGGACCCCTCTCCTCAGGGAGAGGACTTGGACACCCCAGAGGGAACTGAGCCCATGGAGCTTGACCCTTAACCAGGTTGAACTCTTAGGCCCAGGGGGACCCTCTAGGGAAGAGCTGTGCCAGGGTCAGCAAGACTGTCCCACTCTTGAAAGCCTGAGGCAGCAAGCTGTTTCAGAAGCAAAGGGAGATGTCAGTGGTACCCACAGAGTCTATTGGGAAGAGGGATTACTGTACACTGAGGGAAGAGACCCCAATCCTGGATCCACCAGGAGAGTGGTAGTGCCACAGAAGTACAGGGAGTTCCTCCTAACTTTAGCTCATGACATCCCCCTAGCTGGACATCTGGGCCAAACCAAGACTTGGGAAAGGCTAGTTAGCCACTTTTACTGGCCCCAGATGCACCAAAAGGTGAAGGAGTTTGTCAGCTCCTGTGTTACCTGTCAGGCTAGTGGCAAGACAGGTGGCCACCCAAAGGCCCCCCTGATACCACTGCCTGTGGTGGGGGTGCCCTTTGAGAGGGTGGGTGTGGACATAGTGGGTCCACTTGAACCTCCCACAGCCTCAGGGAACAAATTCATACTAGTGGTAGTGGATCATGCCACTCGGTACCCTGAAGCAATCCCACTTAGGACTACTACAGCTCCTGCAGTAGCCAAGGCCCTCATTGGTGTCTTCCCCAGGGTAGGGTTTCCTAAGGAGGTGGTTTCAGACAGAGGTTCTAACTTTGTCTGCTTACCTGAAACACATGTGGAAGGAATGTGGGGTGCAGTACTAGTTTACTACACCCTATCATCCACAAACCAATGGCCTTGTTGAGAGATTCAACAAGACATTAAAAGGCATGATCATGGGACTCCCTGAAAAACTCAAAAGGAGATGGGATGTCCTGTTGCCATGCCTGCTTTTCGCTTACAGAGAAGTGCCACAGAAGGGAGTAGGGTTTTCCCCCTTTGAACTTCTGTTTGGTCATCCTGTGAGGGGACCACTCTGTCTTGTGAAAGAGGGTTGGGAGAGGCCTCTCCAAGAACCCAAGCAAGACATTGTGGACTATGTGCTTGGCCTAAGGTCCAGAATGGCTGCGTACATGGAAAAGGCATCCAAGAATCTTGAGGCCAGCCAGGAGCTTCAGAAGCACTGGTATGACCAAAAAGCTGCACTGGTTGAATTTCAACCTGGGCAACAGGTGTGGGTTTTGGAGCCAGTGGCACCAAGGGCACTCCAAGATAGATGGAGTGGCCCTTACCCTATCCTAGAGAAAAAGAGTGAGGTCACTTACTTAGTTGACCTGGGCACTAGCAGGACACCCAAAAGGGTTATCCATGTGAACCGCCTTAAGCTCTACAATGACAGGGCTGACATCACCATGCTGATGGTGACTGATGAGGAACAGGAAGCAGAGAGTGAACCTCTCCCTGATCTCCTCTCCTACAGCCCAAAAGATGGGTCAGTAGATGGAGTGGTCTTTTCAGACACCCTCTCTGCCCAACAGCAGGCTGACTGTAAACAAGTCTTGCAGCAGTATGCTAGCCTCTTTTCCCTGACCCCTGGTCTGACAAACTGGTGTACCCATGATGTGGACACTGGTGACAGTGCACCTGTCAAGAACAAGATCTATCGACAGTCAGACCAAGTCAAGGAAAGCATCAAAGCTGAAGTCAGCAAGATGCTGGAGTTAGGGGTTATTGAACCCTCTGAGAGCCCCTGGGCCAGCCCAGTGGTTCTAGTCCCCAAACCTCATCCACAGGGTGGAAAGAGAGAAATGAGGTTCTGTGTGGACTATAGAGGGCTCAACTCTGTCACCAAGACAGATGCTCACCCCATTCCAAGAGCAGATGAGTTGATAGACAAACTAGGGGCAGCCAATTTTCTCAGTACCTTTGACTTAACTGCAGGGTACTGGCAGATTGGCATGGCCCCAGGAGCAAATGAAAAGACAGCATTCTCCACACCTGATGGGCACTATCAGTTCACTGTTATGCCCTTTGGGTTAAAGAATGCCCCTGCCACCTTCCAGAGGTTGGTGAATCAAGTCCTTACTGGGTTGGAGTCCTTTAGTGCAGCTTATCTTGATGATATTGCTGTCTTTAGCTCCACCTGGCAGGATCACCTGGTCCACCTTGGGAAGGTTTTAAAGGCCCTGCAAACTGCAGGCCTAACTATCAAGGCATCCAAATGCCAGATAGGGCAGGGCACTGTGGTGTACTTGGGCCACCTTGTTGGTGGAGGCCAGGTACAACCCTTACAACCCAAGATCCAGGCCATCCTGGACTGGGAAGCTCCCACAACCCAGACTCAAGTCAGGGCATTCCTTGGCTTGACTGGGTACTACAGGAGGTTTGTGAAGGGGTATGGGTCCATTGTGACTCCCCTCACAGAACTTACCTCCAAGAAAATGCCCAAGAAGGTTAACTGGACAGTTAGTTGCCAAAAGGCTTTTGACACCCTGAAAGAAGCAATGTGCTCAGCACCAATTCTAAAAGCTCCAGATTATGCCAAGCAGTTCATAGTGCAGACTGATGCGTCTGAGCTAGGGATAGGAGCGGTCCTATCCCAGACCAAAGATGAAGGCCAAGACCAACCTGTTGCTTTTATAAGCAGGAGGCTTCTCCCCAGAGAGCAACGTTGGAGTGCCATTGAGAGGGAGGCCTTTGCTGTGGTTTGGTCCCTGAAGAAGTTGAGACCATACTTGTTTGGTACTCACTTCCTAGTTCAAACTGACCACAGACCTCTCAGATGGCTAATGCAAATGAAAGGGGAAAATCCAAAACTTTTGAGGTGGTCCATCTCCCTACAGGGAATGGACTTTGAAGTGGAACACCGACCTGGGACTGCCCATGCCAATGCAGATGGACTTTCCAGGTTCTTCCACTTAGACAATGAAGACTCCATAGGGCAAGGTTAGTCTCATCACCTTTCGTTGGGGGGGGGGGGTGAGAAAGTGCCATCTTTCTTGCATGGTATGCCCCACTTTTTGCTGAATTGCTGATGTACTTTGACTGAGTGTGCCCTGGGCTCCTGCCAATCAGGTGCCCAGGGCCTGTGTTCCTTCCCTAAAACTGCATTGAAGCCTAAACCCAATTGGCATCTCTGGCCACATGTCAGCCCCTGGTAAATGGTACCATAGGTACCCAGGGCACTGTGACCAGAGAAGGCCTCTAAGGGCTGCAGCACTTATTGTGCCACCGTTAGAGGCCCTGTACTCTGACACACACACACTGCCTTTGCAGGCTGAGTGTCTTGGTGCAGAACAAAAAAGAGGGTCGACATGGCACACATCCCTGTGTGCCATGCCCACAAACACACTGCCCTGGCATACCTCAGTCACCCCTCTAGCTGGCTGCACTATGCCAGTGGTGAGGTTAAGGTGCATGAGCCCTGTACCCCTACAGTACCCAGGTCCATTCCTGGGCACTGTAAGTGCAGTGCTGCCATTAAGAGTATATGGTGCTGGGAGGTCGTCATCACGAACTCCACAGCACCATGATGGCTACACTGAAGACTGAGAAGTTTGGTATCAAACTTCTCAGCACATTAAACCCACACTGATGCCAGTGTGGGATTTAATGTCAGATGCACGACAGAGGGCAACTTAGAGTTGCCCCCTGAACCTAACCTACAATCCACGTCCTGCCTGAGAGGCTGCCTAGGCTGCCACCAAGCAGACATGTTGCTGGACCCCTGGGTAGAGAGCCATCCGCTCTCCCGGGCCTGCAACAATGCACGTCCTGGGCGAGGTGCTAGGTCTCCTCCCCCAGGATGGGCAGGGGGAAGCTTCAAAGGCATGCCGCCTTGGTGAGCCTCCCCAGACCACTTGCTGTACTCAGCAACTGGTCCCCACCGGTTCTAGCCCCCACTCTGGCGGGAAGACTGGCGGGAAACCACAAGTGAGGAAAGGGGGTGTGCCAGCCTCTGCCAACCCCACCCCTCAGGTGGGGGAGGCGAGGTGAAGCACATCTCCGGGCTCTCGTCATCTTGAAGATGGGGAGCCCTACCCAATCAGGACTAGGCTCCTGCCCCCTCCCACTGGAGAGTGGCAGGATAGGGGTGTACCCACCCCAGGGAGGGACCCATTGGTCCCTGCCCTTTACCTACCTATAACGCCCCTAAATCTAGTATTTAGGGGCACCCTGAACCTTCCTTCCTCAGATCCCGAAACAAGAAAGAAGAACAAGAAGAAAGAAGACCTGCCGTGCAGCTGCTCACAAGAGGAAGACACCAACTGACTTGGCCCCAGCCCTACAGGCCTGTCGACCCTCGATCCTGCTCCTGCTAAACCCCGGCGTCTCCAGTGGTCAGCAACCTCGAAAACCCCGGAGGACCTGACTGCCTTGTGACTCTAAAAGAACTGGGACTCCCACAAGCAGTGGTACTGCTCAAAAGCAAGTAACAAACCCCTGGTGCCAGCCAGGAACCGCGACTCCTGCACCCTCTGCACCCGCCGAGCCCGGCCTGTGCCTGAGTGGACAAAGACCACGAGGACATCCCCCCGGCGACTGTGACCCAGAATCCAGCACCCAAGGACCCTCCTCGACGCTCCTGACGACGCCTGCAGCCTCAGAACCAGGGACCCCTCCAACCGCGACCAGCAGAGGGTAAGATTTCCCGACGCAAAAAGGCACCCCTGCACCCGGCGCCCTGCGGCCTCCTGTGCCCAACTCCGGGGTGCCTACCTATCCTCCAACTACCCAACTTACCTCTCGAAGTGGTGGTCGCACCTGAAGAATCTCCATCCCCGAGCTTGCAGCCTTTGTTCAACTTCCAGCTTCTCCATTGAAATATATTGAGCGCCCGACGGCTCAAAAGCACCCTGCACCCAGCCGCCCGAGTGCCCTTGGGAGTGCAACACCTATCCTAATTTTCTTCCCCACTTGCCCTGGGTAAGTGACCAGGAGCCCAGCTCCCACAGCCGCGTGGCCTGCCTGCCAGCAGCCACCAACCAAGGGCCCCCTGCCCGCTATAGGCTAACATTGGGCCTAACTCACTCTGCACCCGGCCGCCCCTGTCCCGCTGAGGGTGTACCAACTGTACCTACCTGACCCTGGGAGACCCCTGATTCTATGCCCAGAACCTTAACTCTGCCAGTCGAGTACTTACCTGAAAACCGATAACCTACATTTTCTCCATAGGGTAACATTGACTGGTTTACACTGAAATTTCTTCTAAGTGTCGAGTTTTGAAACTTTAAAATAATCACTAAAAATCGTCCAATCAACGAAAACGAAATTACTCTCCTGTTATCAGGAGAGATCCCAGTGCTGGATCTTGGTTCCCAGCACTGACCCTGAAAAGCAATCACAACTGTACTTACCGATAACTTGATTTTCCTCCATAGGATAACATTGCCTGGTTTTCTCCAGAAATTCTTTTAAGTGTCGATTTTTGAAACATACAAATTTTCCTTAAAAATCGCCTGTGTAACAAAAACGATTTCTTTCAACTGTTTACAGGAAATGCACCAGGGCTGAATCCAGGATCCAGCCCTGAGTAAGAAAATCATATGTAAAGTAATTGATATTGCATTTACCTAAAATTCCCCATTGAGCTCAATGTTATAATTGTGTTTGAATTGTGTTGCCTATTGCAACAACTGTAACTACTGCATTTAAAAGTCTATTGCTTATTGAAAGTATACAACTACAGCATTTGATTCTGAGAAAGTATTTTGATACCTATTGTTGTTTCTAAAAATAAAACAACTATATATTTTTATATACAAAACAATTGGCCTAGAGTTCAGTTCTTGAGTGTGTGAGACCATTTGCTGAATGAGTGTGTACAACCAATGCTTTGCACTGTCCTCTGATACTGCCTTACTGCTCGACCAAGCTACCACTTTAGAGAGTAAGGTTATATCTAACTTTAGCCTCTGCCAAGCCTCTGGGGACTGTGGACTCTGTGCACACTGAACCGTACTTTGGTGCAGTATATACAGAGCCACTTTCTTACAGTATGTGTAACTGACATCAACATAGAGCCATACCAATAAATATTCAAGAACCAACGAGGTGCACTGGAATAGCAGCAGAGCGTGGATTTGCGGACAGCAGCAGAGTTAATGTATTTATTTAGAGAGTTTTACAGAGGGCAAACAAGACCCAAGGGTATCAGAGCGCTGTATATAGAAATACCATTCACCTTATCATAGCATATAGTCAGGGCTTTAAGTGGGATGAAAAAAACACTGGGTCTCTCAAAGGGGCGTGGTCAATGTAATTAAAGCTGTGTTTTAAAAACACATAAACTGAAAATCTCTGCTTAGCATAGAGTGCCACCTGACTGGCATTTTGCTGCTCCTGTCACTGCATCCAGATACATAATACAGCAAGTAACATTACACCTACAACAAGCCAGGGCTATTGGCTTTGTCAATGCTTGTTAGTTGCATAAGATAAATGAGCAACAACTATGGCTTTGTTGTATAGAATATGGAAAATGCTTCAGCTCTGAAATGATGAGACTGAAAAAACTATAAGGAGCCTCTTTGAAAGTAAATCAAAGGCAGTGAAGGAGCGGCACTGCTGCAGAATTAAGATTTATTTTTTTCACCGCGGGTGAGGGTGAAAATAGCTCGATAGGTACTTGCTTTTTAGGTTGAGCATTCGAGAACTCTTATATATACTTTATTAGAACATTGGAATGTGGAGCACTCCATTGAATACAATGGAGTGCTCTGTGGTTCTATGGCCCGGTAAAGGCCCGCAGAGCAACATTCCAATGTTGCTTTTGTTCACAGCTATTGCTGTGAACAAAGGCCTCTCGGAGCTCGAGGGGATTTAAACCCCTTCGGGCTCCAAGACGCCTTTATTTTATTTGTTAGAACATTCTGCCCTCTAGTGACAGAATGTTCTAATAGCCTTATAGCCCTTCGTAGCTGGGCTATACCGGCTATTAGAGTCCCGCTCCATTGTTAAAGGCCCATGCCTTCGGCTCGGGCCTTTAACGCTGGAGCGGGCCTTTAATAGCCGGTATAGCCCACTACGGCGGGCTATAGTATATACTTATATGTGTTTGTACTTTGTGGGCTCTGGAGATCAGCCCTAGGACTTGTCTGCTTCCGCTTAGGGACTTTTTTTTCTGTTCAACTGCCTCTGTTTAACTGTCTTGATAGAAAACGACCAGTAAAAGTCAGTAAAATACCAGAATTGCTTTCTGCTTGTTCAACTGCCTCTATTTAACTGTCTTGATAGAAAACGACCAGTAGAGGTCAGTAAAATACCAGAATTGCTTTCTGCTTGTTCAACTGCCTCTATTTAACTGTCTTGATAGAAAACGACCAGTAGAGGTCAGTAAAATGCCAGAATTGCTTTCTGCTTGTTCAACTGCCTCTATTTTACTGTCTTGACAGAAAACAACCTGTAGAGGTCAGTAAAATACCAGAATTGCTTTCTGCTTGTTCAACTGCCTCTATTTAACTGTCTTGATAGAAAACGACTAGTAGAGGTCAGTAAAACACCAGAATTGCTTTCTGCTGAGGGACTTTCTTTTTTAATTTTTCTGGCAACTGCCTCTATTTAACTTTCTTGATAGAAAACGACCAGCAGAGGTCAGTAAAATACCAGAATCACTTTAGCATTCTCTAGATTCCAGTCCATAGAAATTGTCTTCCACGAGCACCCGTAGACAATAATATTTTTTCAAATCTTGTATTTTCAGTGATATGATCACCGAAGGCCCTGATTTTATATTAAAAACAGAGCTTTGCACAACACCATTTCCCGCTGAAAGGCAATGTTTCTCTCCATGTGTTCCCATACCTGGTGTGTCACGCAGTTTGGTGCTTACTTTCCCTCCGTGTAAAAGAACAATAGATGTTTCAGCACTCAGGCTAATGTGCTGCATAGCTAAATACATATAAGGTCCCAAAAGCGAGACCGATTGCATTGCAAATGCTTGTTTGGATTAACATATAAACTCTTCAAAAACTACATAATAAACCAAAAAATGTACTATTCCTAACTCCAAAACCAACTAAACTCAGGGAAAGTGCTGGATAATGAACCAAAAAAATGTCTATTCCAGCTCCAAAACCAACTAAACTCAGGGAAAGTGCTGGATTAAAAAAAACAAAAAAGGGGGCGTTGCTTGCCACGATCGAAAATGGCCACAAGCTAGAGGAGCTCCGCAGGACCAGCTACATCAACCGCCAAATATCCTGAAACAATCCGGTGCACTGAAGCTGGGCAACACTGCAGAGCAGCCGAGAAGCCACCTGTAACGGATGCCGTGAAACAAGCTTTGAAAACAGCGAAGTAGAGACGTATCTAGATCGACGACACACGCCTCGAGGGACTCGATCACGGCCTCCGCGGCCTTGGGGTTCCAGAAGACCAGGATAGGCTGGGTCGTGACTGGCCAACTCCAAAACCAACTAAACTCAGGGAAAGTTCTGGATAATAAACCAAAACAAAATTACTATTCCAACTCCAAAACCAACTAAACTCAGGGAAAGAACTGGATAATAAACCATAAAAAATTACTATTCCAACTCAAAAACAAATTAACTAAATGAAAATTCTAAATAATTAAAAAAATTATAAATATATAAGAATATAAAACTTTTCAAAACTATGAAAAAAACAAAAATTTATTAAAATATACAATTTTTTTCATAATTAAAAATATTACACATTTTTAAAAATGTGTCCCAAAAATTTTACAAATGCAAAAAAAAATTATTAATTACAATATTTAACAAAATTAGTAATTTAATATAACCCCTTCTCGCAAAGATATAAAATATATAAATAAATATAAAATTCTAATTTACAATGAAATATTTTTACATTTTACAATTCTAAATTATCCAAATAATTTTTTTATCAATAATAAAAATTAAAAAAACAATAAAAAATAATGTAAAAATAATTGTAAAAATTATCCTATCATATATTAATTTACGTATTTTTTTAAATGTAAAAAAATGTACAAATATTTTATCCAATTTACATCAAAATACCCCAAAAAACTTCAATTTTTTTAGCATTTTAAATTTCAATTAAAAAAAAATTACTTATATCTTTCTGTAATATTTTTATTAACATTTATTTTAAACCAACATTCTTAAGTTACTCCCCACCCTTAAACCCAACATCCCACTCCTAAAATTTTACATAAAATTTAAAAAATAATTAAAAATGTAAATATTTTTAAATTACTCCCCACCCTTATCCCCTATAAACCCAACATCCCGCTCCTAAAATCTTACATAAATGTAAAAAATATTTGAAACTTTAAACAAATATTTTTAAATTACTTCCCACTCTTATCCCCTATAAACCCAACATCCCGCTCCTAAAAATGAATAAAAATACAAAAGAAAATGTTAACATAAAAAAATAAATTAAAACATATAAAATAACTACTGCCAAATTAATTAAAAAAACATTAAACAAAAACAAAAAAAATACAGTCGACATTATTTACAATATTTTAGCCATCGATATTTTCAAATTCGATATTTCTACATTACACAAAAATCGATATTTTTAACAACGAAAGAATTTACCTCGATATTTTCCACCATCAATATTCTTGACTCGTATTCATGCAACTCGATATTTATACGTCGATACTCTGTCTCTGCACCCTTCAACAAAATGCAGAGGAGGAAGTACCTTCTAACCAAAAAGGAATGGGAATTTATTCCTGTTACTCTCTGGTTCAAAGGAAAGGTCGAAACCAAGAATTCTGACCCATTCTTGATCTAAGACTTGCAAACAAATTGACAAAGATAATAGAAACCAGAATTTGGGAAGCTGGGAGGACAAATTAAAGTTATCCCAAGGAGCTCTCCAATCATTCCCTTGGTGGTATAAAAAAACAATGAGAGTACCTTTTCATCAGGACATTCCATCAACTTGTTTGGTTAAGAGATGTCCATCTACCCTGAAATCATTCTTCCCAATGTTCAGGACAAGTACCCTTCTTGTTCAGATGGACATTACAACCACCATATATTATCTGAATCAATGGGGGAACACACTCTGGAGTCTAGTCCAATGTGCCTTGAAGCCCAAACCATTTGGAAATAGCTGTTCGTGAAAGACCTCACTATTACAGTAGTCCACCCACCAATGATTCAAAATGCACAAGCTGATACCCTGAGTTGACTATTGCAAGAAAAGCACAACAGAATCCTCAACTGAGAAGTGCTATGAGGCGTCTTTAAAGAATAGGGCTAGCCACAAACAGACCAATTTGCATTAATACACAACAAAAAGTGCCCAATCTTTTAAGATATTACTAACTAGGGTCCGTTGTCAATGCCCTTTTGACAGACTTGTCGGGGAAATTTCACTTTGCTTTTCCTCCAATCCCACTGACTCCCATTTTCAAGTGTCACATTTACAAACTGCAAGCATCTTGCTCTCAATGGCCTGTAGACACATTGCCATATTTATAACAGGAAAATACAGCCATTTGTTTAAATGGGAGGAATTTACAGTGAAGAAACATGCTTCATAAAACATTAAGGAGCAGATTACGATCTCGCTAGGAAAGCCCTCCTTACGACTCGGATCCGGTGGGCTTTCCTAGCGAATTGCGCTGTGCGAGTCCGAGCGACCGATTCCAATGCACCCGTATGGTGACTGACTCGGTTTGCTCGGACTCCCATTGAACTCAATGGGAGCCCGTGTACCGCATGCGTACACAGGCTCCCATTGCAGAAAGGGGTGGGTGGGGAAAAGTGTGCACCCTGTGGCAGGCACCCCATGGTGCCCACCACACTGTGCATGCATGGAAAGGGGGGTACCCATGGGTACCCCCTGCGACCGATTCGGAGGGCCCCGAAGTCCGATTCCCATAGCCGTTTCGTCCCAGCAAAACCGAGTCGATACAGCTGCCCGAATTGTGCATCGTACTCGCTCGTTCGGAAGCCGGTTCCATTGTGCCTCAGTAATAGGCTACGAACGAGTCGGACTGGCAGGATCAGGTTCGGAAACGATTCGGTCGGCGCGGACGAGATCTTCGCATCGCACTTGGTCGTCCGGAACGGGGGATGATTCGGTCGGAATCATAGGCTCCGAATCGGATTTGCTTGTTCCGGAACCCATCTGGAGGCCTTCCGACTGAGATTGTAATCTGCCCCTAAGACTTAATTGGCCTAATTGAAAGTGGAGAGAAGCATTAAGGCTTATTGTGCATAGAAATATTTTTCTTCAATTTCTCCCATGTAAAAAAATTACTGTATTTTTCAGTGATAAATATGGCACAGTGTCTACTTGCCACTGGGAGAACAATTAAAATGAAGAGTTAACTTAATCATTAACTTAATCATAAGGGTAACTTTTCATTTGAATTTCCTCCCATTTAAAAGTATTCAGAAACATAATTTTGTTCTCGTGCTTCGAAATTGATTTGACAAGTTCTTTGACAAGGACTTTTATTTAATAGTTAAATGCCTCAGTGCTTCAGTTCTACACCTCTGTACCCCAGCCTGGGTCACAAACCTGACTCCGGCTTTGCTCATTATCAGGACCTGCTATCTGCAGCCTGATGAAAATAATGTAAAATAAACACAGCCTCCCCTTAACTTTAAAAGTAAAATGTGACCCTGTGCCTATTTAAAAATGAACCTGCTTCAGTAAATCTGGATTTGCGTCAAACTGCATGGGTGAATGCAAGGGAACGCTTCCCCAATGCAAAGTAGCACAAATCTTTTTAAATATCTCTTTGCATTGCTTTGTAAATACATTTTGTGTTGTGGCTGCGCCAAAAAAGTGTCTCACCCAAGACACAAAATGTTAGTAGACCTAGGCCCAGGTCTGTATGGCATGCCTGTCCTCTTCTCACTCTGTAAAAGAGTGTGGATTTTGTAAAATAATGTTCAAAAGGAGACTTGAGGACAGAAAAGGAGTATGGCTGAGGCAGACTAGAAGATCTAAGGGTCAACAAGAAAAGACCAGATGAGCAGTTCAGAGAGCACTCCAATTCCAGTGGGAAAGTGGCAAGATCTTCTAAGAACCCCACAGAAGGGCGATCCAGAGGCAAACAAGGTGAAAGAAGACATCATTGATCCTGTTCGTACCACTGACTGATACATTCACTTTCGAACACTATAGCATCACCATTGATAGAGTCAGCACTGCCATGCTCACTTCTCCATAACATCATCAACACCACTCCTCAGCCATCAACCTTGAGGCATCCAACTTCACCAGCAATGTTAAAGAACTTAAGGCAGCAAACATCTTGCTCATTATTGATATATCTGTTTATTTGATTTGATGTCAAAGCAGCAGTCCTCAACAGTGCCACCAGCATTGAGAACTTTCTCAACATCAAAGTTTTTGTTGTTGATATTTTACCGATGCCCAGAAAGAGACTTAGGATATCTTGCTGCGTAATAATGTTTTGCAAAATGTGTAATCCTGACTGAAGTTCCTCTGGAACCATTGAATTTGCCTTGTCTTCCTCTGATGGTTTGTCACCTGACATCTATGTCCCTAATAAGGAAGATGCCACTATCTCCTAGCCAGCTTTCGGGACAACATGCTTTCCCTCAGGATCATCATTTTCCCTAGAGAGAGGCAAAATACACATTGATTACCAAAGATGTATAGAAAGTTATCATACTCGTTGAGGGATAAAGACCTTTCATTGTCTTATACCCTGACATGACCTGCATCCTCGCTAACAAGAGTATCATCAGTGAATGATCTTACTACCTTCCACAAAGTATTATTTACGGTGGCGACTACTGCAAACATCCCACTAGATGCACTGAAAACCGCCACTGACAAAGGAAACTCTGCAACCGAGAGGTACCCAAGGCCACCTCTCCCACTGGTTCCAGGTTTCCTGGAAGTGGATGAAAAACATGTTTTGACACAGGCAGATTCTGTTATAATCTCATTCGTCGGACATACATATGATTTGGTAACAGAACCCTCTTCCCCTCATGACAGGGAGACTCAGAGGATGGACACTGCAGACAGAAAAAGTACTACTGCCACCCCTTGGCTGTTCTGGGCGAGAAACATTGGATGGACTGAAAACTATCTCCCATAATCTTTTAAACCATGACAGGGAAGACTTTGAAGAAATGGTTGTAGTATCAGGGTGGCAAACAAACTAAGCAGGAGACGCTGATAAATTTCAAGACAAGATTTATTTGTAGATACAATTTCAAAGGATATGGACCCACAGCCAACACCAGTTGCTCAGCAGAAAGTCCAGAAGGTTCGGACCTTTCTCCTGGCAATCAGAGATAGGTTCCAGAATAGAATAACACATACATCATTAGGCAAAAATGAATAAGGAAGAAATACATCTAATAAGGAAATAACTTGATTTGAATACAGTAGCAAAAGACTTAGCATACTACATCATCTTTCCCCCATCATGAAAATGTAAGACAAAACATAATCATCAAAACGAGATGGCAATCTGGAGACTCTTTTGGTGAGAACAGTTCCAGAATTGTAGGCACCCATAGTGTGAGGACATTGTGAACTCTGGGAGAGCAATTTTGAGAATCAGGAGTAGAGAGCCTAAAATCAAAACTCTGTGTATCACATTGTGAATTATCAGATGGAGCTAACAGGTTCTCAGAAGAGTGTGTAACAGAATTGCTAGTAAAATCCTTATTAGGACACCCAATGTGAGAAGACACTACACCTGACAAAGTACTGCTTCCATAAATGATTGAATCACCCTAAAATGGAGTACGAGATTTTAGATAAATATCTTTCTGTATATCAGAAATAGGAACAAGATTTTTTTTATTCCAGCAACCTCTCCCTTGTGAAAGAACGGAACTTCTGCCAACCCGCTCAATTTTACAAGGAGAAGAGTAGATTGACTCTTCTTTCTTGACCTTAACAGGTTTTTTGATGAGAACCCAAGATCCAACGAGAAATTCTCTGTCTTGAACAAGTTTTGCAGAACGAAAATAGAGTTTCTACTGTGCTTGCTTCAACAAAACATTTTTCCTAACAGGGGATACTGATAGTGTATCATTAGTTTTTCGAGCTAGCCTGAAGATCAAGCCATGTAGGTAAGATTTTAGTTCTACTCTTCCTTCCTCTTAACAGTTAAAAAGGAGTGAAACCTGTGATTGAATGGGGAGTAGTGTGATCAGCATTGATTTTGTTCCTTAAGAAACTGTGCACCTCAAGGCCTGAGGCAAGAGAAGATAGAATACCATCTTTAATAAAACGGTTAGCTCTCTCCACCACCCCATTGGCTGATGGGCTATATAAGGCAACTTGGAGATGTTTATTGTCAGATTCAAACTGAAATTTTTTCATGAGTGTAGAATGCGTACCATTGTCAGTCACAATTTCTCTTGGAGTGCCTTCAAGAGAAAAAACATATTTAAGAAAATTCAAAACAGATTGGGTGGAAGCAGACTCAACAAAAGAAAAATAAATACATTTGGAAAAATAGTCAATGAAGACTATAAGAACCCTATTGCAAGAGGGAAGGACAGTAAAGGGACCGTCAAACTCTAAGGCTACTTTCAACCAAGGCCCATCAGGTAAAGGAACGGATGCAATGGCTTCTGTGCAGTTTTCCAGCGCTTTGCAGAAATAATGCACTGAGGACATAAGTTAACAAAAGAGGTAACTTGAACATTCACGGCAGGCCACCAATAATGCTCCCTTAAGTTCTTGCATGTGGAAGTGATCCCCAAGTGTCCTCCTTGTGCTATTTTAATTACATGTGGCCTGGGAGAAATGAACTTCCCACTTCTAGTGCATATCTGATTTTCAATAGACAATTCAGAACAGACTTGAGCAAAAGGTCTCAATTCATCAGGAAGGTTACTTAAAGGAGGCCAACCATTCCTGATGTGCTCCATGACTTTCTTAAGGACCTCATCCTGGGAGATAGCTTCCAACCAAGCATTTTCAGAGATAACCTCACAGCAGGGAGACACAGCATCCAAAGCAGCAACCACACACTCACAATCTTCTTTGATGTCATCATTAACAGGTAGAGGTGTAAGACAGTCAGCTCGCAAATTCCTCCCCCCTTGTATGTAGTTTATGACAAATTGTACTCCTATAGTTTAGAAAGTAAACGTTCTAAGCGAGATAATGCTTTGCCTAATCTATTGCCTTGTAGTAGAAACACAAGTGGCTTGTGATCAGTTAAAATTTCAAACGATTTGCCCCACAGATATGTATTACATTTTTGTACAGACCAGACACATGCTAAAGCTTCCCTTTCAATGGTGCTGTAGTGTGTTTCAGCCTCTGAGAGAGCTTTGGATGCAAAGGCTATGGTGATTTCCTTACCATTGACTCGTCCAAAAACAGCACCAAAGCCCTTCATGTTGGCAACTACAGAAACTATGCATTTTTGGCCTGCAACAAAAAGGACTGAGGTAGGAGCAGTCACTACTAATTGTTTGAGATTGTTAAAAGATTCATCCTTTTCATCTGTCCATGTGAATTTGACTCCTTTCTTAAGGAGATGTTTCAAAGGTTGAACAGCACAAGCATACGAAGGTACAAAACGTGCATAATATTCACAAAGACCAAGAAATGACCTCAGTGCATCTTGTCAACATGTACAGGAGCTTTCACAATGGCTTAAACTTTGCAAAACTTTGGCTTGATGCCATCAGGTGTAATACTGTGACCCAGGTAATCTGTACTAAAAATTTACATTTTTTCTGATTGTATGGTCATGCCTCTTGAATTAAGAATGTCCAGAACCCTGTCCAAAACAAACACGTGTTCCTCTCTGGTCTCCGTAAAAACCAGTATGTCATCCTGGAAAGCTTGGACATTGCTGATATTTCTAGATAATATGTCCATGACTTTCTGAAACACGCTGGCCGCCGAAGCCAGACCAAAAGGTTACCTTAGGTACTTAAAAGCCCCAAAAGGTGTTATGAAGGTGGTAAGTCTAGGGACTCAGTAGATAAGATTATCTGACGGTAAGCAGAGTGCAAATCCATGGTTGAAAAGTACTTTACTTGGCCAATGTTAGACAACATTTCTTGGATATGAGGTAGTGGATGACAATCAACAATGATATTACAATTTACAGATCTCAAGTCCACACAGAGACGAAGATTTCCATTTTTTTTTTTAGC
Source organism: Calotriton arnoldi (assembly GCA_963921515.1). Classification (NCBI taxonomy): domain Eukaryota; kingdom Metazoa; phylum Chordata; class Amphibia; order Caudata; family Salamandridae; genus Calotriton; species Calotriton arnoldi. The sequence goes on from CAWUFW010002610.1 coordinate 1,867,419, forward strand.
TAAAACAATGGGAGAAACATATTCTGAAGAATCTGTGGGCATAAGGATACCTTCTTCAGTAAGGTTGTCAAGTATTATTTTCAAATCAGAACGAGCACTAATAGGAACGGCCCTGACATTGTGTATAAAGGGCACAGCATTTTCTTTTAACCTTATCTCGTGTTCAAAACCATTCACAGTTCCTATTTCATCCTTGAAAACTGCTGGAAATTTCTGCATCAAATTTGCCAAAACATCACTTGTGGAATCATCTGAAAAACGTAACAAAGGCATTTGTCCTAAAACAATGGGATGTTTGTGGCCAGGTTTAAGATAAATGCCCAGTTTGGCTAAATCCATCCACCCAACTAGGTCTTTACCGTTAATGGCTACATATATCTTGGTACGTATTTTCCTGCCTAAAATTTCTAAATCATCAAAGAAATATCCAAAAAGTTCAGTTTCTTTATCACCAAATGCTTTGGGACAAATGTCTGGAGCATTGAGGTAAAACATAGCTGACCACAATGAATAAAAAGTGGAATTGGGTAAAACAGTAACAGGCGCACCTGAACCTGCCATGACTTGCAGAGACTTTTCTCCAATTAAAGCTTGACAAAAAGGACCCTCTATTTCCCCCAAATCTTGCCCATTCTCGATGGTGAGAACAACATTAGACAGATTGAATGCCCAATCACAAACAGTAGAGTCAGGGGTGTCTTGACTACTTCCATGTTGTAGATCAACAGCATGTATACTTGTTTTACGAACAGTGCTTTGTGATCTACAAACTGTGTGAACATGTCCAAACTTTCCACATTTTATACATTTTTTACCAATAGTAGGACATACGGGATTGTTACCGATATGGGATTTAGAGCCACAGCGATAACACAGTAGTTGTTTCTTCCTGTATTTGTTAACTTTAACAGCTGCAATGGTGTTATCATCAGTTAGGAGGGCAACTGAAGGGCGTGTCTCATGAGAGGCTAGGGCTTGGGTAGAAAGAATGGAACGTTCAATACTTTCAGCAATGTCAATCACCTCAGAAAGGGAAGGATTGCGACAGGTAAGTAACCTCTCCTGCATTTTCATGGAGAAACAATTCAAAACAAATTGATCCCTTATATAGGTGTCAACTGAATTATCAAATTCGCAAGGTGCAGCTAGCACATGTAAGCAGCTATTCTTCAACAGTATCATCACAAGTTTGTTTACGTATAACAAAACTATGCCTCTCTAACAATACATTGGGTTAATCAGAATACTGTTTTTTAAGTCTCTCTTTCACCTCTATGTATACATTCCAAACAGAATCACCTGCAAGGCGAGGTATGACAGGAAGATTGTCAAAAACATTCTGCCCTGCGATACCTAGATGACTAAAAAGCAAAGCAAGTTTCCTGTTAGGAGAATAATCAAGACTGTCAATGGCAACCAGGTAACTCTCAAAATTGCGTAGCCATTGTTTCCATTTAATTTCAGGTTTACCTGGTTTTTGCAAGAAAGGAGGAGGATGTGAAACATTCTGGGAGGAGGCCATACCTGGAAAAGAAGTGGTTAAAACAGAGAGTATACAAATGAAATGCAATAAATGCCTAAAATAGAAAATAAGAAGTAGGTTAATTAAATAGCTTTGTGATGTTGATTGTAGAAATTTCACAGAAGCAGCAGTATAACTTGGACAGGTAAGTTAATAAAAATTGTTGAGGATGGAGGCACCCACACACTAAGGAGCTGAGATGTCGATTGGAGAAGATATGCCCAGTTTGAAATGGCCGTTGAAAAAGTATGAAGAAATCCAGACAGGAAAAGTAAATAAAGTCAGCAGACTGGTCTTTTAATAAGCCAACAGCAGGAAATGACATAGGCAGACAGGAGGAGCTGAGCTAAGCTGGAGCCAGAAGAATGCCGATATGCAAACCGAGCGCTCCCGCAGCTGAATAATCACACACCAGACGATAATACAATATACAACATCTGAAGCGGGACCAGCCGTAAACTAAACCGTGGGGTAGATGACAGCCTGAGTATGAGCAGCACGATAAAATTGGCAGCTCTGGAGAAGCGCGCGCACAGACAAAAGAACAGTCTTGCGAAGCGCACTGCATGAGAAAGAGAAATGACCAAGATGCGTGTGCGCGAGGACAAAGAACAAGCCGCCTCGAGAAGCGCATTGGCATGCTACAAACAGAGAAGGAGGATTCCAGAGCTCCTTTTGAGCATGCAGGGTTAACAGTAAGAATGAATTACCAATAAAATTAGTAAAATTCACGCACCTTTGAGATTTGAGGAGGTGAAAAGGCTCCTTTAAAGGTGAAAGGGCTCTTATTAAAAATTCATGAAATGTATCCTCCAAAACGTAACGAAAAGAGCAGTAACATAGCCTGAAGAGAAAAGGTTCCTCTCAGCTGGTGGGTCCAAAGTTCAACAAACAGCAGGTGGATGTTTGCCAACCCCACTCCTGGTACTAAATGTATTGTCAAGGTGGCAAACAAACAAAGCAGGAGACGCTGATAAACTTCAAGACGAGGTTTATTTGTAGACACAAGTTCAAAGGATATGGACCCACAGCCAACACCAGTTGCTCAGGAGAAAGTCAAGAAGGTTCTGACCTTTCTCCTGGCAACCAGAGATAGGTTCCAGATTAGAATAACACATACATCATTAGGCAACAATGAATAAGGAATAAATACATCTAACAAGGAAATAACTAGATTTGAATACAGTAGCAAAAGACATAGCACACTACAATGGTGAGAGAGGGTGATCAGTGCTGCTATTGACACACCATTACCGTTAGCGTTAGGTTATTGTCGCAGCCGCATTCTCAGACGATCCTCTTCGCTAAGACTTACATCTCTAAAATCAGACACGCAACTAAATATTCTAAACCTACTATTCCCTGGCTTGGAACTTTTGCCAGCATTCCGAGTAAGACATGACCCGGATGAAAAAGAGTCACCTACTGCCTTTAATGATTCACATCAAAGGTGGTAGTTTTTGAAGAAAAGGAAAGATTTTACAAAGTTTAGTATGAAGATAAGGATAGGTGTTACTGCCCAGAGATGGTTCATTCCCCTATTTGGCCCTATCAGCAACAGCAACAGGGCCTAAGACATCATAATCACAGGGAGAGGTAAAAGGGAAATCGGGTAATACCTCTGGACGCCTACCCTCAAACAAATGTCAGTGACTCCTCAATAACCCCTCTCATTTCACCACTTTGGGGGTGGGGGTGGGCAATATCCTCCCATTTGGAAGAGTGGGATGAGATCACAAGAGACAAATGGGGGCTGTCTATTGTTAAGCTTAGCTACTCTCTACGATTCAAGGTAAAACCTTTGCCTGTTCCACCAAAAAAGACAGTCAAATTCCATCTAGTTCAGTTAAAATAATGAGACAACTGTCCTCCTAAAGTGAGAAATCACGTTGGTACCTCATCACCACAAAGAAAATAGAATATACTCTTTAGTCATAAGAAGGAGGGAATTCATTCGAGTATTGAATCGATGAAAGGCAAACAAATGGATAAAAAAAAACAAGTTTTAGATGTTGGCCATTCATCAAATCTTCCATCACCTGAAACAGGGCAACTGGATATGAGCAATTGCTCTCCAAGACGCTTATTTCCACATTCCCATCTGCAAAACGCACAGGAAATATCTGATATTTCTTATAGGAGGAGCACATTATAAGTTCACAGTACTGCGTTCTGGTTTGCAGTCAGCTTCTTACACTTTTTCAAAATGCATGGCCACAATGGCAGCCCTTTTAAGACGACAAGGGATATTAGGCTGTCCTTGCGTAGAGGAATGACTGATAAAAGCCCAAAAGCCACAACAAGGAACAGCAAGATTATAACAGCACTAAAGTTTTGGGTTTGCAGATATAGTTACACAATTTCAAATCAACACTTTCTCAAGTAATTTCGTACCTGGGTGTAATGCAGAACACAACCCTTCGAGGTGTTTCCTTCAGAGGATAGGGTTTCTTTAGAAATTCTTGCTCTGCGAAAGACTCCTAATTCACCTGCAATACAAATCTTTATGGTGGGTTCCATGGCTTCCTGCATTTCCATTATCCCAAATGCAAGGCTTCATATGTGACAACTCCTTTAAGATCAATGGTCTGAGAGATGCAGCAATTGGAACGACAAACCGCAACTTTCGATAGTGACAAACCAATCCTACCCTTGGTGGTGCAGGGCAAAGAACTAGTTTCAAGGAGTCGTTTCAGCAGGAGCCACTGCTTCAGACGTTTTTCACAGATTCCACACTAGTGGGATGGGGAGCATATCTGCAAACTCAGATTCACGATTTTTAAAGCCAAAAATAGCTTTATTTTGCCTGTCTCCCACCTGAAATTTCCTCTGCTTCAAATAAGTCAATGGTGGGAATGCATTCTTTCAATTTTTTTTTAAATCTCCCACTTTTTTCTTCTAAAATCTTGGCATGTATGAGAAACAGGCATTGTTCCACATAAAAACTACTTAAAGCAGTCCACTATTCTGACAGAAAACACCGTCCTCATCCAAACTGACAATACAATAAAATACAGCAGTGATGTTTTACCTGAATAAGTAGCGTGAAAATAGATAGAGATCTTTCTCCGTGGAATCTCTAAACCTTGCCCATGGTCCATATACTTACACTTGAAAGCAATTCAGTTTCAAAGATCTCTCAACCAACATTTAAACTTCCTAAGTCGATTCTACAAAGAGAATAACAAGTGGGTCCTAGATAGCAAAATATGACATCAAATCTTCATAGAATGGGACGTTCCAGAATAGACTTTTTTGCAACAATGTAAAAAAAAAAAATACCAAGATTTTGACTCCAGAGTACCACAACCAGGGTCAGTGGACAATGCCCTTTTGATTCCTGGGTCGAGGACATTGCTTTGCACCTTTCCTCCATTTCTGTTGACTTCTGTAGTCACCTTGAAACTCCAGAATTGTCAGGCAACAGTGATCCTTATTACTCCTGACTGGCCTAAGCAAATATGGTATCTAGACCTGAACCTCAAGTAACTCAGGCCACACAAAAGATTGCATGCAAAAAGAAACTAATAAGCAGATTTTGGGGCCTACTGTCTTCCGGTAAGGAAAAGGTGAAAACGTGCCATAAGTGCAAGAAAGCAAAGGCTGAATCTATCCCATCCCGCCACTCAAAATGAGATGAGAGCACTTGAATGCGTCAGCTGAAAGATCATACCCCACAAGTGTCTTCTGACTTCAAACTGGCCCCAGCATGCCACAAGTTCCTCAGACCGTTGCTGACCTTGCAGCAAACAGTGGCCTTTAATGAGGCCATGTTGTAACTCTTTTAAATGCTCCCTCTACTGTGCTTTGGGACTCCATGGAACTGCAGGAACCCCCAGTTGGACTATTGCCGGACTGCCCTTGCCTTGCACCAGTTGACCCCTTGAGACCTATTGTCTGACCCGTACCAGCACCAGTTCAGTTTTCTACCCCTGGCTTCTGAGTCCACACCAGTACATTAGATGCTGGAGCTGATGCAGACTACACTGGTCGGTGCAGCAAAATTTGTTATCCAGACCTACTCCAAATGTCACATACCACACAAGAAGTTACCATCCAAACAGAAACTGCTAACCAGATCTTAGGGCCAACTGTTCCACCTGAATCCGACACCATTGAATTTCGGAGGATGGTTCCAAAGATCAGACAATATGGTCGTCTAAATTTGCTTCAATCGTCCATGGATATATATTAAAGGAAGCTATGGAACATTCAATCAGGGCATAACAGTCATTTAAATTGAAAAGGCTTTTATCTGGTGTCAAGAAAACGGGTATGTCCGCATCACTTTCCAAGAAGAAGCCATCTACCATGTCTCCTGTATCTGGCTCAGTCAAAATTGCAAATCGTCCAGTTGCTATTTCAACATACAGAATAGGGCCAAATCAGACTTCCTTCTTCAGGAGACCTGTTATCAAGTACTTCCCAGAAGCCCTGAAAGAAGTGTTTCCTCCTGTTGGATCTCCAGCTCTCACATGGGAATTGAATTTAGTATTGACAGATTTGATGAGTCCACCATTCAGGCCTAACCCAAAGGCTTCACTGCAACATATATCATGTAAGTCTATCTTTCTTGTAACAATCACGTCAGTCCATAGAGTCATCAAAATGCATGCTTCATCATCATTGGAGTCTTACACCATATTTTATGCAAAGAAAGTTGTTTTGAGAGCTCACCATTGTTTCTCACAAAGTAGTCCAAGAAGGCCACGTCAAGTAATACCATCACTCTTCCTGATCCAACAGTATCAGCAGAGAGTGCTTTGCATTCTCTAGATGTTAGAAGGGTTCCTTGATTGTAGACAGAATCAAAATACTATGTAAATTCAACCAGTTCTTCATCAGTTATGTTCATGTACAGCAGGGCCTACCTACCTTTAAACAATCCATCAATATGTGGATAGTAGCCTGCATATTATTATGTTATCAATTTACAAATAAGCCTCTTTTGGGAAGGCTGAAAATCCACTCCATGAGGGAAAAGCAGCCACTGTGGCGTGGTTTAGAAATATTCCTTTAGCAGGCATTTGGAAAGCAGTGACCTGGAGTCATTCTATTCCTTCACAAAACATTGTCTTGATGCAGATACAAAGGCTGTCTATGGTTGGTCAGGTGGATCTAAAGAACCTCTTTGACTTATCCAAATAAAGGTTATGAAAAAATAATATAATGTTCATGTAATTATTCTTTCTTATGTCCAAGTGCTGCAAACCGATGGCAGTTTTTAGCTTGCTATTGTATTCTAACATTCTGATAGATACTTCTGTCTGCAGGCCCCTCACTTTTAGACTATCCCTGGGCATCAGACTGGATCTGTAGAATTCCTCAGCAATGCTCCCATGCTCACCTTGGCACCCTCCACGAATACTTCATACTGCCCCGGATGTAACTGAGCAGGGCCGCATATAAGCGCCGCCCCTGCAATCTGACATTAGCTTCCTTCTTTTCATGCCCTTTGATGTGGTTCGCTCCAAATTTTGTTGGTCTTTCAATGACTTTGAAATTTCTTCTATAGTGTGCTAAGAAAGATGTCTCCCCCCCACCCCCAAAGAGGACAAGATTCAAGCCATGCTAAAACTGCAAAAATCACATGTCCTTCACTGACCTACACGATGTGTCTCTGGTACTTAGGCTCTGGTCACCACTTAAAGTCATTCAATAAATGGACCTTCATGCACTCAAAGGCGATCCGGAAGCAAGAGGTGAGACTGGTTATCCCCAAATATAAAAAGAGGTCTTAGTAAAAAAATGAGTCCCACTTACAAGTTACGAGCTTGTTTGCAATCTTGTTCAAGAGGTCGGTCCCACACCAATACCCATTCCGGCTCAAAGTCTTTCAGTAATTCGAAGTTGAAAACACGCCGTAAGGGCAATTAGGCTAAGCAAGACTCGACCCCATGCTGCTGATCAAAATCAGGCAAGAAGGATTGAATGCATCAATCAAAGGATCATGCTCCACAAGCATCTTCTGACTCCAAACAGGTTCCGGCACCACGAATGGCCTGGACTGTTGACGACCCTGCAGCAAATGGTGTCCTTCAGGGAGGCCATCCTGAAATTCTGTTCCCTCTTGCGTGCCTTGGGCTACTGCTGGTTGGTCCTCACCTGGTGCCAGTTGACTCGTTGGGACTTTTTCCCTGGCCTCTACCAGCTGTGGTTCAGACTTTCACCCCTGCTCCAGCATTCACATCAGTCCCTTGCTGTTGCTGATAAACACTCCACTGGCTCCATCCCTGGACCCAACTTTGACACTGGACTCCGAATCCTGAACTAATGTGCCAAGTCTGTGTTGCGCTGCAAGATTACAAAAGCGCAGCCAGACATTACGCATCCAGACTCTTGTCCTCTGCATCTGCCTCAATACAATTCTGTTCAGAGGTTAGAGGCATTATTCAAATCCACAGATCAGGGTTTACAAAATGTTCTACACAACTCCCTCACTGTACTGATGATGGGCTATATCTGATATCTTGATTTACAGAATGTCAATGGGCTCAATACATCTCCAAAGGGTAAGCTGGACTATCCACCTTAGCCACCAACAGAAGAAAGTGCCTCGTTCGCAGTAGTAGTGTGAAGGCCCCCCTGTCGAAACGGGTGCAAATTTATTAGCTGAGTTCCTTCAACCTCATCCACCCTCATCCGAGCCACTAATGCGTTGAACAAGACTCTCACAGACCCTGTCATGCCCACTTGATTTAAACCATGCCCCACTTAGTCAATCTGTGGCCAGATGACATAGACCAGACCCGGTGAGCCTGATTTTTTTCATGGTATATGCTTTCCCTCTTAATTCCGACCAGGTCTGCTGATACAGAGTTGAAAAGTATTGATGCCTTCAGAAAGAGAATGTTCTCTTGGGTTAATATGCAAAATATAAGTAGGATTTTTGTCAGTATAGGTGGCCCTGTAAACCTCTACTTGAAAAAGGACCAGAAAACCACATTAGTTGCACTCTAAACATTAGATTAGATTCAGGAACGTGCCAACAAAAATATTCTTAAAATGGATATTATCAGAATCATCAAACCAAAATATCTAAAAAAATTAACTTGGTTGCTTGTGATAAAAGTAGCTATACAAATCTGTAATACAATTACATGTGACATATTCTCGTTATTACAGCTAGAATATTATTCCATTTTTGTGTGGTGCTAACGTTGATGTTAGCAGCCAACAAGCGTTTTGTGGATAACCCCACTTTTTCAGGACTGCACTATGATTAACCCCTTCGCGCTTAGGCCCCTGTAACTTTTTGACCACATAAGGTATCCACGCCAAATTTGTGTCCTTTTTGTTCCAACATCATGGGGATTCTAAAGGTACCCAGGGTTTGTTGATTCCCCTGGAGGGGAGCCAGAAATTAGCCAAAATACAGCTAAATGTTTGGGGTTTTTGGGAAAAAAGTGCTGCAGGTGAAAGCGTCTGTTTTTTTCCCTGCAAATGGTATCAACAAAGGGTTTGTGGTGCTGCAGTTCACCATCTTCCCAGCTTTCAGAAACTGACAGACTTTTGTCAGAAAACCAAACTTTTTTACACAGTTTTGACATTTTACTGGGACATAGCCTATTTTTGCTATTTTTTGTGCTTTCAACCTCCTTCCAGTTAGTGGTAGAAATGGGTATAAAAGCAATAATGGATCCTGGGAAGCTATACATTTCAGAAAAGTAGACAAAATTCTGAATTCAGCAAGGGGTCATATGTGTAGATCCTTCAAGGTTTTTTTACAGAAACTAACAGTTGAAAATAGGAAAAATTGAAAATGAGTTGAAAAAAACAGCCATTTGTGCCGTTTTCATCTCTAACTTCTTATAAGAATGACAGATTTTTTAAAGCAATATACCGTTACATCCGCTAGACCCTTCTGTGTGTGGGGATATATAGGACTTGTAGGTTTACCAAGAACCCGAGGAACCCAGAGCCAATAACTGAGCAGCGTCTTGCAATGGTTTTTATTATGTACCGGGTATATAGCAATTCATTTGGGAAAATATAAACAGTGAAAAATCGGTATGAAAGACACATATGTATTTCTGAAATGGGAACAAAATATAGAGTTTAGAAACAGTAGCTATTTGCACATCTCTGAAATTGTGGGTACCCATACTAGCATGTGAATTATGGAACATTTTTCAAAGTTACTTCTTTTTTTACACATTGTCTTACATATGGAAGGCAGAAATGCATCGAAAGTCAATAGCTAATAACAGTTTGCAGGGGATTCTGGGTAGGAAAACGTTAGGGGATCCACGCAAGCCATACCTCGCTGGACTCCGGGTGTCTAGTTTTCAGAAATGTGTGGGTTTGGTAGATTTTCCTAGATGGCCACCGAGCCCGAGGCCAAAAACCCAGGTGCCTCCCCTTGCAAAAACCAGGTCATTTTGTGATAGGTAATTTTGAAGTCTTCTCAATACGTTTTGGGCCCTTGCCTGTTGCAGGTACTTGGGCCACCCACACGAGTGAGGTATCATTTTTATCGGGAGACCTGGGGGAACGCTGGGTGGTAGGAAATTTGTGTCAGCCCGGTGATCCCACAACTTTCCACACAGAAATTTGAGAAAAAAGTGATTTTATCCAGCTAAATTTGAGGTTTACAGGGGATTCTGTGTGAGAAGGTGGGTTGGTATATGCTGTCCACTAATTAAAGTGGGCACCTTGTACCAGGCCACACGACCCTTATGATGTATGAGGTCAAAGATAACCTTTATGAAAGCTATCCTAGTGGTAGCTATGGAGAGCAGCCTTCAGGCTTAATCTTGAAGGAATGTAAAGCAGCTTGTTTTACCAGAATCTCACTTCTTGAAGGACCAAATGAAAGGAGAACCACACAAGTGTTATGTAAAAATATGTATTTATTACTAAAACACTCTCTACTAACCTTGACACGAGATTAGAACATAAAGCACACAATACTTAATCAATAGAACATACGTAAGTAGCAAAATATACAACGGGCTCCAGGGGGAGACCGAACCATATACTAAAAAAATGGTATAACAACAACGACTTCAATAGACACAGTGCCTAGAGCACGTAGAATCGCTGGGACCCCAAGGAACCACCCAGAGGAGTGACACAGGGAGCCCACGGAGGACGGGTGCAGTTTGGTTACACGACCGCGTGTTCCGTGCAACTCTAAGTCGCGGTTGGAAAATTCGAATTTAAGGACACTTCTACGAGGACTTCAAGCAAACCCTTTGGAACATGAGAGGTTCTAAGGCCAGCACCCTTGTGAGTACCGAGTTACCTATCCCAGAGGAGCCGGGTGCATAGGGGTCAAGTGGTGTCGGAAACCTCCGTAGTTTTCAAAGGAGAGCTGCAAGAAAGTACTGCTGCCAGGAAGGCGAAGAGTGTCCGGTGGAATCCAAGCCTGGATTCGAAGTGAGAAGAACCTGAAAGCAGAGGGGACAGAGTCTGGGTCACTTCAGGTGACCAGGGGCTCGGTAGTCGTATGTCCACCGATGTCGGGTGCTTCAGGTGAAGAGAAAGGGTGTTTGTCTCTGCAGCCACGGGGACCAGGAGATGTCAATGACGACCAGGGTCCGGAGGTGAGCTGTCCCACGAAGGATGTCAAGAGCTGAGGGGTCAGTGTCCGGCTGGAGCACCAACAAGCCTTGGCAACGGCAACCCACGCAGGCAGAGGAATCAGGTTACGGTGTGGACCAGCAAGGTCCAGGGGACTCTCCAAGCAATGGAGAGTCAGGGCACGTCTGGAGCAACCAGGGAAGCCCAAGAAGAATCAAGGTGACCCTCGCCAGGACCCACAAGTCAACGGACCAGGGATCGCGAGGTGACCTCGAGCGAATTTACAAAGTACCAGCCCACAGAGCACTCGTGGAGTGGAGGCCGGGTATCTTCGGTGCAAATGATGCTCGGAGTCGGGACTCACGTAGTCCAAAGCACAGCCTCAGGGATCGCCAAAAAGCATATGCTGCTGCAAATGTACAAGGTGCACAGGGTTCAGGTTGCACGGTCCCCATGAAGGATACTGGTCTCAGAGTTGCTGAGAGGTCAGATCAACATCAGAGACGTTAGGGAACCCACCTCCTGTGTTGCAGAAATCTTCGGAGTCCGCAGGAGCTCGGGAGATGCAAACCGGTCTTATGCGCTTAGGTGCCTGCTGCTGCAGGGGAGTAACTCCTTTACTCCAAGGGAGATTCTTCTGTCGTCCAGCGAAGTGTAGACCGTCGAAGTACTTGGTTTCTTTGCAGAGTCTTGTCCAGGTATAATCTAAAGTCCTGGTATCAGGTATCCCACTTTATACCCACGGGAAGGGGTTGGACTGACTCTGGGGACCCTCCTAGGGAAGGAGCAGGACAGAGGGGTGGCTGCACCCATGTCCTTTGTCCAGTTTCGCACCAGAGCAGGAGCCAACGGCTCCCAGAACTGGTTCTAGCTGGACTATGCACAGGGACACCAAATGTGCCCTCACTGCAGACTTTCTGGCACTTTAAGAGTGCACCCACCCAGCCCCAATACACTAAAGCCTGTCTGGGAGGTGGTCACACCTCCCTGTGACAGGAAAACTACTGTCAGGCCTTCCTCTGCTCGAGCTTGGCTCAGCAGCAGGAGGGCAGACTCGTGTCTGGCTGGCAGCATCCATTTTGTGCTGCCCAGGTCGAGAAAGCTGGTACCGGGTAGACCGGTGACCCATAGTAGTGGTTTTACAAGGGTGGAATCATACCTCCCACACCAGTTACTGGTGTGGAGGTATGATTCCAAGGTGTTTGACACCAAACACGACATGTTTCTAAGCAGCCGTTTTAAAGTTAGCATTTACAGCGAGGTTATAATGCACTTAAGTATGGTCTGGATTTTGCTCTGCAATGGTTGAACCTGGCCTCCACCCACAAGGTGGCCCAGGTACACAACCTTACTCTGCCCTATTTGGCACTTGGTGGCCTTGATAGTAAGGCCTGCTTTTTGCAGGGCCTCCAAAACATTTCTCAGGTGGACCAGGTGATCCTCCGAGGTGGAGCTAAAGACAGCAATATCATCTAGATAAGCTGCACTGTAGGCTTCCAGACCTGTAAGGACTTTGTTCACCAACCTTTGAAAAGTGGCAGGTGCATTTTTCAAGCCAAAAGGCATCACCACAAATTGGTAATTCCCACTAGGGGTTGAAAATGCTGCAGCTGTCAGGTCAAATGTGCTTAAGAACTTGGCTGAGGCCAAAGTATCAATCAGCTCATCTGCCCTTGGAATCGGGTGAGCATCAGTCCTAGTGACTGCATTGAGTACCCTGTAGTCAACACAGAACCGCATCTCTCTCTTACCACCCTGGGTGTGAGGTTTGGTACCAAGACTACTGGACTAGCCCAAGGGCTATCTGAGGGCTCAATAACTCCTAATTCCAACATTTTCTGGACTTCAGTCCTGATACAGTCCCTGACATGATCAGGTTGCCTGTAAATCTTATTTTTAACAGGCAGACTGTCACCTGTGTCCACCTCATGGGTGCACCAGGTAGTCTGACTTGGAGTCAGTGAAAACATATGTCTATACTGATTGAGGACCTTCCTGCAATCAGTTTGCTGCTGGTCAGTGAGGCTGCCTGCCAAGGCTACACCATCAACTGAACCATCATCAGGGTTCTGTGAGAGCAGGTCAGGGGCGGATCACTCTCTTCTTCCTGTCCCTCATCAGTAGCCATGAGCAAGCCCATGTCTGCCCTGCCCACATATGGCTTGAGCCTGTTCACATGGAGCACCCTGTGGGGGCTCCTGGGAGTACCAAGGTCCACCAGGTAGGTAACCTCTCCCTTCTGCTCAATGATGGTATGGGGTCCACTCCACTTGTCTTGGAGAGCTGCTGGGGCCACAGGCTCCAACACCCACACCTTCTGTCCTGGCTGATACACAGTCACAACAGCCTTTTGGTCATGCCAGGCGTTTTGCAATTCCTGGCTAGCCTCAAGGTTTTTGGATGCCTTCTTCATATACCAGGGGCTCGGTAGTCGAATGCCCACCGATGTCGGGTGCTTCAGGTGAAGAGAAAGGGTGTTTGTCTCTGCAGCCACGGGGACCAGGAGAGGTCGACGACGACCAGGGTCCGGAGGTGAGTTGTCCCTCGAAGGATGTCGAGAGCTGAGGGGTCAGTGTCCGGCTGGAGCACCAACAAGCCTTGGCAACTGTAAAACAGGAAGGCAATCGACGAATGGAATAACCTTAAGTATTGCCCGGCGATGTCGCCTCTATTCCCCAAAAATATGAATCAATGAAGAGGCAGGCGCTGGAGACTGGAAGGCAGGAAACAAAGTTTTATTCTCTCCGGAGGAGAACACGTCAGATCAGACCAACAGGGAATCTTCACGAGGTGCTCTACTGCATGTCTGAGGCCTGGCCTCTTATACACGCATTTATGGCAGGAAGACATTCTTTATTACAGTAAAGATACTTTGAAGTATGAAAGACATCCCTGGGATCTTCCGCTTCAGACCCGTTCCCACGCACCCTTACAGTGAGAATCCCCTCCCCATTCACCATACAGAATCGTCATCAGACGGCAGGATCAACAGGGCATTCCGCCGGTTCCCGGAATGCATGTGGTGTGACGGATCTCATGGGGTGGGGGCCTTGATCTACTGTAACTCCTTTGAAGAGGGCGATTCCTTACAGTCGGGGCTATAAACTGTATCCGCAGGGCTAGGTGATAGCCTGGGACCGGCCTGGACAATCGGATACGGAGGAAGAGGGGTGTCAGAGGGTGTGATAGTGTATAGGAGGAAAGGGAGGTGTCGGGCAGGCCCGGGTGAGATTCCCAGGGAAGTGCAGCGCAGTTGGAGGGTTAATGGCCCGTGCATGAGAGAGAGAGAGAGAGGGTGACCAGTGCGGGGGGGCTTGCGAGGATGTGGAGCCGCGCTGGGGATTAGCGGTGTGCAGAGAGTGGGTCTGATCAAGGTAGCTAAAATGGCCGCCGCGGACGACGAAAGTGTGGCATTGGGAAAAAGGGCAAGATGGCGCAGACAATGTTTATCGATACAAATTAATTTTCCACAGTCCTCCCTTTTAACATTTCTCGCCAACTTGTTAATTGGGTCGATCCCCATAATGCCACGTATTTCTGTCTCATACAAAGTTTTCATGTGTTCAGCCTGTAAGTCCAAAGTCTTTGGGCAAATGCAATTTGAAAATAATGAACACAGAGGAGGCAGACATTGGATACTTAAGCAACACCCGCATAGCACCACAATCGGAATCAGAATGAATGTGAACAACCTCCACCCCCAGGCTTTCAGTAAGTCCCAGAACCAGCTCCCAAGCGACCATCCTTCTTGCTCCTGGTGTACTTCAGAGGACAGTCTATGGAGGTGTTCGATGGCTTTGTAAACAGAAGGTGAATTGTCTGGCACGTAGGTGCAACAGCTGGACCAATGATGCGGCATGCTCCTCCTCGGTCTGCCAGAACCACGTCTAGAACAAGGCGGTTCTGCAGAGCCACCAGGCGGACTGCCTGAAGCTCTGCGGTGTTATTGGTCAAGATGCCAGCTGTGATGTTCATGGTGGTTTCAACTGCCTGGGTCAAGTGTCGGATGGCGCGGCTGTTCGTCATCGGACCCCAGAATGGCATAAGTCCTTTCGCGGCATCCAAGAACTGTGCTCCTGTCGAGTCGGCCTGGTCGATGTCCCTTGCACGCTTTTGCCGGTGATGGCTTGCTGGGGCCACATACGTAGGTGGGAGGATGAAGGCAATGTAGCATGTGCCCCCAACCTTTGGGGAGCCAGGTGTATGCTTTGGTGCCACAAACAAAGTACATATTTGGAGAAGCAACAAAGGAGGGAGGGTCGGATGAATCCAGTGTTCTGGTGATGACGCAGGCGCTGCGGCCCACCAGTTGCGTCCCCAGGCCTTCGATGCACACAAGGCCCGAGACGTTGACAACAGACAAGGCTACTGTCAGAGTGGTGGCTGTTCGTTTCCGGAGGTAGGAGAAAGTGGGTCTGGCTGGGTTATGGAAAACTTGCATTTCCACTCGTTCTTTGGCAGGGATGTCCATGTGAATAGAGGTACCAGAGGTCAGAGGGTAAAAAGGAGTAGCGGTTCGCCCAGTCTTATTCAGCCATGCCTCGTGGTAGAAATGCGAAACAGTTCTTTCTGATGTGGCATTGTCTTTAAAGCTTTCTTGCAGAAGAATCAGCCAGGCAAGACAGGAGCCGTGGATGGAAAAGGGCGAAGGAATGAACGGGATGGAGTGTCCGGCTGCATGGGGCAGCAGCCCGCAGATCCAGCAATTAGTGGCATTAGCGGCAAGGTTGTGTTGGTGCAGCAGTTGCACAAAGAGTTATTCCAGAACTCCCTGCGTCTCTCTCGGAGCGGTGGAGAAAGGGCAATCAGGAAGTGTTCCTTGGTAGTTATCGGCAGTTCAGTGGGGAGCAATGTTTTGTGAGCGGGTGTGCTTTCTTCGATGATCCAGAAGGTTGTCATGAGGAGGAGGCAAAAGAGAAGGGTAATGAAAACGGCTATAGTCTTTGAGCTGTGCAGTTTGTTAGTCTTTGGGTTTCGGTAGGTCCTCTTCGGATATCCAGTTGCTTCCATCATTGGGGAGTCGGGCGCTTCCATCATCTTCAGAGTGCTCGGTAGCGGGCAGAACCACCAACTTTCTCTGACTTCTCTTCGGGCAACCTTGAGTGTGTTAGGCTACCGTTCTGAGATTTTACCCAGTCAGTGGTCTGCTTTGCCGAGCTCCTCCCTTTTACGTAGGTTGTACCCTTCCCTGGACGGTACGGTGGGATCGGGAAACTCTGCCAGTTCGAGCGTTTCTGTGTCGGTGTGACAGCTCAACGATGGTTTGTCTTTTGTCAGGAGCTCTTCCTGAGTCGCGATGTCTTCTTCCGTCGTCAGAGTTGGGGCGCGTTTACAATGGTGCGCATGCACCCAGTGACGCTGCCTTCCACTCGAAGGGCCGTCCGTGTAGTGATCAGGACTTGCCAGGGGCCCGTCCACCGAGGTTCCAAGCTTTTGGCACGCTGGAAGTTGCGGATCAAGACGTGATCCCCTGGGTGAATGTCGTGTCCTGGGCCCCTGGAAGCGTCTGGGATGGCTTGTAGCACCTGTTGATGGATGACAGTTAAGGTTTTAGTGAGGGTGCACAGATAGTCAGACATTAGGACGTCTGGGACGTCATGGATCGAAGTTGGCCTAGGCGCGGCCCAAATATTCATTGGCCGCCCGAATACTACTTCGTAAGGGGTCAAGTGGTGCTTAGTGGGGGTGGAGCGCATTGATAGCAATGCCAATGGGAGGGCATCAGGCCACTTCAGTCCGGTGGAGGCAACAATCTTAGAGATTTTTAGCTTGAGTGTGGCGTTGTGTCGCTCGACCAGGCCTGCAGATTGGGGGTGGAAGACTGCGTGAAATTTCTGTTTTACACCCAATCCCTTTAAGATAAGTTGGATGACTTCAGCTATGAAGTGGGGGCCGTTGTCACTCCATAAAATCCAACAAAGGCCATATCGGGGAAAAACTCTTTTAACAGGACTTTGGCAGTGGTCATGGCAGTGTTGTCGCGTGTGGGATAGGCCTCCACCCATTTGCTGAAGGCGCACACGACAACAAGGATGTACTTCAAGCCCAGGCAACGGTCTAGCTGAATGTAATCCATCTGTAGGACTTCAAAGGGATGGTCGGGGACCCCGAACCCACCCGAGGGACAACAGTTCCTTTCCCTGGGTTGTGTTGCAAGCAGATTAAGCATTGTTGAACTAGGCGTCTAGCAGAGTCGGGAATCTTGTCGTTGTGCCAGACTTGGGTGATGAGTTCAATCATGGGGGCAGATCCTATGTGTGCTGGGGAGTGTGCCATAGTCAGTATGGGGATCAAGTAGGAATTGGGTAGCAGCCATTTGTTCGTGTCTTTTGTCAACCAGCAGCCTTCATCATCTTTCAGTCCCACCCTTGCCCATTCAGTCAGTTCTTGGGGAGCAGGCCATTTGTATGTCTCTAATGTGCTCTCTAGCGTCCTTCCATTTTCCGTCTGTGACCTAGTCACGTACATGCGTGTCGTCGTCCTATTCTCAGCTGTGGTTCGAGCAGTGATGTCGGCTAGTGCATTTCCTTGTCCAATGATGTCTGTCACTTTCTTGTGTGCTTGGCATTTGATGACTGCAAGTCGTTCGGGGAGGAGGACTGCTTCGGTCAAGGCAGAGACTAGATCTCCGTGAAGGATGGGTGTGCCATGCGAAGTCAGGAATCCCCTTTCCTTCCATAAGAGCCCAAAATGATGAACCACCCGAAGGCATACTGGCTGTCGGTGTAGATGTTTGCGACTTTGCCTGTTGCTAGGACGCATGCACGTGTGAGGGCAATTAGTTCTGCCGCTTGTGCGGACCGTTGGGTGATGCGGGCCGTCTCAACTACCGTCCGGGCTGTGGTGACTGCATAGGCAGCCGAGGTCGTGCCGTCGGGGAGTTTAATGCACGAGCCGTCTACCCATAGCTCTCCATCAGGGTCTGGGATGGCAGTGTCACGGAGGTCAGCTCTACTTCTAGTTTGCTCGTCCGTGAGGGTCACACAGTCATGCATAGGGGACACATTGGGGTCGTCATCGGGGAGGGGCAACAGAGTGGCAGGGTTCAGAGTGGTACATCGTTTCAACGTGATGTGGGGTGTAAGCAGAGTTAACTCGTAACCAGTCAGTCGTGCGCTAGTCAGGTGCTGAGTCTTGGTCTGGTTCAGGAGTGTGTCGACAGCATGGGGGACCAGCACAGTGAGGGAATTCGAAAGTACGATCCCCTCACTTTGTCGGATAGAGACAGCAGCGGCAGCTACCGCTCGAAGGCAGGCGGGCAGAGCTCTGGCTACAGGGTCAAGAGTGGCAGAGAAGTAGGCACAAGGGCGTTGTTTGGGACCTATGGGTTGCGTTAGGACAGACAAAGCGCACCCTCCCTCTCGTGGGTGAAGAGGGAGAAGGGCTTGGTGTAGTCAGGGGTTCCTAGAACAGGGGCTGAGCAGAGGGCATCTCGTAGTTCTTGAAAGGAGGATTGGCATTCAGGGGTCCAAGGGAGTGGGAAGGGAACGTCTTTCGCTAACAGAGAGAGTAGAGGTCTGACTATGAGACTAAGGTTTGGCAACCACTGCCGACAGAAGGACGTGAGGCCTACTAAGGAGCGAACCTGCTTTTGAGTCTTGGGAACAGGGGTCTCTAGGATGGTCCGGATCCGATCGGGTGTGAGCTTTCTCCCGTCCTTGGACAGGAGGTGGCCTAAGTATGTCACCTGTGGTTGGCAGAACTGCAGCTTCTTCTTGGAGACCTTGTGACCATTCTCCGCGAGGAAGTGCAGGAGTTGGATGGTGGCTGTGGTGGCAAGTGGCGTAGTGTCGGCAGCCAGGAGAATGTCGTCGACATACTGGATTAACACCACTCCGTCCGGGAGCTGTCCAGCTGTCTCTTGAGAGCCTGGCTGTAGATGCTGGGGCTCTCAGTGTAGCCCTGGGGTGCTCTACAGAATCTATATGAACGGGCTTTTAGGGTGAAGCCGAAGAGGTATCGGCTGTCTGGATGGATGGGGATAGAAAAGAAAGCATTTTTGAGATCTATGACGGTGAAAACAGTGGCAGTGGAGGGGATCAGGGTCAAGATGGTGGTGATGTCAGAGACTACTGGGTACTGAGGTACGACTACTTTGTTTACTTCGCGGAGGTCAATGATGAAGCGATAAGCCTTCTCATCTCCCTCGCCTTGCTTCTTGACAATGGGTAGGATAGGGCTGTTACAGATATTACTGACTACTTCCTCTACCACTCCTGCATCGACTAAGGACTGAATGATTCCTACCAATGCCTTCTCGCCCTCGGGCGATATCCGATACTGTGGGAGCTTTGGGAGCATAGCGTCTGACCGTGCAGTGATGTGCACAGGGTCTATCATCATGCGTCCTACGTCTGAGTCGGTCTTGGCCCAAAGGTACGGGGGTAAAGTGTCTAGTAAGGACAAGTCAGCGTCAGTGATGGAAAACATGCGTCGGGTGGGACAAGGTCTGAACAGATTCTGGTTATCGTACAGTATGACTCGTACTCCGTCTGGGGAACATCGAATGGTGGCTCGAAAGTGCTTCAGGAGGTCAAGACCCATAATGGCGTCGGGGGTGTTGGAAGATAGCAGGAAGGTCGTGTCCGTGATGTTGTTCTCTAAGTTAAAGGGAATCGGTGTAGATAAGGAGATTAGTAGAGGGCGTTCCATCAAAGCCTATTGACGTCACGTGTGAGCCAGACAAGGGTGCCCTTGGAATCAGTCGTTTGGATAATGCACTACGTGTTGCCCCAGTGTCCACCAAAAATGGGGACTTCGTACCCAGGACCTTAGCAGTGACATAAGGACCTTGCTGGTCAACACAAAGCTCGACTGGATCCCTCCCTTGTCCCTGGCTGTCCTATGCGAAATCGCGGACGTTCTCGCAATCGGACTGCTGATACTGATTCTGTCGTGGGCGGTCAAATGTGTTAGGTCGGCTTGGTCTGTCATAGTTAGCATCATTGGTGTGTCCCCGTCCCTGGTCCCTGTTCTTTTGTCCGTTTGTCCCATCCCTAGCCTCTCGGTTCTTGTTTGCTTCATGAAGGACCGGGCACTGCGACTTCCAGTGACCGTATCCTTTACAAAGCGCGCATTGGTTTTCATCTAAGTCCCTTCGGCTTGTATAGAGTACGGGCATTCGTTCTCTGGAGGGTGTATTTTTAGGGGCTGTCGGCTGGTAGTTCCCCTTGGAGGGTTCCCTACCTATCGTCACCCCCTGCAGTTGAGCTATCATGACCCGCTCTTTCAACTCCTTCTTTTACGTTCGGATGCCCTATCATTCTCATTCTTCTGATGTTCATAGTATTGGGCCATCTGGAGGATAGCCGTGGGTTTAGAGGCTGCCCAGCTGCTTTCGCTCGCCTGCAATTTTTGAGAAACTTCTTGCACCAGGCCTTTCACGAAATTCTGAGCGAACAAGTGGTGTCCGGTTGCAGTGGCCATATCTTGGCCGCTGTAGTCGGAGAACACCGTTTCGAACCTAGAGAAGTATTCGAAGCGTCTTCTTGTGGTTTCTGTCTACAGGCCGTCACTATTGACCAGTCTATTTTCTTCTCGGGAATCAGGGTCTTGAGTTTCTGGACGATCTTGTCCGGGAGTTCAAGGATGGCCGTTACGGGTTTCTGCCCGGCTCCTCGTTGCTTGTCGAACTCATCGAGTTGTTTCCAGGTATGTCCGAACAGCTCAAGGTGGTCGACCTTGCGGATCTGCTTCCACACATCAGCTGGCAGACATAACCCGAAGAACAAATCGAGGTCCGTTAGGGTCATGATAGTGGAACCTAAGGCTGTACCTAGTTCAGTGTAGAAGGCGGTGGGGTTTTTCGTAAATCGGGCAGAGATTTTCGGAACGTCAGAGATATCCTGTCGATCCCATGGTTGGTAGACCCAGTTGTACACTATCCTCCCTTTTGCATCCGTATGGTTAACATCATCGTGTGTTCCCTGACCTCGTGGGGGGACCCAATAGGAGGCGGCCTCTCTTATCGGCATCATGGTGCTAGGTTGCTCTATTCGTGGTTCGGCCGCTACGGATGTCGTAGGTTTAGCTTCCACCTCTGATTCAGTGAGGTGGCAGAAAACCCTAAGTGTACGCGCAAGGAGGTCCGTCACGTCACACTCGCCCTCATCCCGATATCAATTTTTCTATACAGAGTCGTTAGGCTCTCGGGACCTCTATCTCGATATCGGTCCTCATAAGCGTTTAGGACATGATAACATAATCGTACGACAAAGTGTCGTCTGTGGCTTCCCGCATATGAGTTGAATATATCCATAACGTGTTCCTCCTTCTCCTTTCGTTCTACTAGTGTCCTGACTACCTTGTCAATCCTCTCTTGCTCGTTTTTGCCCAACCTGTTCGTCCTTGTGGGTTCTGTGTTTCGGGCCTCATGGTCATCTAATATTGCTGCTTGTTTTGTATCTGGTGCGAGGGATTCCGCCGGTGCGGAGGCCTTGGGGGCCGAGGCCCTGGCGCTACTCTCGTCTGTGCTTGGGGGTCGCGAGTGTTGCGCTGAAGGTTGGGAAGGGGCATATGGAGGGGGCATGTAGATGATCGGAGGACCTAATAAGAGATCATCGTTGGTTCGCTGTTTCGAAGGTAATTCAGGGTAGAGCGCAGAGGGTGTTCTAACAGGACACTGGCTCGGTGTTTCGATCTCTTGTTTTCGCTTAGCCTCCTCTCTCTTCTTTATTTCTTCCTCTAGTTTCTTTGCAGCTAGGTGGGCTGCTTTACGTAGCTCTTTGTCTAACCTAGCTTCCTCTTTCTTCTTTCGCTGTACAGTTTCTTTGCGCCACAGGCCAGCAGCTGTCTAGCATGGTCGGTGTCGTTCTACGAGTTTTTAGGGCTTCATCTAGTGCATCTAGTTTGCTTTCTTCAAAGGATCCTATCAGTGGCCACTGACTCTGGGGTTCCTTCTTCGTATACCTGTGCCATAATTTGCAATATGCTATAGCGACTAGTCCATGCTTTGTGAACATGTCTTTGTTAGGGTGCCCTCCATTGGGACTGGATGATCCACCTCTAACAAGCGGTCCGGGCTGAACCAGCTACCACTCAGTGGGGAGAAGATAGGCATGACAGATTACAAAGGGGGACAAAAGTCCGCGTTACCTACCCTTCACTACCTGCAAAAGACTAGGCAGAATATTGCTATTCCAGGTTGTTTGCAGACAATGAATGTTTCAAGAGAACTAGATCCAAATAAATAATCAGTGGGGAGAAGATAGGCACGACAGATTACAAGGGGGACAAAGGTCCGCGTTGCCCATCCTTCACTATCTGTAAAGGGAGAGAGAATATTCCTATCCCTCGCGGTTTGTAGACAGGGAATGCCTCCAAAAGGAGCTACTCTGATACTCAAAGAAAAGGGAGCTACCCTTGACAATCAATCAAACAAACAATCAGTGGGGAGAAAAGATAGGTACGACAGATTACAAAGGGGACAAAAGTCCGCGTTACCCACCCTTCACTGTTCACAAAGGAAGATAGAGTATTTGTACTCTTCCTCGTTTGTAAGCAGCAAATGTCTCAAAGAACCGTTATCGTTTCACAATTTGTCGTTTTGTACGACCTTACCCGGACCGCATGGGCTGTTTCCTGTCTTCCGAATCCAGCGCCCGATCGTCCTCTATCTTCTATCGGCACTCCTGATGGTTCCCAGTCAGGACCGTAGATCACTCGAGAGAGGTCTGTTCGGAACCAGTGAAGTTCGGATGATCGGCTGTCAGACGAGGGTCTATCGGACAGGAGCTCTCCCGATCGTTGCAGTTGTTCACTCTGTCGTCAGGACCTCTCCCACTGGATCCACGTGTCGCTGATGGGCCCCACGCTTGGGACGCCAATTGTAAAACAGGAAGGCAATCGACGAATGGAATAACCTTAAGTATTGCCCGGCGATGTCGCCTCTATTCCCCAAAAATATGAATCAATGAAGAGGCAGGCGCTGGAGACTGGAAGGCAGGAAACAAAGGTTTATTCTCTCCGGAGGAGAACACGTCAGATCAGACCAACAGGGAATCTTCACGAGGTGCTCTACTGCATCTCTGAGGCCTGGCCTCTTATACACGCATTTATGGCAGGAAGACATTCTTTATTACAGTAAAGATACTTTGAAGTATGAAAGACATCCCTGGGATCTTCCGCTTCAGACCCGTTCCCACGCACCCTTACAGTGAGAATCCCCTCCCCTCCCCATTCACCATACAGAATCGTCATCAGGCAGGATCAGCAGGGCATTCCGCCGGTTCCCGGAATGCATGTGGTGTGAGCGGATCTCATGGGGTGGGGGCCTTGATCTACTGTAACTCCTTTGAAGAGGGCGATTCCTTACAGTCGGGGCCATAAGCTGTATCCGCAGGGCTAGGTGATAGCCTGGGACCGGCCTGGACAATCGGATACGGAGGAAGAGGGGTGTCAGAGGGTGTGATAGTGTATAGGAGGAAAGGGAGGTGTCGGGCAGGCCCGGGGTGAGATTCCCAGGGAAGTGCAGCGCAGTTGGAGGGGTTAATGGCCCGTGCATGAGGAGAGAGAGAGAGGGTGACCAGTGCGGGGGGGGCTTGCGAGGATGTGGAGCCGCGCTGGGGATTAGCGGTGTGCAGAGAGTGGGTCTGATCAAGGTAGCTAAAATGGCCGCCGCGGACGACGAAAGTGTGGCATTGGGAAAAAGGGCAAGATGGCGCAGACAATGTTTATCGATACAAATTAATTTTCCACACAACGGCAACCCACGCAGGCAGAGGAAACAGGTTACGGTGTGGACCAGCAAGGTCCAGGGGACTCTCCAAGCAATGGAGAGTCAGGGCACGTCTGGAGCAACCAGGGAAGCCCAAGAACAATCAAGGTGACCCTCGCCAGGACCCACAAGTCAACGGACCAGGGATTGCGAGGTGACCTCGAGCGAATTTACAAAGTACCAGCCCACAGAGCACTTGTGGAGTGGCGGCCGGGTATCTTCCGTGCAAATGATGCTCGGATTCGGGACTACACGTAGTCCAAAGCACAGCCTCAGGGATCGCCAAAAAGCATATGCTGCTGCAAATGTACACGGTGCACAGGGGTTCGGGTTGCACGGTCCCCACGAGGGATACTGGTCTCAGAGTTGCTGAGAGGTCAGATCAACCTCAGGGACGTTAGGGAACCCACCTCCTGTGTTGCAGAAATCTTCGGAGTCCGCAGGAGCTCGGGAGATGCAAACCGGTCTGATGCGCTTAGGTGCCTGCTGCTGCAGGGGAGTAACTCCTTTACTCCAAGGGAGATTCTTCTGTCGTCCAGCGAAGTGTAGACCGTCGAAGTACTTGGTTTCTTTGCAGAGTCTTGTCCAGGTATAATCTAAAGTCCTGGTATCAGGTATCCCACTTTATACCCACGGGAAGGGGTTGGACTGACTCTGGGGACCCTCCTAGGGGAGGGGCAGGACAGAGGGGCGGCTACACCCATGTCCTTTGTCCAGTTTCGCGCCAGAGCAGGAGCCAACGGCTCCCAGAACTGGTTCTAGCTGGACTATGCACAGGGACACCAAATGTGCCCCCAGTGCAGACTTTCTGGCACTCTAAGAGTGCACCCACCCAGCCCCAATACACTAAAGCCTGTCTGGGAGGTGGTCACACCTCCCTGTGACAGGAAACCTATTGTCAGGCCTTCCTCTGCTCGAGCTTGGCTCAGCAGCAGGAGGGCAGACTCGTGTCTGTGGCTTGCAGCATCCATTTTGTGCTGCCCAGGTCGAGAAAGCTGGTACCGGGTAGACCGTTGACACAAGGGTGGAATCATACCTCCCACACCAGTTACTGGTGTGGAGGTATGATTCCAAGGTGTTTGACACCAAACACAACATGTTTCTAAGCAGCCGTTTTAAAGTTAGCATTCACAGCGAGGTTATAATGCACTTAAGTATATATGGTTTGGCTGCATCACAGACAACCCCGGGGAATGGATTCCGAAGGCTGCAGAGGGGCCCTACTCATGCAGGGGCACCCTCTCACATAAAACCCAGCACCCTGCCTTCAGGATTGATAAGGCCTGCCATAGGGGTGACTGATAGGTTTATATGTGTAGTGATTTAGAAGGGATATAGTGAACCTATATCTCCAGTAAGGGGTGCATGCACCACCTTACACAGGCCTCAGTAGCAAACCTGTTGTGCCATTTTGAATGGCCTCTCATGGGTGGCATAATACATGCTTCAGTCCATGGGAGGCCTCTGGGGTACCTATGCCCTGGGTACATGGTGTACCATATACTAGGGACTTATAAGGGTACCCCAGTATCCAATCTGGAGTGTACCTAAAGTACATGCATTGCAATTTACAGGAGAAAGCAGATAGACTGGGGTCCTGAATAGCAGGATCCCAGTCAGACTGGGCCAAAAACAGTGAGACATCAGCAAAAAGTGGGGGTAACTATAAGAAGCAGATCCTACTCTCCTACATTCTGGGTAGGAAAACGTTGGGGGTCCACGCAAGCCATACCTCCCTGGACTCCCCCGGGTGTCTAGTTTTCAGAAATGTGTGGGTTTTGTAGGTTTCCTTAGATGGCCGCCGAGCCCGGGGCCAAAAACCCAAGTGACCCTCCTTACAAAACTAGATCGTTTTGTGATAGGTAATTTTGATGTCTCCTCAATATGTTTTGGGCCCTTCCCTGCCACGGGCACTTGGCCCACCCACACAAGTGAGGTACCATTTTTATTGGGAGACTTTGGAGAATGCGGGCTGCTTGGAATTTTGTTGATCTACGCAAAGTCCAGAACTTTCCATCACAGAAATGTGAGGAAAATGTGTTTTGGTTGAGGTTTGCAAGGGATTCTGGGTAACAGAACCTGGTGAGAGACACACAAGTCACCCCATCCTGGATTTCCCTGGGTGTCTAGTTTTCAAAAATGTAAAGGTTTGCTATGTTTCCCTAGGTGCTGGCAGAGCTAGCGTTCAAAATCTACAGCTAGGAACTTTGAAAAAAAAGGATCAGTTTTCACTGTAAAAATGTGTGTCCACATTGCGTTTTGGCCCGTTACCTGTTGCGGGTACTAGGCCTACCCACACAAGTGAGGTACCATTTTTATCGGAAGACGTTGGGGGATGCGGGGTGGGTGGATTTTTGTGGAACCACGCAGATTCCAGAACTTTCCATCAGACATGTGAGGAAAATGTGTTTTTTTTTACAAAGTTTGGCGTTTGCAAGGTAACAGAACCTGGGGAGAGGCACACAAGTCACCCTATCCTAGATTCCTCTTGGTGTCTAGTTTTCAAAAATATAGAGGTTTTCTAGGTTTCCCTAGGTGCCGGCTCTTCTAGGGCCCAAAATCCACAGGTAGGCACATTGCGACAAAAAAGTCAGTGCCTAGTGGGCTTTCTGCCACCCTGGGGTGGGTGGCAATCGGGGGGGTTTGCCCCGATATGCCCTCAAGGGGGCTAGAAAGACTGTGGCTATTTTTTGGGGGAGGGGGGGGGGCAATAGCATGCCCATTCTGGGCAGCCTTATAACAAAAGTGATTATAACCTGCACACCTTTTTTTTGAAAGATTTTTTTGTCTGAAAACTTTAACATTTATTTGAATCTTTTAAACATTTACTCATCGGTGCCACCTCGTTGCCCTGACCAGCTTCTATCAGGTATAACATATCACAATAACATGAGACAGAACCTGTCACATGAATACAAGATGCACTTGTCACCAGCCCAATCTAGTGGTGCTATACTATTTCATATACTTCATTCACAAATTAATACAATTTTAAAAGTCTAAACAAAGTACACATCAATGTATACCATCAGCATAAACCATCTTAAGTGTACTTCAATCGGCGATTGTGCGCATTTTATGCTTATTTGAACATCTTATGCATCAAGCAATGAAATTGTATATACATGTTCATTTTATTTTTTCATTCTTTCAATTTTTCAATCCAACATTCCATGTGGTGTTTACATGTCCCAATGCATTTCGGGAAACCCTTCGTCAGGGAACACTAAAAATAACAGAAATTATTTATAATCAAAATTTAACACAGAACAGTTAATGTCACTCTAAAGCTTTTCAGGGAGAGACCCGTAACCTGCAGGCACCAATACCTATATGAATGAGTTTTTCAAGCTTAACACGTGTGAGATAGGTGAGTGATTGAGGCATTTTGGATATCCAATTAATATCTTGGGTTATAAGGGGTATTCTTTAGAAACTTTATGCATCACATTCAGTGGCAATTTGGTCTCTTTTGTGCACTGGTATCGTTATATGTTTTTTTGTGGTAGGTGTAAAGAGGTGATCATGCACATAATCTCACACGTGTTAAGCTTGAAAAACTCATTCATATAGGTATTGGTGCCTGAAATAGTATAGCACCACTAGATTGGGCTGGTGACAAGTGCACCTTGTATTCATGTGACAGGTTCTGTCTCATGTTATTATGGCATTCTGGGCAGCCCCCACCCTCACGTATAAAAAAGCCAGTGTAATCGCTGGCCCCTAGTGGGCTCTCTGCTGCCCCCCGGGGGGGTACAAATCAGGGGCTACTGACCCCATCTGGTGCTGCAGAGAAACGAAGTGATACAGGCGGCAAACCACCTTAGAATGGTCAACTAAGTGGAACTCCTGTCCTGGTATATTCGGGCTCAGTGGTACGAGATTCACGAATTATTACAACATCTTCCTAATACCTACACGCAGAGGGGAACAGAACTAGTTGAGGGAGGCAAAGTCATCTCTAACACAACTATTCAGTGTGCAATAGATGCTGCAGACACCAGTGCTAGGGAGGTTAACATCAGCATTATCATCTGCCACCATGCATGGCTAAGGGTGTTGGGTTTTAAGTCTGACGTCCAGCAATATCTCCTAAATTTTCCTTTTGATGGAGAACAACTCTTTGACCCTCAAGTGGACGTATTGTTAGAGAAAATTAAAAAAGACACCAACACTGCCAAAGCCATGGGTTCCTTACAAACATACCAGCATAAAGGGTCCTTTTGAAGGGGTCAGTACAGAGGGTCATCCAAAGGAACAACTGACACAGAAACTTGTACCTTTCACAAACATCAAGGCACCTCTCAACCCCAAAACACCTGAGGGTCCTATCACAGAGGTCAATACAGAGCCAATTTCAACAGGGGAAGAGATCATGGATCGACTACCAAGGGAGCCACTTCCAGTAAGCAATGACTGTACAGCTCTCCCCCAACACTTAACACCAGTAGCCTGAAGGCTAAAGGATTTCCACACTCAATGGGAACAAAAACCATCAGATCTGAGGGTCTTTTCAATAATAAAGGACAAATATTGTCGCTTCTTCTCAACTCAGTATCCCACCCGGGATACAAACAATGTTGAAAGAACACTTGAAGAGGAAGTTCTTGCTCCGCTTCAAAAAGGAGCCAAAGAGCCAGTCCCAGAACAATACTAGGGACATGGGGTGTACTCACTATATTGCCTCATTCCAAAGAAGGATGGCACCTAAAGGCCTATACTAGACCTTGGGCCTCTCAATAAGTACATTTTATCCGAGCACTTCCACATGGTAATACAGCAGAAAGTCATACTGCTACTTCAGCTAGGAGACTTCATGACAGCCATAGACCTCCAAGATGCCTATTTCCACATACCAATACACCCAGCTCATGGCAATACCTCGGCTTTCAAGTAAATGGCCAACATTAAAAAAGTCTTGCCATTTGAAGTAACTACTGTACCACGAGTATTTACAAAATGTCTCACAGTAGTAGCTGCTCATCTCCGATGTGGGGGTGCACACATGTTCTCCTATCTAGACGATTGGCTGATCAAGAGTGCAAGCAAACAACATCGGTACGACACTCAAAAGTTAATCCACCTTCTGCACAATCTGGGCTTCACGCTCAATGTTTCCAAATCTCACCTCCAACCTTTGCAGATTCAGCCTTTTTTGGGGCTACCCTTATACTCTATCACAGCAAGAGCTCATCCCAGTCCTTCAAGAGTACAAAAGATCAAACTTGCATTGCCTCTTTTCCAGCCACATCATCACGGTCCCAACAGTGATGAGCCTTATTGGTACAATGGCATCATTCATTTCCATAGTGCCACACTCATGACTGCACACGGGCTTCCTGCAACACTGTCTACAGTCTCAATCGTCTCAAGCAGAGGGGCACCTGCAAGATCTAGTGCTGATAGGGTTGGCAACCCATCACTCTCTGCAGTAGTGGAACAGAAACAATCTGTTGCAAGGTTGGCCCTTCGAGGCCCCAGTTCCACAAGTGACCATTACCACAGACACATCCTTATACGGGTGGGGAGCGCACATACAAGATCTCACAGTGCAGGGTCAATTGTCTTGAATTAAAACGTCTGTACACATCAATCATCTAGAACTTCTTGTGATTCAATTATCCCTCGAAGCTTTTCAACAACATCTTCTACTGAAGGTTGTTCTAGTCCATACAAACATGACCACCATGTATTACATACAAAAACAGGGAGGAACACACTCCATGGATACAGCTGTCTCCTTTAGTGCAGCGCATATGGCTTTGAACCATACATGACAACATCCACCTGCTAGCCAAATACCTACCAGGGGTGGACAACGACTTCGCAGATATGCTCAGCAGAATGCAACAACAGGTACACGAGTGACAAATCGGCATGCAGTCACTCCACTCATACCTCCTAAGATGGGGAACCCCAGAGATGGACTCTGCTGTAGCCATCAGTTGTGCCACACGAGAAGTTGCCAATCTGGCCACACCTTCTAACACAGGAGCAGAGCAGGGCCAGATACTCCCCAACTCCAAACAGCTCAATCTAGCAATTTGGCTCCTGAAATCCTAGACTTTGGATACCTAAATCTACCACAAGAATGTATGAGACCATTTTTAAACAAGACTATAGGCCTTCTGCATGAGCATGCTACGCAGAAAAATGGAAAAGATTTTGTAGGAGGCTGGCTTGGTATTCAGTGCACACTTATTTAAGTGTAGCACCCTGTACCAATCCAGACAACCCTCATGGTGTTTTTAGTGGTTTAGACAACTTAGAAAGCTCTCTAAGTGGTAGCTGTGGAGAGCAGCCTTGAGGCTTAGTCTAGGAGGAGTGTAAAGCAGCTTGTTTCACCAGTATCTAATCTTGTAGTGCAGATTAAGTGAAAAAGAACCACACAGTGTAGTTATAAAAATAGTTATTTATTACAGACACTCACTAACTCAATGCAATATCTCCTAACCGGAGATATCATTACAATACACAAAATACTTTGATAATATGACAGGTAAGTAGCACAAAAATACAGTGGGCTCCCAGGGGGGAGACCTAAACATATACAAAGATGGTGGAATGCGACTAGCGACCGAAGTCGGGAGTAGAAATGCTGGGGGACCAAGGAACCACACAAAGTAAGGACCCAGGAACCCCACACAGGCTGCGTGCTAAATGAATACACGACCGCATGCGCAAGGTAAGTCAATGGGGTAAGTCGCGGTTATAGCTTTTAAGAAAAAGAACCCTTCCCAGAGGACTTGGAAGACACCTCGTGGAAGATGGACGGTTCGAGTCACCCCCCTCGTGGATACCCAGGACACCAGGTTACCTGCCCCAGGGAAGCCGGGTGCATAGGAACCATGGCGCCGGGAACCACCGTAGACCCCAATGGAGGACTTCAAGTAGATGCTGCTGGCGAAGAAGCTGGAAGAGTCTGTTGGAATCCAAGGTTGGATTCAAGAAGAAGAGTACCTGTAAGCAGAGGAGACAGAGTCTAGGTCACTCAGGGGTGACCAGGAGGCGCGGGAGTCGAGTGCCCACCAATGTTGGCTGTTACAGGAGAGTTGACGGTGCCCTTGTCTCTGCAGCTACGTGGACCAGGTGCCGCTGAGGACGACAAGGAATGGTGTGCGAGCTGTCCCACATCGGATGTCTATATCCAGGGGGTCGGTGTCTGGCAAGAGCACTAGCAGGCCTTAGCAATGGCAACACGGGGAAGTAAACAAAAAGGTACCAGTAAGGGCCAAGAAACTCACCACATTCAAGCAAGTCAGGGTAGGCCCTGAGCAAGAGGGGGAGCCTACTGGAATCAAATGCAGACCTTCAACAGGGTCCGGAGATCACTGGAGATGAGAGTCGCCCAACCTTAGCAACGGCCAGCCGACGCAACGCATAGAGACTCGTTTCCGGCAGTGTCTATGAGGGATCCTTGCCTCAGGTTCAGTCTGAAGACAGTGTGGGAGATTACTTCAGATGTCTTTGGATGTCCACATACCCAGGATGGAACCTGTATGGAGCACGGACACTGATGGTGAAGCGATTTGCAGAAAGAAGATGTCCGGAGCAGACAGAGTCTTCCCGGTTGCAGTCTCGGTTCCTGAAGCAAAGTTCGATGCGGTCAGTCGGACTCGGTCAGCATGACTCGGTCAGGATGTCCAGACGGTTTGAAGAGGACATGGAGTTAGATCTGAATCAAATCCCATGACAAATCTAGCGACCCACCCACAGGAAAGCCCTTAAGTACCCTAAGGTGATGGTTGGGATGATTCAGGGGCCCCTCCTAGAGGAGGGCCTGGACAGTGGGGAGGATACTCCCATGTCCTTTGTCCAGTTTCACGCCAGAGTGGGAGCCAACGGCTCCCTGAGCTGGTTTGAACTGGAATATGCAAGGAGGACACCAAATGTGCCTTTCCAGCAGAGTATGTGGCGCTGGCGAGTGCCCCCACCCCCGCCTAATACACTAAATCTTGTCTGGGAAGTGGTCACACCTCCCGGTGACAGGAAACCTATTTTCCTACCTTTCCCTGCTCGGGCTTGGCCAAGCAGCAGGAGGGCAGAATTGTGTCTGTGATCGGCTGCAGCCCTAGGTTGCTGTCAGGCTCTACAAGATCGGTCCCGGGAGCATGGAGGGCTTCCCGGAGGAGCCCTACCGTGGATGGAATCATACCTCCAACACTGGATAAGGTGTTGGGGTATGATTCCTACATGTTTGATACCAAACACGCCCAGGTTCGTTTCAGCCAGTTTAGAGATGGTCATCGCGTAATGACGCATGGCCTCTCTATCTCGTAATGGCTGATTCACTTACAAAGCCTGGAGAATGGACTCCGGGGTTTGGAGGGGTGGTCTGCTCATGCAGGGCCACCCTCACACTGGGAACCGAGCACCCTGCCTTTGGGACTGAAAGGCCTGCTAGAGGGGTGACTTATAGGTTTCAAGTGCAGTGATGTTAGATATAAGGAGACATATGTTTCGTGAGAGGTGCATGCACCAACTCACACAGGCTGCAATAGCAGGCCTGTAGTCAGAGTTTGGAGGGTCCCTTATGGGTGGCATACCACATGCTGCAGCCCATGGGGGACCCCTGGTGTACCTAGGCCCTAGGTACCTTAGTACCATATACTAGGGACATACTAGGGTACACCAGCAGCCAAGTAGGAATGTACCAAGTTACTCACCATAGCCAATTTAGGCAGGAAGCTCAGTGACTGGGGTCCTGATTAGCAGGATCACAGTCAGACTAGTCAGAAAAAACAGTATGACACCAGCAAAAAGTGGGGGTAACCATGAAAGCAGATCCTACTTTCCTACAGATTTGTACACTATTGCTTAGCAAAACAAATCCAACCACTCTCGCCTACAGTACAAGACCTGATTTGTTACCTACTCCACTCTCAACAAGCAAGCGTAGCCTACACTTCCATTGGGTTACACTTAGCAGCACTTGCTTCGTAAGCAAAACAGACAAAATATGTCTTTGTTTAAAATACCAGTCATCAAACTGCTTATGAAAATACTGAGAAGAATTATTCCGCCCTTGTTCCACCAGCACCTCTCAAGAATCTCAATATAGTCCTTTTTTTTTATTTATTTTTTAAATTTTAGAGTGTTTTATAAAGCGCGCACATGACCCATAGGTATCAGAGCGCTGTACATAGGGTTGAAAGAGCAAGATGAAAGGTATTGACAGATAAATCAAAGTAAAAGAGTCACAGTGGGGTGTTGCAACATATAGCACAATTATACAACAGTTGGTCCATTAATATTCCATTAGTTTTCATTGTTCTAGCCACTCCATGGTGGGTATTTGCTGCTGCTCTGAGACTCTTTGGATCCAGGTACCCCGAGGAGCAGAGCTTTCGAGGGTTCTCCTGTAAACGACGTTTCTCTGATCCATCTGAAAGTTGCTGTCCTTGATACCATCCTTGTGTCCTAGGACTTCGAAGACTATGTAAGGAATCTATTCGTTAGTATCTTTTTTACCTCTTTTTTTGTTTGTTTTAAGTCTGTTTTTATTTTCATAAAAGAACCATAGAAAGGGTCTATACATACACAGCTTAGGGCCCTCAACCCTTTGTAGGGCCGGCCGCATTATTTAGGGAAGGCATGCGAAACGCTGGTAATGTTTATTTTACCTCTTTTTTTAACAAGAGGGTCGATGGGTTAGAGTGTAACTTGGGTGGAGGTGTTCCAGATCCTTGGTGCTGCCCCGGAGAAGGATCGTGTGTAAGTTTTTTGTTTTCGGAATCTAGGAGGTTCAAGCCTGAGAGAGTTAGCACTTCTTAGGTAGCGGCTGCCACCTGAGATTCGAATCTTTTCTGCCAGGTAACTTGGTTCTTTGAAGTGTAATGCTTTGTGTGTGAGGCAGGCAATTTTCAGTTGGATTCTTGCCTCAAGGGGAAGCCAGTTTAGATACCTAAGCGATGGGGTGATGTGGTCGATGCGTCTAGTTCCTGTTACCAGTCTCGCTGCTGCATTAAGAGTTGTTTTGAGTGGAGCTGTTCTCGCTTTGGGTAGCCCTGACTGGGTCGCCGAGCCGTATTCTAGTCTGGAGACCACCAGTGCTTGTACTGCTTGTTTGAAGTCCGAAGGTGGTAGAAATGGTTTCAATTTCTTCAGTGTTCTGAGTTGAAATGTCGCACTGAGTGTGGTCGCACTGATGTGAGCTTTCATATTTAGAATCTTGTCCAGTGTTATTCCAAGGGATTTCGTGGAGTCAATGATGGTAGGTTTGCAATTGAGTGCGTCTAGGTGCTTAAGCCAATCTTGGATGAGTGAGTAGCTGTTTTGTGGGGAGAAAAGAAGGAATTCGGTTTTCAGAGAGTTCAGCTTGAGGTTGTTTTGAGAGACCAGTGTTATTCCAAGGGATTTCGTGGAGTCAATGATGGTAGGTTTGCAATTGAGTGCGTCTAGGTGCTTAAGCCAATCTTGGATGAGTGAATAGCTGTTTTGTGGGGAGAAAAGAAGGAATTCGGTTTTCAGAGAGTTCAGCTTGAGGTTGTTTTGAGAGAGCCAGGACTGGGTTTTGACTAAAGTGTTGTTTAGTTGAATGACGTCGTCTGGGGAGGATATCTTTAAGTATAGTTGTGTGTCGTCTGCGTACATGTGGTATGCAATGTTCGATTGGTTGAGGATTTCAGTTAGTGGTTCCATATATAGGTTAAAGAGTGTGGGGGAGATGGTCGACCTTTGGGGGACTCCACACCTCATTGGTGAGGAGTCAGAGAGTGAGTTGCCAAGTTTGATGCGTTGTGAGCGATTCTGTAAGCAAACCAAGCAAGCACTTTCCCAGATAGCCCCATTCTTTTTTCTAGTACTTCTAGTATGGTGTTGTGATTGACCGTGTCAAACGCCGATGAGAGGATGAGTAAGCATGAGTCGTTGTTGTCTAATATCTTCAGGGTGTCATCCATTATATGGACAATGGCTGATTCAGTGCTGTATCCTGATCTAAACCCTTATTGAAATTTGTTGAGTAGATTGAAATGTTCAATGTGCTGGCTCAATTGGTTGTCCACACATTTTTCCAGCACTTTTGCTAGAAAGGGGATATTTGACACCAGCCGAAAGTTGCTCAGGATTGAAGGGTCAGCACCCACTTTTTTCAAGAGGGGTCACTTGACCAGTCTTCAGGCATTCTGGGATGATGCCTTGTTTTAGTGATGAGTTGACAATCTCCGTTAGTATAGGTGAGAAGATGTGACTTAGTTCCTATAGTGTTGTGGAGGAGATGGGATCATTGAAATGTGAGCTTGGTTTCATAGATGGTAAAACCTTGAGGACCTCGTCCTCTGTTAGTGTTTTGAACTCGCTCCATGTGCTTGATTTTTGGTCTTGTAAGGGTGGTTCATCCCTTGTTCCATCATCCGGTATGTGGGGTCATTGATGGGATAGTGATCATTGACCATATTGTCTTGTGAACTGTGATTGACGGTTGCAATTTCCTTTTCGATTTCTGAGATCTTTTCATTGAAAAATGAGGCGAACAATTCACATTTTTCCACGGAGTTATTACTGAGCTTAGTAACCTTGTTCACCCCCGTTTGTTGGTTGACAATTTCAAACAGTCCTTTTGGACGATTTTTTGCATTGTCTAATTGGGTTCTGAAGTACGATACTTTGGCTTCCCAGATGTGTTTCTTGTAGTTGTTTTGTCGTTCACGTAGTTTGCTTAGAAGTAGCTTTGAGGGTTCCTGTCTCCATCTTCGCTCTGCCTGTCTAAGACTTCTCTTTTCCTCATTTAGGCTTTGAGAGTACCACGGCTTGGAAGGTTTTATTCTTTGCTTCTTGAGTCTTAGAGGTGCTACTGCCTCCATTATATACTGTTCGGTTGTAGTGTTCGGTTAATTCAGACACATTCTGTTTTGTTGCAGGCGGAGTGAGGTTTTTTTGCACAATTCTGTCATTTTCGCCTTGTCTATGTTATTAGTGTCTCTGACCCAGTATTTTTGTTTGGTTAGTTGCCCTTTGGTGGTCTGTGTGTTCGTAATGATGTGAAATAATATTGTGTAATGATCCGACCGGTCTATGGGTGTTATTGAGTTTATTGACAATGCCCCTTCTCTGGATATGATTAGGTCGAGCGTGGAGCCTTTGTTGTGTGTTGGGCTTGTGCAAGACTGGGTCAAGTTTTGATCAACTAGGTATTGTTTAAGGGTAGAGACGTGTGTCGTCCTCGTCATTCCAGTGAAGGTTAAAGTCACCAAGAAAGATCGCATTGGGGTGTAGCATGGAATGTATTGTGATTGTTTCCGTTATCTGTTCAATGAACAGCTGGTTGTCTCCTGTAGGGTGATAAAAGAGGTGTACTTTGGCTAGTGATTTCTCTGCTGTGTAGATTTCGGCACCCATGTATTCACAGGATGTGAGATTGTCTACAGGGAAGGTTTTGACTTGAAAAGAGTTCTCGTGAATGATTGCAACCCCGCCTCCTGGTTGATGTTGTCTGTCGAGGTGTTGGATGGTGTAGTTTGAAGGAACGAGTAAGTCGAGCATCGGAGCGGACCATTGATTTAACCAGGTTTCTGTCAGGAAAAGAATATCCAAATTATGGTGAACAAGGGTTTCGGCAATGTATGTGGCATGTTTGATCGCGGATCTGCAGTTTATTAACATACATTTGATGGTTGGTTTGGGTGTGATGGGGGATTGGGATTTAGTTCCCTTGTGATTTCAATTAGGTGCTCATGGTTTGTGTTCTGTCTTTTTTCTCGAGGATTCCGTCTTTCATTGAAATCCACGGTCTGTATGTTGAAACTTGTGTGTTGAATGGTGGTGCGTGGTGGTTGTAGTATAGGAGCAGGATTTCAATGTCTTTAGTGGATAGCTGATTCTGTGCTCTCATGGGTCAAAGAGTGGATGGCCAAGGTTGCGTGGTGTAGCTAAATGCTGGAAGTGGTAGGTTGTTAGCAATCGTGGTTGCTGTGTCCCTTAGGAGTCGCGTAATCTCTTGGCAAGCTAGTGAGGTTTCTTTGATGCTTGAGTAAGCTACGTTTACACCATTTATTAGGTTTTCAATTTCTCTTTCCAGCTTGTTCAGCTGGGCGTTCCAATGGGTGGTCAGATTGTGTCTACTGATCGAGTTGTGTTTTTTCCCTATGTCATCGAGTAAGGAGAGATCGCTTCTTCGCAACTCCGTGAGCCCTGGGCTTTGTGTGCGAGTGATGGGTTTATTGTCTACGGGAGTGTGTGTTTCTTGTGTCCCCGTGGTCAGATTCATTTGGGGGTCCGTGTAAGTCTTTGCTCCATAGGGGTGAAGATCGATGTTTCTTCCATAACTGTCATACTCATCTTCGTGGGTCTCCTTGCCTCTCCGTTCCTTTCTAGTGTTTGTTGTTGCAATCTGGTGTTGTGGCCCTGTGGTAGCATCTGGAGTGTGAGCTCCAGGAGTTTGACTTGGATCCTTAAACGTTTTTGTTATTATTGTAGAATTGTTTCCGTTCCTCAAGAGGTGGTGGTTTATATGATTGATGACAGTTGTATTAGGGTTTTGGACGTTTATGTTGGGGAGCAGGTTTAGTTGGAATGAAATCAATGGTGTGGGACGAATCATTTCAGTAGAGTTTAGGACTTGTTCTGAAGCGTTTTCCGTTCTGAGAGGTTGTTGACTGGACTGTGTATCTTGGGATATGAACTGGGATGAGCTAGCTCTTGTGTGTTTTCTTAGTTTGGGGAACCATTGATCAAAGATTTCAAGGTCAGGGTCCGATGCCTGAACTAGCAGGATGCCATTCTTGTAGATTGTTATTGTCACTTCTGCCTTGAATGAATGGGAAGGTGAAATAGACAGTTTGAGACCGTGCAGTATTTTGTTGGATTTAGATACCTTAAGTACTGCGTGTATCGATTTTCTCCACCTTGCTGTACAACGTGTGAAGAAGATCAGGTCTGATTTTGATGCTCCTTTCTTTAGGCAAAAGTATGAGTCAGCGATTAGAGTTTCCGGGTTGGCCTTTAAGAGTCTGTGTTTGAACTGTTTTGCTGCATTCTTAGAAAGATTCGGTGGGTAATGTATTTTGATGGAGTTGGGTCCAGATTTTGAGAAACATCTTTTGAGGGCCTTGATTTGTGGTTGTGCCATTTTGGCGTAGTGATTACTTGACCCTGCGGAATTTTGTGGTGTTGCGTCGCGCTCAATGTTGATCACGTTCTTCCATGGAGCGTGGTTAGCAGCCCCGTCCCCTAAATGCTCCTGTGTATTGAGAGACTAATCAATACGATGTCTACTAATCAAGTTATTGAGTAATAAGTAAGTAAGTAGCTAACCGCACAGGACCCCAGATTTTCAGATGAGTTACGAAAGGGGAGAGTAATTATTATTATTTTTTAAAACTGATGAACCACCTCCTGTTATTGTACCAACCCTTTTACCCTTACAGGATGGTTTTCCTAGTGTCTAGGGAGGTTATATCAAGTGTCTACTGTCCTGTAGTCTTATTTTACTTTCCGTGATTCCATGAATGTACCTGTAGTCTTATTTTACTTTCCATGATTCCATGAGCCTTGGATTACAGTCCTCTGTCTGTTACAGTGTCCAGGAATAGTTATTTATAGTCCTTCCTTTTTTTCCATTATACAGCCGGTCACTAGCCTCAAGACCTACTTCAGTTTCTGAGCTCCCGAGGTCACCATTTTGCGATCCATGTTTTGGCTAATTCCTTGATTAAGGGGACTGATATTGGTTACAAGATGGAGGCTGAATTCAATTAATGTAAACCCCTAATCGAGAAAGAAGCAGAATTAATTCTGCTTTGTTTTTTTTTTTTAGCTTTTCACCCTCTTTGATGCCCTTTGCCCTAATTGGGTTGAGGCTAGGGGTCGGAGCTTTAAATGCGAGTGTGTGCCTGTTGAGCACAAATCCGACTAACCACAGTGCGGCAGCGTATCATAGTAATGTATGGCCTGCTCACCTGATATAATCTGCCCGCGTAGTTAGGAGAGACAACGAGGGACGTCCGGCGTCATCTCAAACAGACTTATCGGTCCTCCCTTTGTACCATTACATTCATGTGATTTACAGTTTCTAGCTTGGAAAGTGGCCTTTTTGGTAGCTATAACATCCCTCAGATGGATCACTTTGGAAGAACCATTTTTCTAACTCTGTCCTGATAAATAGTACTAAGAATAAATCCCAAATTTCTCCCTAAAGTGGTTTTTTCTTTTCATATAAATCAGACCATTGAGCTCCCCGTTTTTGTTCCAAAACCAGACGTGCTAGCTGAGAGAGCATTACACACACTTGATGTTAAAAGAGCTGTAATGTATTACATTGAGAGGACAAAGCCCTTTCGAAAAACTCAGCAGCTTTTTGTGGCTTTTTCAAACCCTCAAAAAGGCTCTCCAATCTCCAAAGCATGAATTGCAAGGTGGATAGTCAGATGTATACAAACTTCGTACCACAAGGCCAAACAAGTGCTACCTGCTACTCTGAGAGCTCATTCCACACGTAAAAAGGGGGCCTCCATGTCTTTCTTAGGCAATATTCCATTGGTGGACATCTGTAGAGCAGCCGCAGCCACATGGAATAGCCCTCATACATTCACCAAGCATAGATGGTCTAGCTAACCAACAAGCTAGAGTGGGTCAAGCTGTGCTACCAACACTTTTTCAAGCGTCCACATCAGCCATTAGCTAGCTACCACTTTTTGGGAACACTGCTTTACATTGGATGCTAAGCGTATGTATCTACGGCCAACACTTGCTACGAATGGAATATGTTACTTACCCTATAAGCATCTATTTGTAGCGCGTAGTGCGGTAGATTCATATGCACCCACCTTCCTCCCCCCAGAAGCTAATGAATGATGAACGCAATTTTTCTGTAATACATTTATCTTTCCAAAACATTAATTCCATGATTATCTTTACTATTTCATTTCCTGCTCCTGTCCTAAGCTCACCCAATAAGCTAAAAACAATTTAACAAAGTAGTCGATGACCAAGCACATTGCAGACTATAGGAGGGGTCACTATACCTCTTGACTCAAAAGACTTTTCGAACAAAAAACAACCTGGAACGTCTGAACCCAACACTAGACGGCAGGAGTATGCTAAGCATATGAATCTACTGCACTACACAATAGGAATAGATAGGGTACGTAACATATTCCTTTTGGAATACCAAAACATTTTTTTTTTAAACTTACACTAAAGTGTAATTTCATATTTTTGAATCAGGCCCTGGGAGAAAATCCCAAAATAGGCTTTTATGTCATAATTATTGTACCCATGGGAACATCTAAATCTTTACATGGGTAAAGTCACTGATTCCATTACAGTAATGAATAGTTTGTGCCTCCCACTGCAACTCATATGTACTTACTTAGTACTGCAACATATATTTTGGACAGTAACTTATGACGTTTTTAAGAACATTTGTGCTTTTGGTACACATTTGATATGTATGTATCATATGAAGTAAGTAAAGGTACGCAATGTCAGCCTTGACTTAATTTCAAACAACAAATAGATATGAGAAACAACACAAACAAAAAGCATGCTTGATACAACATAGTAACATCACAAACTGTCATACTAACAATAAACCGTGTCAAGACCAAAAAACACAACTTTTATAAGGTCACAAGTTCTCTAGTTATGCAAGTCCAAATGTATTTTAGCTCAGAAATGCATTGGTAATGAAGTACTGATGCATAGACCTTAGAAACTTCGCCGCCATGACCCAGGTTAAGTTAAATGTCACAAACAACATATGACAGGACATCTCTCTCACCACTCACATCAAACTTTATGACAAATAATACCATGCAAATGCTTACCATCTTTCTGCTGCTCGAATTCTTCCAGCTGAGCATGGAGGACCGGCCAGGCAACCTGTAGGACCCTCCGGTATATTGTGGTCATGCAGACCGCTGTGAATAGGGTTGGGAGGGCACACCAAGGATGTCCTGGGCCTTTATCCAGGTCCAGCGTTGCAGGTCCTCGCAGTGTTTCCTGCACATTTACCCCGCCGGTTAAACATGCCCACTGCACTGGAGTGCGTAGCAATGTCCTGACAGATTTGGGCACATGCTGCATTGCTCAACTGGGTTTCAGGGCCCCCATAAAGCTGAGGGTACTTAGGAAGCACTCCCTCACTAATAATGTTCAGTTCACTCTCTGTGAAGGAATGTGCCTTCTCATCTAGTCCCTCAGCCAGAGTAGTCTCCGCTCCCACTCCATACATGGGGCGTAGACTCCGTACACGGGGCAGAGTTAACCACAAATGCATAGGACATGATATAGATGAAATGATATTCAGGAAATAACATACAGCAAGAGGTGGTCGGCCATTTTAATATCATTCTGTGCCATCCTCTCCTCAGAGAAGCATCCTCCTCCATCCTGATGGTCTGTGCTTCTACCTTGCCCCCAGCATGGCCTAGGGACTAGATGAGAAGGCATCCCCTTTCAACAAGAGTGAATTGAACATTATAAGTGAGGGGGTGTTTGCAGTAAACAATCCGCATTATGAGTGTCAGAAAACCCAGGTGAGCTATGCAGTGCATGCCCAAATCTGCTAGACATTGGGCTCTGCATGTGTGAAGGCAAATGTTGTGCATGGATGAATGTGCCTACATTTTCTTACCTAATATAATAAACCTTTACATTGCATGTGTATTTTCCTCAGGTAGGAAGATTTCTTACACTAAGTAGACTACAACAGTTAATTTTTATTTACCTTGAAAACTATGTAACTGATTCATAATATTGCCGATGGGATACTTCGTTACAAACGTGACAGATATCCCGTTCCCCATATTACAAGTGCCATTGGATATAATGTGTTTGTTTTATGACGAACTCTATATGCTTCACATTTGTGACAGAGTATCCCATCCCCTAAATTTCTATATCAGGCCTTATGTGTCATGTGTGTATAGAAATTGTTCTGGAACACGATAAACCCACATTTACTAATTATATGTGTTGCCCTTGTGTTGAGAATGCAAGGGAACACATAGCCTTAACTACTAGTTACATTGGCACACAGGGGGCTATTTGCATCGCATTGTATGCTTATGTGAAAAAATATATTTAACAAAGAAAATGCATAGCACTTGCCTTGCCATCGTGCAGCCCTTCCATGGATGGACTAAGGGCTTTCCAGTGCACCCACACGTGAATTTTGCCACAATCCCTGATTTACATACATATATGCCAATGTGACATATTTATTTATGCATGTTAAGTATTATTTGTATGTGAGATGCATTTAGGATTACACACATAAATCCTACCATCCTTCTGTTTTTTTGGTGCAGAAAGGATTCTCTTCCTGCTCAAGCACAATCCTGGCCAGAACACAAGAACACTTGCTCCATGGTGCAAGGGTGCCAGAATAGCATTGTTGTCACACTGCCACAAGTAGGCCTCGAAAAATCATAACAATGTTACTCGACCTGCAGGTCTAGTGGCTTAAATAATTTACTCAACCTAACTTTAATGCTCTTCTTGACCCATAAACTGGTTTCAAATTTTGTGAAATTGGGGAAATATTTTAATTCACGAGCCGCCATTTTCTTCATTATCACATATGAGAGCACCTTCAATTATGCGAGTTCAGAATGTCTACTGTACAAAAAACTCTTTTGTTTGATTTATTAAACAAGACATTTACTCCATATATAATACAAATCTAGCCACATATAGGGTAGGATACACATGACCCCTGACTTGCCTCCTTGTTCATTAATAGCATTATCATCAGGGCAGGGGCAGGAATGCTCCTCAAATCATGTCTAAAAACAATCACTTTTAATAAATACACAACTAAAGCATGAAGTGGTATCACATTGTAACTTGCAATCAGCAGATTTTCTATTGAAATGGCCACAAAATCTCCCACTGACATGCAGTTTACTAATAAAACGATATAGTGTACAAACAATAGGCCTGATTACGATGACGGTGAACCCGCCACTGGCAGGCTGCAGGTGGAGGGTTCACCTCCATCGTAAGGCCTTTTTCCGCCTGCCAGATCAGGATGGCGGGCGGTGTTCCTGGCGGGGGGAAAGCCCATCCGCCATGGGTCCGACAGAGGCAATCGTTAAGATTGCCTGTCGGACCCACCCTGCATCCACAAAATGGTGGTGGTGCCTAGCAGGCACCGCCCGCCAGATTTGGACGCTGCATCCCCGCCAGCCTGTCTATAGCGGTTCAAACCCAATTCAAAGGCTGGCGGGGATGTACTTTGGGGGCCCGTTGCGGGCCCCACTTGTGCAGGGGCATGTGGAATTTGCACTTAGGGGGCACCTATGGTGTCCCCCTACAGTTCCCGTCACCAGGTGGCAGGCACCGCGTGGTGCCTGCCACGTAGTGCAGGGAAATGCACAATATGCATTTTTAGCATTGCGGCAGGTGCTGCAGCCTGCAGCACCTGCCTCAATGGTAAACCTGCACAATGCCGCATTGTAATGTCATGTGCTGGACCGCCGCCATATAGGCGGCCGGTCCCAATTCCCGGGACGATCGCCATCGTAATCAGGCCCAATGTTTAGAAAACGGAGTTTCAGCACATCTTTGTCATTTGCACATCACCAAGTGAAGTGTTCTGATTTGTTTTGCTCCTATTTAAACCTTTGTTTGCATCACACTTCTAAATTACAAAATAAAGAATGTGCTTTCATAATTTCTGATATATTAAAAAAAATATTTGTACTATTCCTGTACAAGCTATTTAAATGTTTTGTGTTAGAAAAAAAAATGCCATCTTACAGCCTTTTGTTTCATAATGATTGTCAGATATCTCACTTGACAAAGACCTCCAACTGTAGTAAGAGAAAGAAAAGTAAACACCATTTTCCAAGATAAGATAAGGAGCAATTAGTAAAAAGAAAAACTGACATTTGACCTCTGTCCTTGAACAGGCAGCAAATGTTTCAAGATAAAAACAAGATTTAAAGGCATCTTTATTGCTCATTCACTTTCTGAATGAACAGAACACCTGCTCCTTTCCGGCTTAAGTTCACTTACCAGAACAGACCTTAGGTCCTAAAAAATACCTCGACCTGATAAAATCTGACTCGCCATAGAGAGTGGTTGAGTAGATTTTACAAGGCATGCACAGGAGCAGCCGCACATGGAAATAGCATATATGATACCTATCCCATACAAATATGATTATTTTGGTTCTATCCATGTGTCACTCAACTCAGCAAAGCAAGTTACCTCGCTGAGTTCAGTTCTCAGAGTATATTATATATGACCAATAGAGTTTGATAGAGAGGGTAGTTTGTCACAACTCCATCACAATACACATCTTACTACCCTGTCCACAAAACTGAGGCTCATGCCCCCTCATGTTTACTCATCCAGAGCCTCACTATGTCAGCGCCAGAGACTACTCCCTCTCCACTGCTGACATAACGCTAAAATGGATTACACCAGTGAGCCCCATGTGAGCTTTTGGCATTTGTTGGCCCTACAGTGTAGAGTTAGTCAATCATTGTGAAGTCTTCACTACCTGTCACCCCATTGTAACATCTGTTTTAAGGGCCAGTGAAAATGAGCAAACGAGCCATGCAGCATGGCACCTGAAACCCATGGGGGATTCAAAATTGTTTGTTGTTTTTGTAAACCAATAACTCCAAAACAACACTTTTTGATTAGAATGATAAAATAAATTTTTTGTTACAAACCTGTACTTCTTGAGCTTGTTCACAAAGTCATCCTTCACTCACTAAATGCATAGACATGAACTATTGTGACGGTTGTTGCATACAATGCTAGAGAAGTCCACTGGGCCGTGGGACATCTCAAAATTGGAGGAATGATTACTCCATACGGGCAATGGAGTCCTTAACGCTGTAGCCCTGACGATTGCAAACATGTCTGACAAATTTTTAACATGGTATATCTTTTTACTCTTGATTACGATTACATCTTCTAATTACATACGTTATGAAAGGCCTACAGGGTTGTCTCAGGATGGAACTTATGGACAGAGTGTTAAATGTCCACCAGTCATCACTGAGAACAGACTGTGAAACCACATTAAGGTCATAACCCAACTGGTAACTCAAGAGAAAAAGTGTTGACTAGGTGATCACGTATCTGCATATCCTGCCCTCTGGGACAAAACTCCTGTTCCTGGATTTTGACGTTAGTAAGGGTTTAGAGGTATGTGTAAGCCT
Source organism: Calotriton arnoldi (assembly GCA_963921515.1). Taxonomy (NCBI): domain Eukaryota; kingdom Metazoa; phylum Chordata; class Amphibia; order Caudata; family Salamandridae; genus Calotriton; species Calotriton arnoldi. Next base: position 1,912,303 of record CAWUFW010002610.1, read on the forward strand.
TGTTGTATTGCAATGCGGTGCAAGACACAACAGACTACTATTATCTTGCGCACAGCTTCAGGGGAATACAGAGTAACTCGCACCCCCTGTACGTTCAAGACATCTGAATTGTGCCTTTCGGAGACCAAAAGTACCTTCCAGGGTAGCTTGTGTACGAATGTGTGCCCTATTGTACCTCTGCTGAAATACTCTGGTAGCAAATCTGCACGGTGTGAGCAGATGAGGAGAGAGTGCACAAGTAGCTTCACCTGAAGGGGGAAATAATAAAATACTGTAAATGGCTCTCTATCATCTGTATAGTACATTACGTATGGCAAGCTACATGCAGTGTCTGGTCGGGTCATGTTTGTGGTTTGAGTATTAGTCGTTTGATTTGGTTGAGGAAATGTAACAAAAATGTATGCATATCAGACCCCTGTGGTAAGTGGGTTCTTACCTAGAAGCCACATGTTACCAAATTTGCCTGTTAGCAAGCGGCGTGCAATAAGAGATCTGCAGAAAATGAAGCTGTTGTGTGTACTTCTTGGGAACATGGCACGCAGATCAGTAAAGCAGCCAGTGGCATCACACACAACCTACATGTTGATGGAGTGCCAGCAGTGTCTGCTGTGGAAGATGTGTGCTGTGTGGTGAGTGACTGAAGTGCCATATGAGTGCATTCCATAGCACCTGGCACACGTGGGAAGAAGGAAATGAAATAAAAATCCCTAGCAAGCCTATGCCTTCCTGCCTCTTTATGTGGCATGCCTATGTAGAGATTAATTTTTCTATTTATGTATGTCACTGAACACCCTCTGAAAGGATCCAGTGGCAAGGAAATCTAGAGTTGCTAAGATTCTCAAATAAGCTGGGATAGTCTGGGAGCAGCATATCTCAGTAACAAGATACTGCTCATACTCAGAAACCATGCCCAAGATGACATCGGGTTGGAAGCAGAATCTGGAAACCACATCTTGGCTGGGCATCCCAAAAATGTTAATCCTTTGCCTGAAAATCCTCTCACCTCTTCTCCTCCTCATCCTCCTCCTCTGATCATTCATTTGCATGATAATAGGAAAACCCACAAACACATTCAATGATATGGTGTAAGCTCTGTAAGAGTTTGTTTCTGCTTGCTCTTTTCTATGTATTCAGCCTAGCTGTTATTGGCTGTTAGGATAATGACATTCTGGTGGAGATGGGTGGGGGTAGTAAACACATTCACAGGTTTCTGGGGAGTGTTTGAAACCCTGTTAGAAATGTGACTTTTGAATTGATGTTTTGACTAATGGCTAATATTCACATTTGCCCTGATTCTTAGAGAAAATACAGGCCAGATATGTCATTATTATATTTACAGGGAAGGTTGAAATGTTGTTACAAAATAACTATTTATTTTCTTGTTGCCACATATAGAATGACATGATTATATTATTGGAAGTGTATTTTACTAAATATTTCTACACTGGTTTGGGAATGGCTGATGCATGTCTCAAGAACCCCTACAAAGCAGTCCAAAATAGCTCATTGCTCCTCTCTATTCCCCTTACATTTAATCCATTGTTGTTGGCTTTTGTACCCAGATTTACATATGTTCTTCACTCATTGTGTACTCCAATGTTTAGTTACATGTGGCCTCAGTCTGCTGTTTTCTACATGAAGTGTACACATATACATATTGGACAGGTGGAGGCTTGAGATTGAGACGCTGCAAATTTCTTGTGATTGGCATTTTGTACTACTGTTTGTAGAACTACAAAATGCACTACATGATGTGGTGTCTCGTTCAGGGCATATGTGCAGAGTCCTGCACCTCTGTCTGTCCTATGATTTCTCTGTGGAGTGGCTCGCTTCGAGTGTGGAGCCTCTGCATTCGTAACAATACTACTTTTAAGTGCCTTCATCAATAACGAAAAGAAGTAAACATACACAAAAGTGTAAGTTTACCTTTGTGAAACAGACTGTGTATGCACATTGTACAGCACACACCCAATGTGGGGAATGTTTGGAAAAATAAAAACTTTTCTCTTTACTAGCACCTCCCTCAAGGAGGAGGTACTTTTTGATACAAAACCCAGTCTGATTACCTTTGTAGATCAAGGTTTTCCTACAAAATCACGGGTGATTGCACAGATCCTCCCTAGTAACACCTTAGTAACACCTTGACACACAGCGGGAGAAAGCACCCCAAAGCACTATTTGTGCAGATAAAAACTCACCTATCCAGCACAAAATATGTTTGACACTGGAAAGTAAATACCCTTGGAAAACTTTGGTGCAAGTTACATCACTTTGTGCTGGCGCAAAGTCGCAGTAAAACTGTGCCAAAGTGAGTAGGCTTCTTATAAATAGTCAGCACACACTTGTCCATTTTTAGCTTCTAAATGCTGAGTTTTAACCTCCCATTCCTTCCCCTAGCGGGATTTATGGAGGACAGGTGGTGGAGAAGTCAGTGGCGCTTGCAGACGGGGATTGGGCTGATTTATTCCAAGATCCTTTCCTCTGCTGGTAAGAATACATCTATTAGTGACTTCTAGCTGCAGATTCCCTACCTTAGAATTACCCCAGGCATCAGACTGAATCTGGATTTTTTTTGTGAGCAGTACCCTTTGTGTGCCGGTAGGTGGCGTTATTCGGCTCTGCGTGGCGTCGTCCGTGCTGGAAGTGATGTGCGTGGTGCCTACACACGTGCCACCCTAGCGATCTGATTTCAGTTATTTTCTTTCTGTGCCAGTCATGCAGATCCGGTGAGAGCAACACCCTCCAGTCATTTTTTTACTGCTCTTTTTGTGACTTGTCTCCTGGTGTGGCAGGGATGTCTATAAGGAAATCCAGATTCAAGCCCTGAAGCGCCTGTAATGGACAAATGTCTGTGACAGACCCACATCACATCTGCCTCTGGTGTCTTGAGCACGACCACGATGCCAAGACCTGCATCGATTGTCGCGCCATGCACCTCAAGCCCTTGAGGGAGTGATCCCTCAGGCTCTTTGCCGCTAGTCATGCGCGCTACGACAGTCTCGATTCAGGTCAAGAGGAAGGTTCCGGGATCGGTCGAGGAGCCATCAATTTTTATCGCAGTCAAAGTTGTCCCACTCCTGTATGTCCCACAAGAAGAAGAAAAGTAAGCAGTCGAAGAGGTCTTCGATTTCACCCCATCCATCAAAGTCGTCCAACGATACGAAGGTCGGTTGTCATTCGACCCTGGCTCTGCGGTTGAACCTGCACCTGGGCCGTTTCCGCTCCTTCCCAAATATCCGGGAGCTGGAGCGACCCGCTCTTCAAGAATTTTATGAGGCCATGCACCTCATATTTGGGTGGCTCGACCCCGCTGGACAGGTCCTGTGGGTTTGGAAGGGGCCCCTACTTGTTCCCCTCCGGCGGGCCTACCCCAGCCCCAGTCAGGCCCCTTGAATCATCTGATGGAACTAAACCGGTGCCTGTCGTACCACCTCGATCTTCCCTGATGTCAGTCCCGATGTCAACACTCCTGGCGGCGCCGGCATCCTCCGGCGGCGCCGTCTCCATTCTCATCCTGAACTCCGACATGGAGCTAGAAAAACTTTGCCAGATGCCGACTCTGGTGCGGACTACGGCCATGCCCTCCAGACTGGAGCCTAAATCCTATTCCTATGGACTAGGACTTGGAGAAGATTGGGAGGAGCCATTGGACCCTGAAGAATACTAGCCCCTAGATCCCAAAGTAGACCGTGGCTACGAGGAGGGAGTCTCTTTTGCTATGGTGGTGAGGAGGGCAGCCTATGTCCTGAACCTTAGCCTTCCCTCAGTGGCAGTCAAGACTAACATCTTGACAGAGGTGCTTGAACTGGGAGTTACCCGCTTAGAACAGCTTCCTGCATTATATGAAGCCCGTATGGACGTCCTGCTTGGGGCCTAGTCCAAGTCCTGCACAAGGACTCCGGGGAAAAGGGCAATTGCCCACTAGCATTGTTCTGCCCCAGGGGACCCCAGTTTCCTCACCCAACACCTTAGCCCAGAGAGCTTTGTGGTCCAACACTCCACTTTCTGTGTAGATCCTGGTGCATTTCCTACCACTCCACCATATAGGGAATCCAAGAGGCTGGACACCTTAGGCAAGAAAAAGTTTTCCTCCACCAGCCTGTCACTGCAGTCCATGAACACAACGTGCCTTTTAGGCCATTACTCCCATTCTCTTTGGGATTCGGTTGCGCAGGTGCTGCCCATGTCCCTGGAGGAGGCCTGGGCCATACTCTTCCAAGCTATGGCAGATTGGAAAGATGAAGCTAATTTCACAATCCAATGTGGGCTGGACACAACCAACTCGCTAGGCTGATCAGGTTCTTTGTTGGTGGCCTTACGGCACCACGCCTGACTGAGGGCGCATGGCTTTTCAGGGAATGCCTAAGCTTTGCTTATGGACATGCCTTTTGATGGCTCAGTATCTTTGGAGACAAGGGAGACTCAGCGCTGTAGCACTTCAAGGATAGCAGAGCAACGGCCAGGTCCTTGTGCCTTTCCATGGCCCCCGCCAACCTTATTCCACCTTTCACTCCTTTTGTGGCTACAGAAGTGGCTTCCAGTTTTATCTTTACCCACCCAACCACCACAGCACAAAGATCCCCAGCCTCTTCATGGCCAAGGACGTGGGACTTCCAGACTCCGTCGGTCAGGCAGCCAGAGGTCGAGTCAGTCCACCATCCCGGACAGCTGCAGCCTCCAAATCTCTTTAGTTCACCCTCCAACCACCATGGGCAACCATTGAGAGGCAGGATATGCCATCACCTGCACCACTGGAGGTCAATAACATCAGACCACTGAGTTCTCCAAATTGTCTGAAGGGGCTACTCCCTTCCCTTCGTGACTACCCCTTCCCCCATTCCACCCACTTGTGACGGGCTGATGAAGGACCATCTCTCCTTACTCTGCCAGGAAGTGGCAACTTTCTTGGCCAAGGGCACCAGAGAGGGAGTGCCAACTTCAGAAGTAGGTCATGGTTGTCATTCCGGCTACTTTCCGGTACCCAATAAGTACGGAGGCCTTAGTCCTATCCTAGACCTGCACCTTCTCAAATTCTTCCTGAAAAAGGAGTAATTCAAAATGCTCAGGTCCGCTCAAGTTCCAGGAAACTGTTTGGTAGCGTTAGACAATCAGGGCGCATACTTTCACATTCCCGCCTTGCCTGCCCACAGGTGTTATCTGCAGTTCACGGTGAGCCACAAGCATTTTCAATTCACTGTGCTCCCTTTTGGTGTTACCAGCGCCCCTCGGGTGTTCACCAACTTGATGGTGGTGGTTGCAGCTCATCTGCAGAGAACAGGGATACCAGTCTTCTCATATCTTGACGACTGGTTGTTGAAGGCTAGCTCACCCCTAGTAGTCGTCTCCCACCTCCTGACTATGGCGGACCTCCTGCACTCGACGGGTGTCAGGGGTCAAAAGTAATATGTGAAATACACCCTTATTTACAATCAGAGACAGGACAAGAAAGGGTGGAATTGCAGGTGGCTGTTGCCTTAACATATGTTTCTCAGCATTCAATTCCTACAATTACTGGAAACAAGAACGGATTCAGTATATATGAACTTCTACACATGCGTGGCAGACATATGTTGTGTGTACCTTTGGATCTGCGGTCTAATGGTTCAGTATGCAGTCACATGTTCCATTGTGGAACTATTAGACCTGGCATCTTTGGTGTGTTTTTCCCCTGTCTTTTTTGCTTCTGATCTCCTTTTTTTGAGTATGTGCTGCATTTTGTTTTTGCTGGTTTTAGAACTTTACCACTGCTGATCAGTGCAAGTGCTCCCTGTGTAAATTATGATTGTGATTGAGTATTCATGGTTGGCTTATTTGATTTACTGGTAAGACCCTAGTAAAGTGCACCGCGAGTGGCCTGGGCCTGTAACTCAAATGCTACTAGTGTGCCTGCAACACTGATTGTGCCACCCACATGTGACCATGTCTCAGACCTGCCACTGAAGTGTCTGTATGTGCAGTGTTAAACTTCCATCTCGACCTGCAGCTGCACCCCTTTTCAATGCCCAATCCTTCCCTTTTTCTACATGTAAGGCACCCCTACAGTAGGCCCAAGGTAGCCCCATGGGCAGGGTGCAGTCTATATGAAATGTAGAACATGTACTGGTATGTTTTACATGTCCTGATGGTGAAGTACTGCCAATTTTATTTTTCACTATTGCAAGGACTATCGCTCCCATAGGTTATCATTGGAGCTGCTGTGTAACCTCTTCCAAGTGTAACTTCCACTTGGGAAGAGATAGATATTTGGAGTTTGGGGTCCCGGAACTCACAGGTAAATGCAATGTGATGTGAGGGGCCCCACAATCCAAAGGGACAGGGCTTCGTTGGAGACTTTCAAGTCGTAAATAATTCCCTTTGAAAACCACTAATCTAAAAGCACGTGCTAAATTTGAGGAACAGATGACATTAGAAAAACAATTGGGTTCCGTCAGGTGTCTTTTTGATTGATTCCTACAAATTAGCTTGAATCAATGACAGATTTTAGTGTCTTGTATGTTGCTCTCTTTTAAATTATTGTGTTTATGTAGTTCTTATGTATATTTTTAAAGTATTTTATGTTTATTCTCCTTAATGTTACGAAATTTCAGCTCATGAAATATTGTAATGATGTATGATTTTTGTTATAATTTGAGATACAAAGATTTGGTTGATTTTGTAGCATCTGATTCATTCAATACTGGGGGTAAGAATACTTGGCGTATGGGGGTTTGTATGCAAAATTTGACACTTGATTAGTGGTTTTCTAAGGGAATTATTTACAACTGATAAGTCCCTAAACTCACAACGTAAAAATACATCTTTTAGTAAAGGAGTTTTTTATATTGCGTGTTTTAAAATGCCACTTAAAGAAAGTGGGCATTTTCTTGCTTTACCATTGTGTGTCTCTGCCTGTCTGTGGAATCCACGTCTGGTTTAGACTGACAGTTGTGCTGTTTGTGCATTCACTCTAGGCAGTCACACAAAGGGAGCTGCGGTGTGCCCTGCTTATCCTAATGGCCCATCCCCAGGCTGATGGGTCTTCCTCAGCTAGAGTGGTGGGAGGAGTTGCCAGTGACGCATGAAAAGGGCTGTGCCTGTCCTCACACAAAGCTGTCTTCACCCCCCTGCATTGTGTCTGGAGCCAGGTCAGGGAAAGGCAGGATCTTGTGCACTACAAAGAATGCCTACTTTAAAGGCAGAAAGGGATATAAGTATTGGACCTATGACACCACATTTTTTGAACATTCTGGACTAAGAGGAGATTCTGCCAAGAAGAAGAGCTGGAGGAGCTGTAGGAGGGGAACTGCCACTCTGCATGTTGCTGTTTTGGGCTGGCCTGCTGCTTGCTGTTTTTGTCTTGGATAGTGAAAGGACTGGATTTTGCATTTTTGTATCCTGCTTGCCAAGGTTCTCCAGTGGCTTGTGTGGGCTTGCCTCCTGTTAATACGTCTAGAGGTTGCTGTTGGTGCAAAGAAGCCTGAAAATCCACGCATCGACCTTCAGCGTCAGTTTTTCCTGACGCAGCGCCGCCATGCGGCTGAAAAACAACTGCTTTGCTGCGGCGCCGGCTGAAGAATTGAGGCCTTCCTTGTGGCTGAAAAGATCTCCGGAACCCGAGTCCTGAGCACCGTGTCTTTGATGTCCGAGGCACCGACTACGACGCAGTCCCTGCTGTGAGGCTGAAGAAATCGACATGTCACCTGCTCACGGCTAGAAAATTGACACAGCCCTTGTTTCTCCGCCGCAGCATCAACCCAGCGCTTCCAGACTTTACACACATCACACCTGTGCGCCAAGTTCTTCATCGACGTGGCCCAGCAGTAAGGAACCGAGGCCACGTGTCTGGAGACCGACACATCACCTCCCCTCGCAGCAAGGAATTGATGCATCACCTCTCCTGGGAGTAAGGAATCAACTCATCAAATTTGTTTTACAGTGCCTCATCTCCCCTGCGCCTGTTTTAGTCTTTGATTGTGACACATCCCAGGTACTTTGTACTAAAAAGTGACACATCCATAGTTCTGTCTGGACTGAACTGTTTGAAGCTTTTAAAAGTGATATCATTGCTTGCGTATGTTGGATTTCTGTTGTTTTGGTCTTGTTTTTCTTAGATAAAGATTGGTTATTTTCTAAACTGGTTTTGTGTTACTGTGTGTGTTTGTACAAATGCTTTACACATTGCCTCTGAGATAAGCCTGACTTCTCGTGCCAAGCTACCAACGGGGTGAGCAGGGGTTATCTTGGGTGTGTAACTCCTTTACCCTGACTAGAATAAGAGTTCCTACTTGGACAGGGTGCAAGCCACTGAAAACTAGAGCCCCCCATTTCTAACGGTGACTATTGTAAACAAAGTTGGAACAGAGAACTGTTGTTGCTATGCCTGCTGCTGAAGGAGGATGCCATAATCTCTGCCTTTCCTGATATTCTGCTTCAAGGATACTTGACTGCTCCTGGAGGAAAACAGGTTTTGTTTTTCTGCTACTTATGAAATGATTGCTCCAGTTCCGGGCCAATATCCTGCAGCTTGCCAAGGGAAATAATCTTTGTGTTTATTTTTCATGATTGAAAGAGACTGGAACTTAGATAAACTGTCAACCCAAGTTGATTTTATTTGTATTCAGGAAGGATCAACATTGCTATGTAGTGACTAAAAATAGAACTGTTCTAAAAATTAATTAAATGAACTGAAAGATCAGCATTTGGTTCTATTTTATATGGAGGAAGAAACTTTTAGCAGAGTATGAAGTAATAGTTCTGCAATTATTGTGGACATAAACAAAATGTCATGGACATAGAAAATTATATTCTAATCACCAGATACAAACCTGTGTACACACATCTCTACAGAGAGGCAGTCAGCCAAGAAATAGTGTGTTAACCAATAGGTGGGTTTCATTCTTGGTGTGTATGACAACTAAAGTAATACAATAGTCGAAACGAGTGTATATCTTCTTATTTAGTTAATGACCATTGGATCCATTACTGGATGCTGTCTTCTCCATCCATTACCCTTCCCCCCGGTGGTCTCTGCACTCTATAACTATTAGAGGTTGAGATTCAGTGGGGCAATGTGTGAATATTCTTTGGCAGTCAATGATATCCCTGCAATGGAATTCAGGTATAATAGTTGTAGGAAAGTAGGATCTTTCTGGCATAGATACTCCCACTTTTTGCCTGGTGTCAGTGTGTTTTAACTATAGTTCACTGGGATCCCACTAACCAGGACCCCAGTGGCAGTGCTCCCTCCTCTAAATTCTATGGTAAGTACTTGGTACAGCCCACAATAGGCATACTGGGGTACCATTGTAAGTCCCTAGTATATAGTACAGAGGTACCCAGGGCATTGGTACACCAGGTGTCTCCATGGGCTGCAGCATGTATTATGCGACCCATGGGAGTCCATGCAAACTGTGTCTGCAGAGCTGCCATCACAGTCTGCGTGAAATGGTGCATGCACCTTTCACTTTAGATATAGGTTTTCCCTTATATCCCGGTCACTGCACTTTTAACCTATAAGTCACCCCTAAGTTGGCCCTGCAATCCAAGGACAGGGTGTATGGTTCTAGGTGTGTGGGTACTGCTGCACGAGCAGGGGTACCACTACAAACCCCGGAATCCATTCTCTGGGCTTTGTAAGTGTGGGGCAGCCATTATAAGGTATGTAGTGGATACTGGCAGGTTGAGATGTCCAACTACATAATGGCTGCTCTGAACCTGGTAATGTTTGGTATCAAATATGTTGGAATCATGCAACTACACTGATTCCAGTGTTAGTTGCATGATACCATGTACTGGGGGGCTCTTTAGAAGACCCCCCAATACCTACCCCGTGTAGCCTTACAGGGTCTGCCTGCCAGTCCGCACTGCTGGTGACCCTAGACTGTGTTCTGCCCCCTGCTGATGATTTTAACTCAGGCAGGGGAAGCTGAACAAAGGATTTCCTGCAAAGGAGAGGTGTGACCACCTCTCCTTTAGAATTAGGTAGGTTGCGGGCGCTTCTGAGCGCCACCAGACTGCATTGAAGATTACATTTGGTGCCCTCCTTGCATCAACCAGTTTGGCCCAGTTCAGGAGCCCTTGCTCCCGCTCTGGCACGAAACTACACAAAGGACAGGGAAGTGTCCGCTCCCCTGTCCAACTCCTCCCTAGGGAGGTGCCCAGAGCCCCTCCTGGTGGCCACTTTAGGGAAGAGGTGTGGCGCCGCGGCCAGGGCGACTGACGCTGGAATCTGGGGCTCACGGTTCGATCCCCAGCACCGGCGGCAGGTCAGCCCAGCACCATGTGACTCTGGGCAATAGCTTGCTTAATCTTCCCGACGGCCCCCAGCGCCGGGATGCCTTCGGGTAGCTGTTCGCGCTTTACAAATACTGGATTTACATTTTACTTGATTCTGCCATATTGAATCTTGTCCCCTGGGAGCATCAGACTTGCTAGCCAGCTTAATAGCATCCCTGCACCCCCCGGATATATAGGTCACCGCAGAAGAGGTCCTTCCCCTTTCTTGAGCTACTTAAGGGCTCCCCTGAGGGTAGGTCCTTAGATTTGTCCCAACAACAACTTTGAGATCTGACTTCATGTTGCCTAAAGACTGTTTATGTCCCCTTCTGCTGGTGGATACTGGAACTTTGCTGTTCTTCAAGCCAAGACCTAAGACAAGACTGTTCCCAGTGGGAAGATTCCTACTGCATCTTTGGCCCTGTGCCACTTCAAGTTCATGCAACTCCGTGGGTGTGCATCCTCCGAGTCACCAAGGACTCGGCCTGCATCCAAGCCAGAAGGATTCTCCCTTGGAGTAAAGCAGTCACTTCCCTGCATCTGCAGGCACCTCTATGTCTACGACCGGCTTACTGATCCTGTTGTTCCACGGACATCGCCCAGCTCTACAACACAGGAGGTGGTTTGATGGTTCTCCAAAGGCCTGACCAGTCTTCCCTGCATGTTGGGCAACTGTAATCCCTCTCCAGCCGACGTGAACCACCTCCCTATGCACTGCGTTTGTTTGTCGTTGCCAAGGCTTGTTGGGTCTCTTCATGAAAGATCTTCAAGCTCCAAGAAGCCCATGCCTCCAGAGTTGCACAGCTCCAAGAACAACGTCCTTCTTGCATCTTCGTGTCCTGTGTGCTGTTGAGGCTTCTCTGCAACTCCCTGTGCCTGCTGCCAGAGGGTAATCAAGGGGGATCTATTGATTCCTGATGGCTCTTCTGTGTGCTGAGGGACGTCTGACTTACCCTTGCTGGGTTAGCCCCACAGACCTCACAGTATCTTCTCCTGCAAACCATCGTTTGCGTTTGCCAAGGCTTGTTGGTGGTCCTGATGGCCACTGGACTTCCTGCACTCATTGACTGGCGCAGGACAGCTCGTAGATGGCTCCTGTGCTCCTACATCATTACATGGTCTCCACAGCTGCTGCTTCAACCTCACCATGCTACAACAAGAACCTCCGACAAGGGCTGGTATTGTGTTTGTGTGCCTCCTGGTCACCTCCAGGTGGTTTGGACTCTGTCCACTCTGCTTTCAGGTTCTTCTGAGCTGGATTCCATGTCCTGGTTCCACTGGCCTGGGCCACAAGACTCTGTAGCTGCTGATCTACCACGAAACTTCATTGGCGTTTACAGGCCGTTCTGACATCACTTCATCCCTGTGCACCTGGATTCTTCCTTGTAGGTATCCTGCTTCCCTGGGATATCCATGGGTTGGGTGGCTCCCCAACCTTCCTTGATTCAAGTGGTTACTTCGGGGTCCTTTAGGAAGGGTCCTAGAACTGTAAAAATCCAAACGCGACTTACCCTGTGTTATCCTATGGACGTTTGACCTGGTGTAGCCACTCTGCACCCGGGCACCTTGGGGTCCCTGGCTACTCACCTTGGGTGGTTCAGTGATTCCCCTGGGATTCACCATCCTTGGGTACTAGTCCCATGTTGGTACTTACTTCACATCCCACTATTTTAGTATATGAGTTTGCCCCCTGGTTGGGCTCTATGTGTTTTCTTATGCTACTTAACTATTTCTGAAGTATTTCTTGTGTGTAATTGATATCTCCGGATGGGAGACATACCAAGTTAGGGACTAGTGTGTGTTAAATAAATACAAATTATTTTTATACTCACCTGATGTGGTCCTTTCTTGTGTGAAATGCTTCCTGACTGCCTTTAGTGGTAAATTCACCTGCTTTACACCCTCCTAAGTAAGCCTTAGCTGCTCTCATCAGCTACCCCTTGAGAACTCTGGTTTCCAGGGACCTAAACACTCACTTAGGGTTGCCTGGTCACAGTGCACAGTGCCTCACCATAGGTGGACACCATATACCGAGTCAGCCTACTACAATAGTCTCTATAGCTGTGACACTGGGTTCACTATCAAAGTGCAGAGGTCACACCTGACTCCCTCTAAGACGGTCCCTTTCCTTAGAGCTGTTCTGGATACAGTGTGGTTTCGTAAAAATGCAAATTCCTAGGGCAACTCAAACATAATACACAACATTACATTAATCGATGACTAGCACATAGAGGGACAAAGGAACATGTGTATGTCGGCAAGTACAAAAATAACTTTTATTGAAACAAGATAATAAATATATATATTAATCACATATAAAACAATCCACAGGCAAACCACAGCCGTATCATCATTCACTCTTGCTATAACCTATTCACTCACGACAGTCATAATATGTGTACATCGATGACAAAAAATGTGTAGAAAAAATGTCTATAGAGTTTTCATTTGTAGTATTATACAGTCTCTTTGATGACCTATGATATCGTCATGAATAATAAAAAGCCTGGTACTGTCCGGCCGTAGATTCAAACTGATGAATAGATTGAGGATCGTATCAACATCAGTAAAAGCTGCAACCTGGATGGTATCAGTGTGGTTTCGGTCTTATCCTCCCAAACTGCGAGTCCAGAATTTTCGGGTATACCGATATTGCAGCCTCTATCCTGGGTTTTGGTGAGACTGACTCTGAGGCTGCTGGGCCTCATGGCCTCTTCCATCTTGCTTGTGACACTTGCCCGCTGGCATACGCGGGGCGTGCAGTGGGATCTGAGGTTCCAGTGGAACAGCATGAGGGGAATCTCTCCGACATGGTCCAGATCTCAGAGGAAACTGCAAAAGATCTGCAGTGGTGGTTAACGTACCGCCATTGGGTCAGCAGCAGACCCTTCTCCCGTCTCTATCCAGATTGGACAGTAGGGACAGATGTGTCACTCCTGGGATAGGGCAGCCAAATGGGACAGGTGGAGATCAGAGGCCTCTGGGATTCCAGCGGAATACGAACTCCACATCAACCTACTGGAGCTCTGAGTGATCCGGCTGGCATTGAAAGCCTTTCTATCCTCCATCAAAGGAAGGCTAGTGCTGGTGTTCACGGACAATACCACTGCCTTGTGGTACTGCAACAAACAGGGTGAGGTTGGGTCATGGACCCTTTTTCAAGAGACACTGTGTCTCTGGAAATGACTGGATTGTCAGGGTATATTCTTGGTGGTTCAACACCTGGTGGATCTCTGAACGTCAGGGCTGATGAACTCATCCAAAGATGCCTAGTGGATCACTATTGGCTTCTCTATGGTGATGCAAGGACTTTTTCAGCAGTGGGGAGAACCTTGGTTAGATCTGTTGACCACGCTGAGGACACGCAATGTCAGCAGTTTTGCTCATTGGAGTTTCCAAGGCGACTCTTGCTCAGAGATGCTTATTGCTTTGAGTGGAGCTAAGGCCTCCTGTATGCCTTTCCGCCCATACCACTCCTGCCCAGATTTCTCAAGAAGATCAGGAACAAATGGGCCCAAGCCATCCTTGAGGCTCCGAACTGGGCTCAGAGGGTTTGGAACTCCAAGCTGTTGAGCATGGCCATCGGTCCTCCACTCAGGCTGCCACTTCAGGAGGATCTATTGCAACAGAAGGGGAGAGTTCTCCACCGAACCTGGCAACGCTCCTCCTTTATTCTTGTAGATTGAGCAGCAACAGTTGACAGATTTTGACCTTCTGCCCGAAGTCTGGAGTACTATCTCGACAGCCAGGCATCCCTCCACCGGCAACATCTTCCCGAACAAGCTGGTTCTTCGCACCAGAGTTTCTTTCCTTCCACAGGTGATCACTCCCTTTCATGAATGCAAATCCATCGCCCTGTATCCTTTTTATGCTCCTCAGCATCCCTCTAAGGAAGAGGAACGACTCCACTGACTGGACCCAAAAAGAGCATTGTTTTACCTTGACCGGACAAAAGAGTTCCAGGAGGATGACCACCTCTTGTGGGATATGTCGGAGCAAAGAAGGGGGAATGCTGTGCAGAAATCGGCCATCTCCCAAATGATCATGCTCTGCATTAAAATCTGCTACGCATTGGCCAAGAGCAACCCATCTGGAGGTTTGAGTGCTCATTCCAGCAGAGATAAGGTTGCGACCACTGCGTTAGCACACAGAATTCCGGTCCTGGACATCTGCCAGGCGGCAGTGCAGTCTCCTCTGAACCCGTTCATCAAGCACTACTGCCTGGACAGTCAGGTCCATTGGGACAGGCACTTTGCCCATTCGGTCCTGCAGGACTTTTTGGTGTGTAATGGTTTCACAGACCCACTTCTGGGAAGATATTGCATGGGTATCTATTCTAAGGTAAGGAATCTGCGGCTTGAGGTCTATCAGATGAAGAAGTTACTTACCTTCTGTGAAGTTTTATCTGGTAGAAACTCTGTCTTGCTGCAGATTCCTTAACCACCCACCTTTCCATCCTACTTTACAAACGGATTTCTAGGGACAGGGTTTTTCCCCCCTTTTATGGCCCTAGTTTTCCACACCAGTGGTCTGTGTTCTTTGTGGCTCGGCCCTCCTGGTGTGGAAAGTCGCGAAAAGAAACTGACATGAGCACGCTGGGGTGGCACCTATATAGTCATCGCGCATGTCACTTTGGCGTGGACGACGACATGTGGAGCAGAACGACGACACCAACTGGCGCGCAGGGGTGCTGCACACCAAAATGTTCCAGATACAGTCTGAGAGGGATAGTACTAAAATAAGGAATCGCCGGCTAGATAGAGTCTCTACCAGATAAGCATTACCGAAGGTAAGTAACATGTTCTTCCGGCCTTGATGCTGTTGTTCTTGTTGTGGTAGGACCAAGAAGGGACTGAACCTTCTGTTAAGGATTAAAACAACATTATCTTTGACTATACTGGAACCTGAATATTTTTCTCATCAGATGGATTCTTCTAAACTCAGATTAGAACCTTTAGAATATTCCATAGGTGCCAGACTGGATCCTGAAGTTTTCATAGCAATGTTCCTGTGCTTGCAGGTGGTGCGGTGCAGCTCTGCATTGACTTTGTTTTGCGGCCTTGAACATGGATCTGTCACTCTGCTCTCTTTTGTGTTGGTTTGATGAGTTTTTCAAACTGAATTCCAGTGTGCAAGGGCATGATGTCCCCACCCAAAACTACAGGGTACAAACAATGCCATGACTGTCCTAAACAGACGTCAGTGATGGATACGGTGTGCCTCTGGTGTTTGGGCTCGGGCCTGGCCCAAGTCATGTGAGGAATGTACTCTGTGCACCAAAAGGTGTTCCAGGACCATGAAGCAAAGCTGTACGTCACCAAACATCGAAAGAAATCAGGCAAACTCCTGCTCTAAGTTGAGGACGAGGACCTGTTCTCTCTCTTGGGGTATAGGAAAGTGCCTCTTTTTGACATGGTAAGCCCCAACCTTTTGCTTGGAAAATTATGTAATTTCAAATGGAAGTGCACAGGATCCCTGCCAACCAGGTCCCCTGTGCCAGATCTCCTTCCCTAAACTGTACCTTTGGTTTCCACAATTGGCACCACTTTAGCTCACATATAAGTTCTAGTAAAAGGTACCCCTGGTACCAAGGGCCTTGTGGTTAAAAAGGGTGCCTAAGTTCTGCTGCATGAAATCTGCCACCCTCAGGGACTCCTCACCAAGCACATGGCCACTGCAATCTCCGTGTCTTGGTGCAGACAAACCTGAAGAGTCCACATGGCACACATCCCTGTGTGCCATGCCACATATACTGCATGAGATATAGGTAAGACACCCCTCTAGCAGGCCCTATCCCTAAGGCAGGTTCCACTATATCTCCAGTGAGGACATATCTGCATGAGCAGATATGCCCTTGCAATATCCTTGTTGATTCCTGGATATTGTAAGCACCCCGGGTAGTCATAGTAAGTACATGGGCTGAACACTTGTCATTACGAGTTCCCAAACTTCATGATGTCTTAACTGAAGTATGGGATGTTTGGTACCAAACATCTGAGCATAATAAACCTGCACTGATTGCAGTGTCAGATTTATTAAAAATTGCACACAGAGGACCCCTTAGAGGGGTCCCCTGAAACCTACAAAACGTTGGTGCGATCATCAACTGGCCTGAGCCAGCCTGCTGCTACCAGACAGTGGTCTGACCTCATGGGGAGAGTGCCTGAGGTCGAGAACAATGCCTTTCCTGGGTGGAGATGTTCACACCTCCCACTGGTCAGGAAGCGCCATCCGTGGCAGGGAGCTTCAAAGGCCTTGCTGCCTTTGTAATGCAACCCCAGCCTCTCCTGTTATAGGGAGCAGGCCCTCTTCCTGTCTTCACCCAGTTTTTGGTAGGAGGACAGGCGGGAAAACTTAGAAAGCATAGGAGGTGTGCCCGCCTCTGCCAACTCCCCCCTTCAAGTGCTTGAGGCGAGGTGAAGTGCACTTTTCAGTGCCCACCATTTTGAAGAAGGTGGGACTTATCGAATCAACGCTAGGTCTATGTCCCCCGCCCTCAGGAGGTGGGCATAATAGAGGTGTAGACACCCCATTGGCCACTACCTGTCATCCCCTTGTAACGCTCCTAAATCTACTTATTAGGTGGCATCCCCTACCCCTGAACTGAAGTTCCTGACAACCTATGAAGAGCCGGAAACCACAGAGTCACATTAGCAGAGATGACTCCAGAGAACTACTAACTTGGCCCCAGCCCTACCGACCTGTCTGCAGCCCTAGACGATCCTGCAACAAAGGACGACCGGTCATGCAGCCAAGCGACCTCCAGAACATTGGGAGGACTGCCTGCCTTCGATAAAGACCAAGATCTCCTGAGAACAGCAGACCTGTTCACTAAGCAGCCCTCTTCAAAGTAAAGACTGTGTGACCTGAAGAACCGCAAAGCCTGCCCAGGTCCCACCTCTGCAACGGATGCCTCCAGCCCAAGTTCAAGTGGACCATCAGTCCCAGCAAGGTTCCCCAGTGCTCTAGAGCCCGAGTCCACCATGAGCTGACCTCTCCCAGAATCCTCAACGTCGCCCGCCCCCTCTACACAGAGACCTGTTCCGTTAAGCTGTTTCCAACGCCGAAAGACACCCCTGCACCCGTCCGCCCTTGGCCTTGGTGAAAAGGTGTCCCTACGTCCCCTAGCATCACAACTTACCTGTCCAGCTGTTGGTTTCCTTCGACCGGCCTCCTGGCCAGAGCTTGCAGCTCTTGTCCGATTGAGCCTTTCTCCATTGCTTTGCATTGGGCACCCGATGCTGTGTTGGCACCCTGCACCCGGCCGCCCCTGTGCCGCTGGTGGAGTGGTGTTGGTGCTGCTTTAGGCCCTGTCCAGTGCTTGCTTCAACCCCCGGAGACTGGTCCCTCAAGCCGCTGCTACTTACCTGTACGCAGCCCCTGTCCGATTGCCCTAGTCCCCATTGATTTGTATTGGGCTTCCAACCTCGAACTTGCTCCCTGCACCCAGCCATCTCTGTGCCACTGGTGGTGCCCTGTTGGAACTGAACTGAACTTTACCCAATACTGGGGCCGATTCACAGAACTATTCTGAGACAAAATCCTAAACTTACTACTTCTGGTATTCACAGAAGGCACTTACGATTTTTGGTATTCACAGAAATCACTTACGACTCCTAACTTTACTCTCCGGCTAGGGCCGTACTCTTTTTACAAAAAGGAACATTAGGAATGTGTGATAAATGGTAGAGGAGGTCATGAAAAATAGTCTGGGCAGGGAAAAGGGTATGGCCAGACACTACACCCAGAAAAGTTTGCTCCTATCTATCATGGTACAATTTGCTCTCCCCTTAGTGTTGACTGTAGTGTCAACCCCACAGTCTACACTAAGGGCGCTCCCCTTAGTGTTGACTGTAGTGTTGACACCGCAGTCAACACTGAGAGGAGCGCAAATTAAGAGGAGCGCAAATTGTGCACTGCATGTACCATGATAGAAAGGAGCAAAGTTTTCTGGGTTATGATGTAGTGTCTTGCCATACCCTTTTCCCTGCCCAGACTATTTTTCATGACCTCCTCTACCATTTATCACACATTCCTAATGTTCCTTTTTGTAAAAATTGCATTCCAGCCATTGATTACACTTTATCCGGCCCGGGCCGGAGATTATGGCTCGAGCCGGAGAGTACGGCCCTTGCTGGAGAGTACTCTCCGGCTGCGGAGAGTACTCTCCGGTTGCGGAGAATACGCTCCGGGTGCGGAGATTCCGGCCCTACTGCAGACGTAAAGTTAGGAGTCGTAAGTGATTTCTGTGAATACCAAAAATCGTAAGTGCCTTCTGTGAATACCAGAAGTAGTGAGTTTAGGATTTTGTCTCAGATTAGTTCTGTGAATCATCCCCTCTGATCCTAACTTCTGAAGACTGGTCTTGTAAGTCGATGTTGCCTATATGTATGCTGAATGCTTTCTTCCTCCCATAGGTTAACATTGCAAAGTCCAAAAATTGTCCACTTTTTACACTGAAAAGTATTCCTATTGGAAAACGAATTTACCTAAGACGAAGTTCTGTGGTTCTGCAAAATAAATATAGCTAGTGGTGCATAAAGACGGGGAGGCAGTGGCGGCTAGCTTTCATGATGGCACGCTGGCCATTAGCTCATGGATGGCAAACAATTGCCTCAAATTAAATTCAGACAAGACCGAGGTAATGGTCTTCGGCAACCTTACACCTCGATGGTCTCCGACATGGTGGCCAGCTGAACTGGGATCACTCCCCACCCCTTTCAAGAAGGCCAGAAACTTAGGCATCATGTTTGATGAGAGCCTCACCTTCAAACAGCATGTCAACTAAGTGGCCTCTTCGTCCTTTTATGTTTTAAGGATAATAAAGAAATTGCTACCTTTCCTCCCGACGAGCACTGGAAAAACACTCATCAGTGCCCTAGTTATGTCAAGAGTTGATTACTGTAACAGCCTTTTAATCAATGCTCAAGAAAATGTTTTGAACAGGCTGCAACTGATACAGAATGCAGCCGCCAGGATATTAACAGGTACTCCAAAGTTTAAGTCAATTTCCAATGTGAGGCGCCAGCTACATTGGCTGCCCATAAAAAGCAGAACCAAATTCAAAGCGCTATGCATTGCCTACAAAGCAGTTCACGGTATAGGACCTGAATACCTGAAAAAAGCTTTTCGGGCATACGCGCCCAGCAGACCCCTGCGCTCCGCAGATGCCAACCTTCTGATCGTTCCCAGAACAAACAAAGTCAACTGGGGTGACAGAAGATTTGTAGTGGCAATGGCTAAACTTTGGAACCTGCTCCCCCTACAAATTAAGACCAGCCCAACGCTACTATCCTTCAGAAAACAAGTAAAAACCTGTCTATTTGAGCAATAAGGGGCCTTTCCGCTTTCCTCTACAGTCCATAGCGCCGAGACACCCACGGGCATTTGTGCGCTCTAGAAATTGTGAACATAACATAACCAAGTACTATTTTTATAAATTGGTCTCAAATCTATTCATTGTGTGTGTCTCACTTATTGCCACTGTGTGTAAAACAGATGCTTAACACTACCTTCTAATAAGCCTAACTGCTCGCCCACACTACCACAGAAGAGAGCATTAGTATGATCTACTTTAGTCTCTGTAAAGCCTCTGGGGTTCAACTGGACTCTCTGCACACTATACCTAATTTTGGTATAGTATATAGAGAGCCAGCTTCCTACATGAGGCCTATCGTGTGACAAATCCTCTATGCAGTCGAGGCCATACTGCATATTTTTAGCACTCTTTTTGCTCCCTCTGGCATGCCTTTGGACCCCAAGAATCCACATGGGGCTCCAGTCGGGTACCACTGGCATTATCTGTACTTTTCACTGTGTGAGCCCTGGGAACCCACCTCGGGTTCAGCATCGACTCTGGTGCCAATTTCCATTCTGGCTCCAAGATCTACACTTATCTCTTTTTCATCGACAGCAGTCCCGATGTTGCTGGAGTTGGATCCGCTGTCGTCTCTGGTGTCCGACCCCAAGCCAAATTGTCTCACCTGACGAAGATTGTGCTCTAACTTTAATCCTGCACACAAACTGATTGAGACAAAACCCTCCATCTACCACTGAGCCCGAAGGTTTCCGGATCCAGTCTGCGCCTGGGAAATTTAAAGGTAAAGAATCTGCAGCTAGATAGTGTCTCTACCAGATAATGCATTACCGAAGGTGAGTAACTTGGTCATTAAGTAGGTCCTGGGGTGAGTGGGGTTTCAGCAGAGGCAGTAACGGGAGAGCGGGAAATCTGGCAGTGACGGTGAATTAGGCAGCAATGAGCAAGAGAACTGCAGAGAGAAACAGGCGCTGGCAACAGACAGACAGGAGCCCAGGTGCCTGAGTTACCCAGAATTCCTGGGCATGGGCATCTGTCCTACGATCAGGCTGTCGCCTCATCTGGATCTTCTGTTGATGCAGCAGGGCAGCGTTCTGCACCTGAACCTGCACAATCTACATCTCTGTGTGTGGAGATTTCGTGGCGGCAGTTGACTGCATTCGATCTACCACCTGATGTTGTGGATGTTATTCTCTGGGCCAGGTGTCTGTCTACAAAGTCCATTTACCGTACTCGCTGGTACACATTTGTGACCTAATATTTATTCTGCAAAAACAGACCCCTTATAAGCCAAACTGTTGGTTGCTTTATTGTTTTATTATTTTTGTCTGTGTCCCGTCACCATTAAAGGATATCTGTCATCACCATTATGATCCATCAGTGGGATGTTAATTTGGTCTTGGCATTCTTCATGTGCACTGTAGGAAAGTGCCCTTTTTGTTTTGTCACCCTCCCACACACCTTTTGCTCCAATGCTGAGGGTTAAGGCTCTGAAAGTGCACTGGAGCCTTCTGCCTAGAGCTTAGTCCAAGTGCTCTCTCTGTCAAATGGATATGTGTGAATTGGTAACCTCAACTGGCAAGGACTTTAACCCCCTTATAAGTCCTTAGTATATGGTACCAGTGGTATCCAGGGCATGGGTGTTAAAGTGGGTCACCAGGGCCTGAAGCACTGTTTGTGCCACCATGAGTGACCCAAGTAAAAGACTGACAATAGGCCTGCCATTGCAGACTGCAGAAGCAGTGTAAACTGCTCGAACTCGACTTTGCCCCACTATGTGAGGCAAAGTCAATCCACCATTTTTAATATATGCCAGTCACCCTAAGAAAGGCCTCCTGAGCCTAGGAGGCAGGGTGCATTATATTAAAGGTGTGGACATGTAAGTGCAAGATTATATGTCCCTATAGTGGCCTTTAGCATTAAATGCTACTATAAGTGATAGGAGGGCCAGGATAACATGGGCTGGCACCTGTGCAGACCCGACGTTGCCAGCTCCATTATGGCACTGCCGAAATATATAATGTTTGGTATAAAACAACATGCCTCCTTATCCCTGACACAAATCTTGTGTCGAGGATGATGCGGCAAGCACCCAGGTGGCTACCTTAGAGGTTGCCCACCTGGTTGCCTCATCTTTCCTGTGCTCTGGATGCCAGCCCGCAACTGCTGCCACCAAGACAGAATTCTGCCCC
Source organism: Calotriton arnoldi (assembly GCA_963921515.1). Classification (NCBI taxonomy): domain Eukaryota; kingdom Metazoa; phylum Chordata; class Amphibia; order Caudata; family Salamandridae; genus Calotriton; species Calotriton arnoldi. The sequence goes on from CAWUFW010002610.1 coordinate 1,934,065, forward strand.
CCCCCGGAAGGAAGTGTGAACACTGCCAGGAGTCAGGAATAAACGTCTGGATGGGAAGGAGGTCACACCTTCCTCCCTGAGAGGATGGTTAGTGAAAGGGCACATCAAGGCGGTGAGCTTCAAAGACTTTACCACCTCTGATATGCAACCAGACTGCTTCCCAAAGTAGGAAACTGCCCTCAGGCACATTTGAACCTGGGCAGCGGAGGGGAATAGGAATTCAGGAGGTGTAAACCTCCAGAAGGCTAGCCACACCTCTAGGGTAGGCTACCTGGTCTGTACAGCTGAGGAAGACTTCTGCCCCGGCACCATAACTTAAGTTCTGATGTGACTTGTAAGAAGGGCAAAGAAGAGACCAGTGTATGTGACAACAGGAGCTACACAAACCAAAGACGCGATACTCTGTACCTGTGACAACATTCCTGGAACTGCACAACAGCGACTCCTCCTGGACAAAAGTTTGGCTCCCCCAGACAAAGGGACCCCATTGAGAGCCAGAGGCAACTCCAGACTCTTCTGGACTAGTGCCAGTAGTCCCCTGCAGTCCGCAGGTAAAACAGCGCCCTGAAACCATTGGGCCCTCTGAAGGATCGCGAAGAAGTAGATGGTCCAGTGCATTGTACAATATTGCAAGTTTCAGGCAGCTACCGTGTTCCCCCGGATCCTCGGACGTCGAATTAGCTTTTTGATGAGCTTATTGCTGCCACGGCTTGTTGGTCACCAGTCCGGTAACTAACCCCTTTACTCAACGCTGCACCTCGAGAAAACTCTGCACAAACTTCATCTGACGTCAGCAGCTGCTTCGTTGTCGACATTTTGCACCCAGTTTCCCAGCAGCGCTGTGTAAGCGGTAAATACAGCTCCCCTGCGGCTCCTGCTTCAGCACAAAGAACAGCCAGGACAGATCTGCATCCGGGCTTCCCGAGCCAGGTAAAATTGAACTGACTGTGGTGGCTTGGTCCTGGGACCCGCATCACTTTTACCCTCCTTGGGTTCAACACAACTCGACCTTCAAGTGACTGATTGTCACTACCACTTTTTCACATTGGCCACAATGCAAAAGTTCTGCAGTAGTCAATTACTATAATTTATGTTTTCTTCTAAAATCCATAACTCTGGTTATATTTATCTGATTTCGTTCATTTTGGTGTCTAAATGAATATAGAAATCTGCTTTATTTTTATTAATTGGTGTTGGATTTCTATAGAGCCATGTCAATTACTTGTCGTCCATGTTGGTACTCTGAAATGCTTAACACATGTTCCTCTAGTAAAGCCTGACTGCTCTTTGCCACTCTACCAGAACTGAGCTAAGGATTTAATTTGGTGAATCCAAGGACGATCTTTGGGGTATTGTGAGAGAGTGCATGGTGAAGCCTAACCAGCATCACCACATAATACTCCACTTTCTTACATTTACCCCCTTCGAGTAAATGCACAGCTGCCCATTGCGTCATTAGACTCTCAGAAATGTCTTTCTCATGGCGATCACTTCACTACATCAGGTGAAGGCTCACAGTTCTGCTGTCCTGCCCCAACATTTTTCCCCAGACAAACTGGTGTTGATGACTAAGGCGACTTTTTTTACCTCACTCCTCGAAAGAGGATGAGAAACTGCTTTGGCTGGACCCAAAGAAATGTTTCAGCTTTTATAACTGCACCAAAGACCATTGGGCAGACAATCAATTTTGTATGGGGTTCGTGGGGCTATGAAAGGTAAGGTGATGCAGAAAAGGACTTTGTTGAGATGGATAGTCTCTGCATTAGGATCTACTAGGCACTGGCCAAGAAACAGCCACCAGAAGGACCTAGGGCTCATTCCACCAGGGCCAACGCTGCTACCACTTCTTTGGCACTTTGAGTGCCTGTGTTGGACATTTGTTAGGCCATGATGTGGGAATCAGTTTACGCGTTTATGAAGCACAACAGCTTTGACAGGAAGGGCATTTTTTCCTGTTCGGTCCTGCAGGACATTTTGGCCAGACTCTCGACCTTAAGAAGTACTTCTTTAGCATCTATTCTAAAAGTGTGGAATCTGAGGATAGACGTATCCATCAGAAGAACAAGTTAATTAGCTACAATAATGCTCTTTCTGATAGAGATTTCTAGCCACAGATTAATTACCTTAGAATTATCCCCAGGCATCAGACTAGATCCATATATTTTTCTGAACGGTCCCCTTGTGTGCTGGTAGGTGATGTCATTTGGCTCCGTGTGGCATCTTTGGTGTTGTCTGCGCCAGAAATGGCGAGCGTGGTGCCTAAATAGGCGCCACTCCAGGGCGATGAACTCAGTTTCATTAGTGTTTTTCCACGCTAGAAGCCCGGAGGCATACTGAAGTATTGAACCAGTGTGCCAGAGTGAGGTCTTCAAGGACCTCTTCAAATGGATTTGACAGACCGCAGAAAGGTGAGGTTGGGAGGGCGGTAAGGAATCTGAGGTTAGATAGATAGATTGAGATCCCATCCATTTGTGCTCCTCACAGTGTCTGTCAGGAAAATAAGGCTCTTTCTCCAACTAAGACGGCTTGGGTCCAGTCGGCGGTCAAGCTTGCTTCGTGCAATGCCCGTCTAGCTCCATATCAGAATCAGGAATCATGATGGGGTAGGCACCGTAGATGGGCATCGGTGGCACCATGAACAGCGCCCTTGGAACCACCCCAAAGGATGTTGTGAAGTTGTGGCCGATCCAGATCCACCAATGGATCCTGAGGACCTGACTGGCGCCGACGTCGAACCTGCTGGCAGAAATCCAGTTGTGTCTCTCCCGAACCCATGGGGACCAAAGATGCTCCAGAAGGGTCCGGTTGCCCAAAAATGAGGTGCATGGCCTTAAAGAACTCACGCAGTTGGGCAGGGGTTGCTGCTGCTCCAGGAAACTCCAAGGAAGCGCGGAGTAGACCCAGACTGAGGTTTAACAGGGATGACGTGGGAGCGGGGCCTAGATTTATGGTGTTGTTCCCATGCCTGGTCCGATGACCTAGTTGAAGAGAGCTTCGACTTCTTAGACTTCTTCTTGTGAAACTTAACTGAAGATGTCCTGGATCATGATCATGACTAAGCGCGAGTAACTGCGAGAGCGGTCTTGGGACCTCCCTCACGACTGGGACCTGGAGTGGTGCAGAGTCATGTGTCTGGCATCCAGGAGCTACATGGTTTGCACACGGATGGCATTCGGATTCATGGACTTACAGTCGGGCTGGCCTTGAAGCGATGGTCATGTTCCAGGTGCCAAAGGCACACCAAGTAGGCATTAATTATAGACATTTGCATGTGACAGGCACCACAAGGTTTAAAACCAGCCATTGTTTAGAGGACATAGTCCAAACAAGCATTTGCAATGCAAAATGTGTCCCATTACTGAAAGTTTGACCTATTGGTGCTGCACATAATAATGCAACGCCATTAGCTCAAACTTTTAGTAATGCAAGACCTATGGCATTGCGAATGCTTGTTTAATTCCGTTACCACAATGAGAAAAAACTTTATTATTGGATGTTGGTATAATAGGTGACATGTAACTTAAACTGTGCAAAGAAAGATAGGTTCTGAAGAAACAAGTGAGAGACACAGCTGTGTGTATGTGTGAACGAGAAAGAGAGAATGAAAGGGAGCTACAACGGAGGTGAGAGAGAGATTATAAAGAAAGAAGTAGAAAGAAACAGCTGTATGTATGTGTGTGTGTGGGTGTGTGAGAGAGAGAAGGAGAGGGAGCTACAACTGGGATGAAAGCGACACATTTTAAAGAAACAAGTGAGAAAGACATAGCTGTGTGCATGTATGTGTAAGAGAGAGAGAGTGAGAGAACAAGAGTGAATTACAGCTGAGATGAGAAAAACAGATTTGGTCTGTAATATGTATGTTTGTCTTTGAAGTGTTAGAAAAGATGTTTATAAAAACGTGTATGATGTGCACTTTACAAGTAGGCAGGAAGATAACTTGTATATTTTGTATATCTAATTTGGGAAGGTGTGCCTGTAATTTGCCTGGTTGCAAGTGTGTTCAGGGGTTAGAAGCTATAGTGGCAATGTTTAATTTTAAATAAATGGGGATTTAGCAGTAATGTTCATATCAAGCTCTTCCTTCGCTTAAGGGTAGGAGCCGGCTATATAGATATAAGCTTTTCCATATATATACTAGGTGCAGATTAATAATGTATACTGCATGTGCCTGCTGTACAAAAGTATGCCAGGAATATTGAAGCTATATTTGTGGCTATACAGAAACAAGAGTCCCCCCCTAAAATAAAATCAACATCACTTTGTTTCAAAAAGCTTTTAATTCTAAAGATAATATAAAGTTGCCTGTTTGCTGCTTTTACAGTATAAGCAAATTATAAGGTATTCACACTTATTTGCAAGCAAGGAAAAGTGTGCCTGAAAGTCTGCAGCTGTGTGAAACATTAGCATGTTCTGTATACCTTTTGTGAAAGGAAACAGGGACGGGATAATAAAGCACAAATCAGGCTTGTAGTAAAGATCTTTATCTTTCTGTCTGCAGGATATCAAAGTTCACAAACAAACTGTAGATCACTGATAAAGCTGCCAACACATGTAAAGAGAATATTACAGATACAACAGTGGAAAAAAAACAATTTACGGAAACGTAACTAAATGCACCAAATAATCTATAATATTGTTGCAGCTTTCAATAATGTTATAATGTATTCCTAAAAGAAACAGCGGACAGTGCTTTTGTTTAAAGTTCACTTTAATCAAAACCAAAACAGTTCCAAAACACAGAAACGAAAGACTTCATCCCACCAGTCTAAAAATTTAACAGCATCCACGTTCAACTTAAAAAAATAAACTGCATCCACGTTCAACTTAAGCAACACAGCGCTTTTGTTTAAAGTTCACTTTAACCCCAAAAAAAAACAGTTGCAAAAAGAAGAAACGAAAGACTTTATACCACCAGTCCAAAAAATAAACAGCATCCACAGTCAACTTAAGCAACCAAAAACAAAAGAGTTCCAAAGCAAATACTTCATACCACCGGTAGCAAGTTTACAGTAGTTAGGCGGTGCTGTGTATGCGTTACCAAAGAACTAAAAGGAGGAACTTCAACACAGATTAGCCACTAGGAACAAAGAGATTTTACAAGACAAGCAAACAAACCAATAAAAAGCCAATAGGCGGAGTTTCACCACAGATACTGATTACAGCATTTCTTGGAGAGACAGCACATGCGCTGCCTACTCGACCTAAAAAGGGCACACTAGTATACCAGGTCAAAAAGTGACTGAGGGGAGCTCGATCCAGATCTTTGCTGATGGCGTGGAAAAAAATGAACTTTAGGTCAGCTCACTGTAATGGTGCCTAAAAAGGCACAGCATGCGTCATTTCTGGTGCGGATGATGCTAGCAATGCCACTTAGAGCTGAATGACACCACCAACTTGCCCTACTACCTCTCCCTTCTGTGGAATGGTCTCTTTTTACTATCTAAATGGGTCCCAAATCAGATCTGCACACTGGTACCTCAATTGTTTTGTTTTTTCCAATACTTTATATATTATGGTTTAAAAAAAAAAAACATCTACAAACATTACATAAGATTACAAAACTGTTGACCCAAATGTGTGACAGTAATCACATTGATTGTGCATGGCAATGATTAAATTGGGTGGGGGATGAGAGGATAGGTAAGGATCCTCAGGGTGAGTTTTGAGATGTCGGTTGATCGTCTAACTCTGTAGAGTCTTGGTCTGAAGAGCTAGACTTTCTGTAGTAAGAGCTTTCCCTCATCAGCCTGGGAATATGGCGGCCATTTTCCAGCCCCTAATCCTAGTCTTTATGTGAGCCCTAAACAGCTACCATATATATATTCAAATGTAGCCAATTCATCAATGATTAATTCTGTCAATTTCTCCATTGTATAGATATGCCCAATTTTTATCAACCAGTCCCAAGAAGGTGCTCTTTTCTGTTTTTTCAATGGCGAGCTGGCTTTATCCTGCCCACTAACAGAAATTGTGTAAGTAGGTGAACCACCAGAAAATAAATAGGGTATATTCTGCCCTCGGCATGGTGACCCAATAGTATAACCATAGAGTCCACTTGTCCATTGGAAGAATGACTTCTGTGATATCTTTCATTAGACCCAGGAGAGCCGACCAGTACGATTGAGCCAGTAGGCTGGACCACCAGATGTGGAGCATTGTGCCCCGTTGTTGACAGTCCCTCCAGCATTTAGTGGATGTTCCAAACATGGCCCCCAACCTGACCAGGGTGAAGTACAATCTAGTAAGGACCTTGTAAACACTCTCTTTGTATTTTAGTGACAATGGAACACACTGCAGCTTTAGCCAAAATTGTCTCCCATTTCTCTTAGTCTAAGTTTCTCCTCCCATTTGCCCATATAGGCATGGCACACAGGGTCTGTGTTTAGGTTTAAGGCCTGGTATGGGTGTAAGATTGTCCTCCGCCCAACGGCTGGTCAAATAGTGCCTCAAACTCTTGCTCCACCTGAACCCACTCACAGAAACACTTGTGTAGGAAAGTAGGATATACTTTCATGGTTACCCCCACTTTTTGCTGGTGTTATTCTGTTTTCTAACTAGTCTGACTGGGATCCTGCTAATCAGGAACACAGTCACTGTGCGTCCTCCCTAAATTTGACTATGGTAAGTACTTTGGTACCTTCCAAATTGGCTGCTGGTGTACCCTGCTAAGTCCCTAGTATATGGCACTAAGGTACCCAGGGCATAAGTACAGCAGGGGTCTCCCAAGGGCTGCCGCATGTAATATGCCACCCATGAGGGACCACTCAAACTGTGAGTACAGGCCTGCCATTGCAGCCTGTGTGAGCTGGTGCTAGCACCACTCACAACAGATATAAGGTTCCTTATATCTGAGGTCACTGCACTTAAAACCTATAAGTCACCCCTAAGGCAGGCCTTTCAATCCTCAAGGCAGTGTCCTAGGTTATAAGTGTGAGGATGCCCTGCAGGAGCAGGACACCCCTACGAACCCCAGAGTCGATTCTCCAGGCTGTGTAAGTGCGGTCAGCATTTAATACATACAGTGGACATCAAGTGAATTACGAGATGTCCAACTATATATTGGCTGCACTGAAACCGGTCATATTTGGTATCAAACATGTTTGAATCTTACCCCAACACCATTTCCAGTGCTGGATGTAGGATCCCATGTACTGGGGGGCAGAGCCCCCCTGTATTCCCGGTACTAGCCTTTCAGGGTCTAACAGCAAGCTAGTGTTGATGCCGACTACAGACATGATTCTGCCTTCCTGCTGCTGAGCTGAGCTCGAGCAGGGAAAGGTAGAACAATAGGTTTCCTGTCACAGGCAGGTGTTTCCACCTCCCAGACAGGAATGTAGTGTATTGGGCTGGGGTGGGGGCACTTGCCAGCGCCACCTGACTGCTTTGAAGGGCACATTTTGTGCCCTCCTTGCATACTCCAGTTGGAACCAGTTCAGCGAGCCATTGGCTCCTGCTCTGGCGCGAAACTGGACAAAAGACATGGAAGTATCCTCCCCTCTCTCCAGACCCTCCTCTGGGAGGGATCCTTGAATCGTCCCAACCCTTTCCCTAGGTTACTTTAGGGCTTAGCAAATATGAGGTTGACAGTGGTCTATAACGGTGCTAGCACATACACAGTTTTCAGAAAGTCAGTTGTGACACGTATACATTCAAGTGTGCTCAATGAAGACAAGTAACACTATGTCATCCCAATAGTGTAAGGTATAAGGGAGAAATCCCCCAATATACAAAGAGTATATAAAGAATGTCCAGAGCACCACCAAATTAGACTGTAAAGAGTCCGTCAACCTAACGGTTCCATTTCGGTAAGAAGAACTCCAATACACATGAGGTTAGTACAATAAGAACTGTTGATTCCATTAGTTTTTATTCCATTCCTTGTGCAATTACATTCAACAACAGCTGACACGTGTTTTGTTGTACTCAACGAATTTTTCAAGGCTGTAAATCGAAACAAAGCATGAATTTACTTCAACTTGTATATCTTCATACATGATGGTAAATTAATGGTTCAAACAGGTGTGCACAAAAATTGGTAAGAATAGAGAGCAGATACAAAAACACATCGCGATCTCCAAGTGAAAAGGTACCCAAACATGGAATAAGCAAACGAGTATATGCCAAGTTAACATAAGCAAAAGTGTCCAGGACAGTTTCCAAACTTTTTTTAAAGAAAGATAGTCCAAAAGATCTCTAAACTTCCAATGGAAAGAGTTAAAATAGTTCCAAACAAGGTAGGGTAAACGCGAAGAAAAGTTTGTGAAGTTTTTATTTATTTTGTGAATGCACCAAGAAGTGATGTAGGAACAGAAAGGAGAACGCCTTCTCTATTTCTAGGAGAATGCAGGCTCTCTTTCTCTCTGCATGTTTTATTAAGATGGTTATCATGTTATAGGAAGAGCTATGCAAAAGCTTGTTCCAATCCAGTAGGAGATCTTCATCCAGATCATCAAAAGAGGGAAAAATAATTAATAATTCTCAGCCCTCTTGGAATGTGTTTCATCTCAAGCTATTTCTTCAGGATGGTGGCATCCCACCAGTGTGAAGATTCTTGTTTTCGTAATTTCTCCAAGCGTATTAATTTGGATTTTAACCCATCATTGCTCTCCTTTTTCCCTGGCACCCTATCTTGGTTTTTGCCTTGGAAAAGTTCCTCCAGAAGTTTGTTCCTGTCATCTTTGAAATAAACAATCCTGTTACAATTGCAGATAAACAATTTGTGACGCTAAGCGTATTACAAATCAGTGTTCTTAATTAAAATAGTAACAAAATGAGTTTATACTCCCTACTATTTGTAGTACCTAGCAAACCACAACAACAACTAAGCAAATATGAGGATGACAATGGTCTATAACGGTGCTAGCACATACACAGTTTTCAGGAAGCCAGTTACTTAAGGGCTTACCTGTAGGTGGCTCTTCAGATTCGTCGTAAGACAAGATTCAAATCCGAAACCACTTCAACCGTCTGGGCACCTTGGACTTCGTTGGACTTCGCCTGGAACCGAGACTGCATCAAGGAAGCCTCCTGCTGCTCCTTGGTCTCGTCGTCCTGCCAGTCTTCTGCATCGTCTGTGCCTGTGCTTCATCCAGGCTCTTCTCCAGGCCTGTGTGCATCAAGGACACCCAAAGTAAACTCCCTTGGAGTGAAGAAGTCACTCCCCTGCATCTGCAGTCACCGCAACAAAGCTGACCGGTCTGCTGCTCCTGAGGTCCCACGGACTCCGAAAGGCCCAGCAACACAAGTGGTGGTTCTACAACTCCCTCAAGGCCTGCACTGTCTTCTCAGCAAGTTTGAGGCCGGTATCTCTCGTCAGAACCGCTGGAACAGAACCCCTGTGCATCACATCGACTTGCCGTTGCAAAGACTTGTTGACTCTGTCCTCCAGAGATCTTTGGGCTACAAGAAGCTCCAGCCTCCATCATCTCTTCCTGCCAAGAGCTTTGTCCTCACCACATCCTCTGCACCGTGAGCCTGCATCTTTGGTGAGCTGCTCGAGGTCCTCTTGTGACTCCTGTGCCTTTGGCTTGTGGGTCCTCTCAAGGGTCTTCTTTGGCTTCAGTGGGCTCCCCTGCTTGCTTGGGGTCTGCTCTGACTCTCCTGCACTTGGTGAGTCCCTCGGACTTTGCTGGTCCTAACACTGCACCTTTTTCGTCCTCCATGTATGTTGCTACTGCCAAGGCTTGTTGGTGCTCCTGAGGGACACCGACGCCCTGGTTCTTGACTTCCGAAGTGAGACAGCTCCTGGTCTTCCACAGCATCGCTTGGTCCTCACAGATGCAGAAACAAGGTCTCCATCGTCACTCCTGTATCTTCTGTCATCTGTGGTCATTGGTCTTCCGTGCCTCCTAGTCACTTGGCATAGACTCTGTCCCCTCTGCTTGCAGGTACTCCTCTTCAAGAATCCATCCTTGGAACGTAATTCTGTTTGAAACAATAAGCATACCTGTGTAACTAGAACACTGTATGTTGCAATTAATAAATGTTCAATAAAAAAGATATTTTTTGAAAGAAGAATCCATCCTTGGAATCCACCGGACTCTTTCACCTTCTTCGCTAGCGGCATCTTTACTGAAGTCCTCCATTGTGGTCTACGGCGGTTTCCGACGTCACTTCGCACCTATGCACCCAGCTTCCCTAGTGTAGGTATCCTGGTTCCTGGGGTATCCACGAGTGGGGTGACTCTCCAACCTTCCATCTTCTGCTATGAATCCCAATGTACCCCAATATAGTCCTAGGTAGTTGCATGACCTTTTACCTATGTTTGTCCTATCATTGATCTACATAACTGGTTTGGTGCTGACCTTTTACCAAGTTAGGCGCTGCATAAATGTCGTGTGGTTTTCTCCAAAAACTAGTCTCATTTATGATGCATGAGGATTCTCAGTATCACAGCAGGATTACCATCTTCTGCATAATAACTTTTTATAAGGGTCATCACTATCGTCATCCTTGGCCGACATGCCCACAGTACCATTTAGTTACGTTTCTAGGTAGAACCCCTGAGGGTACCTTTTGGATATATAAGCATCACATCTTCGCTGGGCACACCAGAGGGGAAAGACTTCCATGCTGAATCGCTGACGCGAGACGCTGAAGTCCTCGCATACAGACACTGCAGCACGCAGTGGTCTGACACCCCGTGCGGGGTGTCCATCTTGAGACCAAGACTGGGTTCTTCGCTCTCCCACATCATGTAATGGGGTTAGCTCTATCCTAAGGAGATTCGAAGGAACAAGAACAGTACTTCTTATGCCTCTTGCCGGGAATAAAGAAAAAAGATTTGTCTCCATTGATCTGATCAAACCACACTATTTAGCCGATGCTGAATAGCAGGCCGTTGATCTCCTCGCTACCATACAGGAGGTTCAGACAGAAAGACTAATAATGTTTGAAGATTCTACTCTATGAAGTAACGGAGTTGCCAACAATGGAATGGAACTCGTACCAGTCGAAATTGAACAACAACAAAACACAAATGAAACACAGATCTCAATTCGGCCTAATAACGATATCTATGTGAATATGTCTCAAATTGAGTCAACTGCCAGTTCGACAAAACCTACTGAGCTACCAAAGATAGATCGAACAGCGTCTGGCTACTTCATCGATTTTGATACCTTCTCACTGGATCCGAGTGAACCTGAATCACTGTCAACTTCTGTTTCCCACAAGGAAAAAAAAAGGAATGTCTACCTTTGGCTGAAAAAGACTTACTTTGTTTCTCCCTGGCTACAGCTCCGGATGGCAATTGGTCTACTTTTCCTAGTCCTTTGGATAGGTATAGTGACTGTCTTATTCCTGCTCCTGAATGGACATTATCTTCCAGAACGCTCCGCAGTACCACATGTGAACTTGGTCCTGAAACCACATACATCATCTCGTCGTGAACAAAGAGACCTGTTCTTTGTGAATATTACAGCAGTTCCTATTCCTGAAGGGATAGTTTGGGATAGGGTTTCATATGATGTATTTGGTCCCACTGAACTTTTGAAAATACCACATGTATTTAAAATTTCTTTGAATGATATCATCGCCTCCAGTACATTCTCTGATGATTGGGACTTTGAAACTGTGAATAGTATGCTGTCCAATTTAGAACAATCAGCTGCATTCTCTAAAGACGAATTGTATGATGAAACATCAGATTTTGACACCATGTATTGTTACCAACTCTATGGTCATCATTTCTTGCACCAAACAAGTATCCCACAGAATGTTTTTACCTATCATCAATGGGAACATTGCCCACCACCGAAAGGTAGTTCACAAACGTTTGCACAAAAGTTTGTTTATTTTGCTGGGTTTAACACTTCAGACCCGACCTTATACTATTACTATTATAAGGTTGTACCTACACCTGCAAAAAAAATTTGCTCACTAACACGAAACAGATATAATCTCCTGCTTTTATTTCCCAGCTGTCTTTACAGGGTTTCGACATTTGGAGGAACACCATAGACATAAAATCTGTCTGGGGGACTAAAGATTGGCAAGTTCAGGGAACTGAGGCACTATTTAGAGCATGCCTCATACTAAAGCAGATTGTATACCTGAACAATACAGTGCAACAGAGTTCCTGTCTTGGACTAGCCAAGATTAAGGACTTGAACACACCTCGGATTGCCTCGCTTTCACACTTTGAGGGATGGCAAAACTATACACAACAGAGTGAGGATACTCTGAATGACCTTATACATGAGGGTTCATACAATTCTTCAGACCCCAATTGGAAGGGATAGTTAGTTTGGCCTATCGACTTAAATGGGTGTCAATCAAGATTCAAGGGTACCGCCGAAGGGTTTAGTATCCATAGGCCCGACCAACGCTATGTACAACGAGAAGATCCGGGGGTGGTGACATCTTACAGTGTTGGGAAGTTATGCCTAGATTAGCTGAAAACCTCAACACTGTCCCAGGTGAAACAACACTTGTCATTACTTTCAGATGACATGGATTTAAGGGATTTTTTTGCTAGGTCCCCGAAAACCACGTCATGAACCCTTCTTATACACTATTTACAACGAAGTATGGAAAATCTCTCAATAGGAAGCTGCGGAGAGAATGCATGAAATTGATAGGGTTAACCTAGAAAAGGTTTTGGCAGTGATCGACAATGGCATGACCACACTAACATCCAGGATTTATTCACTGGGCAACATTGTATCTTCTGCAGTTGATATAATAGAACAGGACCGGTCCATTCTTCTACATGGGCAATCACAGTTACGATCCATCCTGTTATTAAGCTGGACGCTACAATCATTGCGCTCTGATCATGTGCCTTGGCGATATATCAACAGTACGTCTCTGTTCTCTGCTTATAATTTAATGGAAAGGCAGACAACAGTGGCACAAAGAGTTGCAGAATATACAATGTTGCACATTGAAAAAATAGACCAATTACCTTTCACCGTGGCCGAGTCACCTTCCTCAGAATCGTTAATCCATGGCCATATAACATTGCCAGTGACAACATTCCAATTGCAATATTGTCTACAGTATAACCAAGTAGGCAGGTATGAAGCGTTGGGTAGGGAATACATTCATGAATCTTGGGAATTACCTGACAGATTTAGATGCAGAAATGGGGACACTGACGTCTTTCTCAGCGGTTCAGACTGAGAATTCATTAAGTGGGTCTCTAATTTGTCAGGATGTTATGCTTCACGGAGCTTGCAACGCTTCAGTTGCACATCTATCTTGTCACTTGAAAAGGATCCCCAGCTGCCTTAATTCATCCGGTGTTCAAACTACTCTCGAACGAGAGTTATTTGATGTTGAATGATCAAGGTTGTTGTGGGATGCTGCCAGGCATCGCATGTCTGGTCACTGTAAGTTCCAGGGCTACTTGTTGTATGCAAGTATTGTTTCCACCGACCCACACAGTCAGGGAGGCGCTGCTATGGCCTTTTTTTAATGTTTCCCTTATACGGTTTGATTCTGTGAGAAGACTGAAAGCCATACTTTTACAGAAGGAGGTGGCCTTAACCTCAGCTTGAGAGACTTTTGATCTCCAGGTTGCAGGGTCTTCAGCTGAGATACAGGCTCTAGTCCGAACTAACTTTGCGCTCCATTTCGGGGACATGGTACATCGTTTTCTTAACATGTCTGATACGAGTGGGATAGTACACCTATTTAAGAACATAGGATCTCGGCTGTTAAGCACCTTTCAGACGTTTTTCTGAGTTATTCCATCTTTGATACACTCAGTATTGGGAAGCGTTTTTGGAGGGCTTCTGCTGGTCCTGCTACTTGTAGTGGGTATTGTGGTTTTAATTTTTCTGCTGCGCAATAGACGTCCCCAGTTCCAAGGAGATGGAAAAAGCGCTCTTGGAGCGACGTTGCCGTGAACGCATGGTACTCCATCTAGGCACACCTCGACTTCAGGAGATAAGCGAGCATTGGTTTCTGTCGTTCAGATCAGTCTTCGTAGACTGCGTCTTGCCTGCACTCCGCTGCTTATTCTGCGGTCACAAATGCGTGTTGGACATCTGTCTAACTCTTCCATCGGTTGCGCCTCTGGATGTGGATGTACTGTTGGACCGTTAAAGGCCCATGTAGTGCAGTGTCCTCAGTGTATTCCAACCCAGATGTCGGCATTCGTAGAACCACTGCTGGATGCTTCAGCTCCTGTTGGAATGGACACCCGCTCTGTACAAGGCTTACAGGTATCAAGTGCTTCCTCAGCAACAGCTGTGGGAACCGGAGAAGATCACCTCTGCTCCGTTGACCTGATCCAAGAGGTGTTACAGGGACCGTCGTCTGCGAAGGCAAACAGCAGTGAGGTTGCGTCTCCCACACAGTACACATAAACATTTGGCTCTACGTGTGCTGGTTACAATATGGCCTTTTTCGAAACAACCTAAATTGGAATTCAAAAACGTCATTTTTGTTTTATTTTTCCGCTTTTGCTCTCACTGAGCACTATGGTTTCGGCATGCTCAGTTAGTCTCTCAGTATATTGACTTATAGAGCTTTTTTACTTTTACATCAGTTTTTAACACATACCATGTTTTTAGATGTTTTTTATACTGAGATTTTAACAATGTTTTTATGTTTTTCAAACATGCATATTTTAGCATTTATTACTTTGTCGCCCAGTCGGATGAGGAGTGGGTATTATGAACCCTAATGTATCCCAATATAGGCCTAGGTAGTTGCACATCCTTTAACCTACATTTGTCCAATCATTGTTCTACATAACGAATTTGGTGCTGACCTTTTACCTAGTTAGGTGCTGCATAAATGTCATGTGGTTTTCTCAGAAAACTAGCCTCATTTATTATGCATGAGGATTCTCAGTATCACAGCAGGATTACCATCTTCTGCATAATAACTCTGTATAAGGGTCATCACTATCGTCATCCTTGGCAGTCATGCCCACAGTACCATGACACATCTAGGTCGAACCCCTGAGGGTACCTTTTGGATATATAAGCACCACATCTTCGCTGGGCACACCACAGGATAAAGACTTCCATGCTGACACGCTGACGCAAGACGCTGAGGTCCCTGCATACAGACACTTCATCATGCAGTGGTCTGACATCCCTTGCCGGGTGTCCCTCTCAAAACCAAGGCGGGGGCCTTTGCTCTCCCACATCAGGTGATGGGGTTGGCTCTATCCTAAGGGGATTCTTGGCTATACACCTACATACATGCTAGGTACACTTAGGTACATCTAGTTAGGGTTGCATCGTAGGAGTACGCATTATTATTGTCATTTATATATATGCCTGCATATATTCACTGTTTTAGCACTATGGTAGAATTCCACCTTCTATTTACTCTATTGGTGCTTGTAATCATCTATATCTGTTTCGGTCTAATGTTTGTTACAGCACACGTATTTTATACTAGAATGACGCTGGCTCAATAAATGCTTATTGAAAACGTCCCCACCGTTTATTCTGTATATCTCTCTGAGACCGAGTGAGCACGAGTGACTGAGCGAAAAGTACTGTGCTGTTTCCACGATCCCTGAGGGGTCAGAGTTGTCATGTTCCATAGTTGCCATAAACTATTCGCTCCTTGGTAAGAGGGGCTCATAGTGGCACTGTGAGCTAGCTGGTCTACAGACTAACATATCCTCTGGGGGTGTCTGGAATCAGTCTGGACACCAAACCCATAGTTTATGTTGTCTAAACGTGCAGATCCTATATAGATTTGTAGGAACTACACAACACTTCCACAGGGTTACTTCAGGGTCCACTGGGAAATGTCCTTCTTAAAAACTGCAGCCACGACTTCCCCATTGACTTGCATTGAGTACGCAGCTGTGTTTCCACTCTGCACACAGCCTACGTGGGGTTCCTGGATACTTACCTCGGGTGGTTCCTTGTGTCCCCAGCTCTTCTGAGTCTTCTGGGTCAGGTCTCGACTACAGTCGCAGCTCGCATTCCACTTCTTTAATATATGGTTTGGTCTCCCCTTGCAGACCACTGTGTATTTGCGCTTACTTACCTGTTTGCATTTGAAATATTGTGTGTATTGTGTTGATATCTCCGGGTAGGAGATATACAAACTAGTTAGTGTGTGTATAATATATATAACTATTTGTATAACTACACTGTGTGGTTCACTATATATAATATGATTAGTTCTGGTAAAACAAGCTGATTAGCACTCCTTCTGGACTAAGCCTGAAGGCTGCTCCCCACAGCTACCATGTAAAGTGATTTCTATTGTTGTCTTAGACCCCTAAAATCACCAGAAGGTTTGTCTGGATTAGTGCAAGGTGCTTCACTTAAATAAGTGTGCACCATATACTAAGCCAGCTTCCCACAACTTGTGTTAGCTTAAATCTATTGGCTGTTTGCAGGGACAGGGAAACCTCACATTGATCCCAGGGCTGAGGCCTGCCTTTGTTGAAACAGTAAAGGAGCTACGTGACCTTGAAACTACCGTACCTATGTAGAAATGAGGAGTCTTTTTTGACAGTGGGAAATCAGGATTAAGCAGAGTAAGAAAGGTTGGGAAGGAAGTAGGCTTCTTTATGTGCGTCAAATGTTCCCAGTGTTTCTGCAGTATAAGCACAGGGTAAGAGAGTGCCTTCATGTATTATCTATAGTGTGGGTGAAGTTGAGTATAAACAATGGCAGGGGGCAACCTTGTTGTGTTCCTCTCGTCAGCAAAATGTGATGGGAAAGTTCCCCATTGATTTTAATATGGGCTTTTGAATTGACATAGTTTGCCATGATAATGGAGGTCATGGTTGGTCCTATGGAGTTCTTGGAGAGGACTTTATGGATATAGCCTTAGTCCACCCTAATAAAGGACTTTGCATGTGTAACGAGAGATGGACCAACTGTGTTTTTTCTTTTGTAGCCATGTAAATCAGGGTTTGCTCTAGTTATGTGTTATCTTGGGCATGTCATCCCTGAAAGAACCTTGATTCGAAGATTGAGATCACATACGGTCATATTGCATTATATCTAGGAACCAAGAACTTTGTAAACACTTTTACGTCATTGTTTAAAAGGGCATTTGAGAGATAAGAGTCATAGGCAATGGGATCTTTCCACGGTTTTAGAAAAATAGTGATGGCTGTTTCCAGCCTAGTGTTACACCCTGGATTTCTCCCATGAGATTGAATACCTTCTCCAGTTAAGTTTGCAAAGTTTTGTAAAATTACATGGCGAAGATGATGAGGCTCTATACTTTGTTACATACATCCCCTTGAATGCTAATGCCACTTTCATTGGTATTATGGGAGCCTGTAGGAAAGTGCCACTTTTTGCATGGTTGCCCTCACTTTTGCCAAAATGTTGATGTACTTCGACTGAGTGTGCCCTGGGCTCCTGCCAAACAGGTACACAGGGCTTATGTTCTTTCCCTAAACTGTACTATTGCAACACCCAATTGGCAACTCTCTGGCCACATGTCAGTCCCTTGTAAAAGGTACCATAGGTACCAAGGGCACTGTGACCAGGGAAGACCTCTAAGGGTTGCAACACTTATTGTGCCACCTTTAGAGGTCCTGTACCTTTACACACACACACACTGCCATTGCAGGCTGCGTGTTTTGGTGCAGAACAAAGTGAAGAGTCGACATGACACACATCCTTGTGTGCCATGCCTACAACCCACTGCCCTTCACATAGGTAAGCCACCCCTCTAGCTGGGTGCACTATACCAGTGGTTAGGGTACAGGTGCATGAGCCCTGTACCCCTACAGTGTCTAAGTCAATTCTTAGACATTGTAAGTGCAGTAATGCCATAAAGAGTATATGGTATGGGAGTTTGTCATTACGAACTCCACAACACCATAATGGCTTTAACGAAAACTGGGAAGTTTGGTATCAAATGTCTCAGCACATTAAACCCACACTGATGCCAGTGTGAGATTTTTTGAAAAATGCACTCAGAGGGCATCTTAGAGATGCCCCCTGAAAAACGACCTAACTCTAGTGTCCTGGCTGAGTGGCTGCTCGCGAGCTGACACCACCCGACATGTTTCTGGACCCCTGGGTCGAGAGCCTGCCGCTCTCGGGGTCCTGAAACAAAGCACATCCTGGGACGAGATGCCAAGCCTCCTCCCCCAGGATGGGCAGGGTCCACGAAGGGGAAGCTTCAAAGGCCGACCACCTTGGTGAGCTACCCCAGCCATTTGCTGCTCCCAGCAACTGGCCCCTACCGATTCTGACCCCCACTTTGGGTGGGAGAATCAGCGGGAAAACCAAGATAGGAAGAGAGATGTGCCCACCTTTGCCAATCCCACCCTTCATGTGGGGGAGGCGAGGTGAAGCACAACTCTCAGTCCCCGCCATCTTGCAGATGGGGGGACCCAGCCAACCTGAGTGAGGCTCATGCCCCCCTCCCACTGGAGGGTGGCATAATAGGGGGTATACCCACCCCAAGGAAGGGACCCATTGGTCCTGACCTGTACCTACCTGTAACACCCCTAAATTGAGTATTTAGTGGCATCCCTGAACCTTGCCTCCCCAGACCAGAGCCGAAAAGAAGAAGCAAGAAGAAGGACCGAACAGCTGTGCGGAGAGGAAGAGGAGGACACCAACTGACTTGGCCCCAGTCCTACCGGCCTGTCCCGACCTCAGACTCCTCCAACAGAACCTCAGTGTGTCCAGCAGTCCTCGAAAACCCGGAGAACCTGCCCTGCCTTTGCAACTAAAAAGTACTTTGTCTCACGTGAGCACCGGACTTGCTCAAAGGTAACCGACTCTGTCTCCGGCCGACTCCGTTCCCGGCGCCCCGAGCCCGAGTGACCCAATACCCTAAGGAGGTCCCCCTAGTGATCCTAGCCTGGATCCCAGTGACCCTGAACCTCCATAAGTTCCCATATCAAACCTGCAGCCAACAACTGGAAGGTCCCCTCAACCGCGACTGAAGGCGACCCCCGGACCGAATCAATACCAAAGCGGTCCAGCAAGAGCAACCGTCTGACCGACTCCGTCACCGAACGCTTGCGGTCACAGGACGACGACTCCCAAAGCCCCCATTTGCCTCAACAGCAGCTGACCGACTCCGAGGGAACCGAATCTGCAGCATCAGCCAAGACCGCAGCCTACACTCGGCCGACCTTGTGCCGCTGGTGGTTTAGTGCTTGTGTTGGCTATTGGGCCACTGACCTCGACCCCAGGAGCTTTTTGTTTCCCAATCTGGTGGCCTGCTTGACGCAGTCCCGAAGCCCACGACCGTGCTTAGCCCGTTGGTTAACATGTGGTCCCTGCACTCTGCACCCGGCCGCCTCTGCGCTGCTGGCAGTGCGACTCGAGTGCCTATTTGACTGAATCTTACCCGCCGACCCATAAGCTCAGTTCTGCCATCTCAGGACTAAATGTGGCTTGTGAGTAGTACTTTAAACCTGTATTAAGTTTGCAAAATGCATTGACTCATTATTCTTTCCCTCAGGAAATGCACCAACCTAGCATCTAGAGATACCTGGCTGCGTAAGAAAAGTAATTGCAAAGTAACTCTGTCTGTAAATACAAAGTAATTATACTGTAACTTATTCATTTTGTTTAAAAGTGTTTTTATTGATTTTCAATTTGCATTTTATCAGTACACTTTTGGTGATATTATTACAAATCATGCGTAATTTGACACCAGTTTTTCACCTGTATCAGTTTTCTAGGAAAGTGCATCTAGATTAGACATCAATACATCATAAACATAACTGGTGCTTTCTCTTAGTGCAGATATTTCAACCTAGGGGATAGAGAATTAAATTGCTTGCAACACAACATTAACAGAACCAACTGTAACCTCACATTGACTCCTGTGTTTAAAATTATGATTTGTTAGACATAATATCACGATGCACTTCTCATACCTAGTAACTGCAAATTTTATTTGCTCGCTTGCACGCAGCGCTTGGGCCTGTTTCGATCTTATTGCACTCCATCTTACCACGTGTCTACTATGTCATGATTGCATGTCATGCACTATGTTGTTTGTCTGGAACAATAGTCAGTGAAGGGCTTTACATTCGACTCTGTATATTCGCTTCTAGATAGGTCAGTGACTTGGGTCTTGCGACTCAGTTATGCCTCCCGGGTTTGGCCCACCATTCGGTCAGGCAAAGGAGCGGGCCCGTCAGTCTGATTCCGCCATATGGTGCGAAAATCTGCTAGGATCGCATCCCAGCACCCTGCGAGTGGCTGTTTACGAATGCCTAACGCATCCTCACGTCGCAGCACTATGCTCTCGGCTTGTGCCCAGCAGAGCAGCGACTGGAACCAGGCCTTTTCTGCAGGGGGGTCAGGTGACTTCCAGCGTCTCGTGATCAGCCTCTTGGTCACTATGAGACTCAGGTCTATGTATCGGGACGTCACTCTATGTTTCTTAGACCTGTGGTACAGTCCCAATATACATACCTCCCAGGTCCAATTCAGCGCACGCTCCGTGCACTGCGTCAGGGTCACAGTAACCGTTCTCCAGTATTGTTGCAGTACTGGGCAGGACCAGACCATATGAAGCAAGTCGGCACCTACTTCCCCACATCTCGGACAGCCGGCATTAGTACAATTAAAATATTCATTTTGCCTGGTGTTAGGTAGACTCTGTCTACTATGTAGTACTGTATGTCCCAGAATCTTGCATTGCGGGGGATACGGGTGGGCCCCTCGAGGATGGCCAACCATTCACGCTCAGTGCAGGGACGCTGCAGGTCTGCCTCCCAATGAGCACGTAATGAGTTCAACTGTGGCACCGTGTGCGTTCGCAATGCCCCCGCAAGCCATTTGACAAGATGCCGGCCGGTGCCCAGTTCGTACAAGTATTGTATAACTAGGTGCGTGGGCGGCTCCTGTGTTATGTTGTCCCATGTAAGCTGCAGCGTGCGTACCACTGCTGTATGCAGTAAAAATTGGCCCTGCGGTAAACCCGAATCCTCCGCTAGTACCTCGAAAGGTAATAGTTGACCTACATTGAATAAGTCCCCTACTGTGATAACTCCAGCCTCCTCCCATTGCGCCAACTCCACTCCTGCAACAACGCGATGCCTTCTGGGCGTGCCCATTTATGGGAAGGAACGGTGCGTATGAGATCACGCTGCGTGTGAGCTGCAGACTGCGGCGCTAACAATAATGTGCCACATCAAGCATCAGCTGGGCTGGTGGCCTGCCCTTCCTACTGGGGTGGAATAACTCAACCACCTGCGAATGAGTGCGAGCCGGTGCCTGAGTCGCCAGGTCCTCCAGTTGGCGTGCGCTCAACCACCGTGCCACCCATTGGAGTTGGGCAGCAAGGTAGTATTGCTCCATATGTGGCAGTGAAAGGCCTCCGCAAGTTGTTGAGGGATACATTTTAATCATGGCCACTCTACTGCGCGATGCCCCCCAGATAAACTTCCTCAGGTCCGCTTCTAGGTTTTTGAACAACGCCGAAGACAGGACGGAAAGTTCACAAAATAATACAAAAGGCGCGGAAGCACCACCATCTTAATCAGTGCGATTCGGCCCATAACCGTTAATGGTAGTGTTCTCCAAAAGGCCATCTGTGCTCTTACCACAGTGATAGCGCGCAATAGATTGCCGTCATGGAGGTCTGACTGGTTTCTGTAGATGTGTATACCCAAATACCGAAATGTCGACAGTTGCCAATGTACTGGTCTACCATCAATAATCAGACGTGGGTTCGGGATGCTGGCTACAAAGGGGTACAGGCACGACTTATCCCAGTTCACCCGGAGTCCTGAAACGGCCGTAAACTCTAATAGCGTTTGCTCCACATCCACGCAGGGCAGCCTAACGTCTTTTAGATATATTAGTAGGTCATCTGCGACACCCCGTGCAGGCTATCACCTAATGGGATTCCCCACTCCTCTTGTGTCTTGCGAAGCGGCCAGGGGCTCGATGGCCAGTGCAAATAAAAGCGGTGACAGCGGGCAGCCCTGCCTTGTGCCCCGCTCGATAGGAATCCGGCCAGACAGGTATGGGCCCGTCTTGACCCTCGCCACCGGTTGGGTATAAAGTAATCGAACCAGACTCAGGAGCTCGTCACCCAGATCATATTTGCGTAGTGCGGCGAATAAAAAGCCCCACTCCAGGGTGTCGAACGCCTTCTCCAGGTCTAGTACTAGGCATCCTAAGGACTCCCAAGCCATCCCGGATAGTGTGCCACCCTAAAGAAGTGGCGTAGGTTTAATGACGTGCTGCGCGTGGGTACAAATCTGTTCTGGTCTGGATGGACCAGCAACGGGACCAGTGAGGCCAGTCTGCAAGCTAGAATTTTTGCCAACACTTTGTAATCAGTGCTTAGGAGCACCAGCGGCCAGTTATACTGTAACTTATTCATTGCATTAAATCTGAATTTAAACTGCATATGCTTGAAAAGTATTTCTATACTGACCTGTACCAGGCCTGGCTTGGTTCTAGAAAATAAATATATCTAAATACTATTTCTATACAAACCAGTTGGTCAGAGTTCAGTCCTTGAGTGTGTGAAATCATCTCTTGCCTGAGTTGTACAATAAATGCTTAGCACTACCCTCTGATAAGGCCTTTCTGCTCGCCCACACTACCGCAAATAGAGAGTACGGTACTGTCTACTTTTACCTCTGCCTACCTTTGGGGATCAACTGGACTCTGTGCATACTATACCTTACTTGGTATAGTATATACAGAGCCAGCTTCCTACAGAGCGTAATATCTCGTAATATCTCGGGATCCAACATCGGACGCCAATAGGACGATGATACTGATTTTGTGCAGTGGAAGTAGTGTTGAAGTGTACTGTCTATTCTTGTTTGGGGTGGGGGGAGACAGCTCTAAACGCAATTTCATTTAAGCTCCAGGTACATAGAATCAGGGGCCTTGACATCGAGAGATTCAGCTGTATTAACACTGGTCTCTTAATGTGCATATTCCTACCTTGGTGTTAGATACCATTTTGTAAGCTAGCTTATTTGTGTGGAAAAAGTCAATGCTAGGGTGGGTTTTATGTACCATTGAATAAAAGATATAGTCCCTCTCATTAGGGTGCTGTAGGCGCCAGTTTTCTAAGAAGTCTAGGGAATTTCTCCCTCAAGGAGTGCCCAGGGAGAACTATGGGTATAGTGTCTAGGGATTGATTTACCAAGTGTTTCATCAAGTACGGCATTAAAGTTCTCCCTCATGATCACTAGTCCATTAGCCCTCAGGAGAAGGCTTCTCTGTGAGGGAACAGAGTGTGATAGAAGGCGTTTTTGTCATCATTAAAATCATAGATGGAGAACATTATGAACACTCTATTTTTCATTGTTCCTCTAATGCCTATCAGTCTCTCTTCTTGGTTTTGTGTGAGGGTATCGAGTCGAAAATTAAAATCTCTCCTCAGCAGTGGTGTGAATCCCTTCTTTTTATTGGAGGCATGTGCGTGACACTGCACGGATAACCAGTAATTTTTCAGTTGGGGTCCATCTTGTTTTAAGAAATGCATCTCCTGCAGCAATGCTGTGTCATTCTTTTACCATGCAGCCATTTCAGAAGTGCAGAACCTTTAATTGGTGAGTTCAAACCCTGCACATTGAGTAGTAGTAATTAGTAAGTACATTTATTTATTTAGACAGTTGTCCATAAAACATTCTAAAACACAGATGACAATGAAGATCATAAAAACGTCCCATCCTAACTACCCAACACCCCCGACCCACTACATTTCATCATTAAAACTCTGATTAACAGACTGTAAAAACCAAGCAGTTGCAACAGCCACATATAGATAAAGCATTACTGTCAACAGCTCCACAGCTTTCATCCTATGGACGACACCATATTTAAAAAACAGAGGTCTTAAAACCTTATTCGATTTACAAGATAAAAGAGACAGTCCATCAATATATGCAGTAGGGTACATTTAGCTTTCAGGAGGCAGGGGCAGAGACCACAGTTATCCTGGACCCTGGACCAGTATAGGCGGGATGAATAAATTGGATTGCAACCCACCCTGACCCTCAATATTTCATTTTGCAGCCCTGGGTCTGGTAGCTGCGATAAATAAGGGAAAACAGTGTCCTGGCCCAGTGTAGGGATTAGGAAACTGATGTATGGTTTCTTGCACAGATAAGATAGGTCATTCAATTCGGACACCGAGGCAACCGATTCTTTCAACGCGCGCTTGCCTGGGAAGGGGGACCAAGATGTAAATATACCACTATCTAAATGGAGGTTCTTAAGAGTAATTAATCTATTTCTTACAGCCTTTCCCCAAGATCATTCGCTGCATTGAATCTCTTCCCAACACAATTTGGAGACTTTTAACACCTCATCATTCTCCACAAAAGTATTGAAATATCTTAGGGCCCGGGTAGAGGCCATCAAGTTCCAAGAGCCCAGATTGCACTCTCTCCTTATGGCCTGAACCATAGTACCCTGGGGGAGGGATAGAAGCCTTCTAAGGACTACCCCTTCTAATCTGTCCCGTTCATATATCGGGTCAAGTGAAAAAACATCTCCTCCATATAAACCCAGTGGAGGTATCTTCCCCTCATAGGCCCTTAATAATGGAAGATGAGAAAGTCCCCCAAATTTGCTATTAAAACTTGATAAACAGCTGACCTGTAATAAGGCCTTCTGCTTGATGGCATCCCAATGCAAAGCCCAGTTCAAATTCCTCTTGAAAGATATTTATATTGATCGCATTGCTCCACCTCCTGTAGATCTAAATACCAATTACATTTATTTACTCTTTCCCCAAAAACTAAAATCTTGGTATTTTCCAAATTAATGTGAAGTTGATTTTGTCTACTATAAGTTTGTAGAGCATTTCATTTCCTCTGTAGACCAATAGGGGTATAATCCAGTAACACCAGCTCATCTGCATAAAGCAGACATGCAATGTGCTGTTTCTTGATATTGGGGGAAAATAAATTAGATTGGGAAATAAAGGAGGGGAGATCGGCTAAAAAAAGACTAAAAAGCAGGGGTGCTAAAACGCACACTTTCCGAAGGCCATTTTAAATGGGGATTCTTTGAGATAAGCGACCCGACTTATCTAACTCTACCTGGGCCCAGTTACTGTAATGCAAAGATTGAAGTACACTACGAAGGTTTAACGGGAGCCCCCAGGCAGTCAGTTTACCCCATAGGATATCCCTATCCACAGAATCGAAGGCAGTCCTGAAGTCTACAAAACAGCAGCACAGCCTTTGATTTTCCTCCTGGGCCTTCCGAATAATGGCCCATAATGCGAAGCTATGATCTATGGTGGAATGACCCTCCCAAAAGCCCCCCAGCTCTATTGAAATTCTCTTAATTTCGCTGGCCCAGACTTCAAGCTTCGATAAGATAATCTTTGAAAAGATTTTTTGTGAAATATCAAGAAGGCTGATCAACCTATGATGTGTGGGGTCTGTACCACTCCCTTTTTTAAAATGGGTTTCACTATTGACCCTTTCTTCGAGAGAGGATAAAGGCCAGACGTGGCAATCCAGGGGAGAGTAGACCGTGGCCCACCAAACACTGTTTGTTTTCATTATTACTGCTGGGATGTTATCCGTGCCGGCTGCACGGGAGAGCTTTACTCTGTCAATTACGGCTTTTACTTCATTTATTGAAAACCAAGCAACGGGAAGATGTTGCTCTAGAGTTCTATGAGGCCTATCTGAGTCAGTGGGTCCCCTATATAGGTCTCTCAAATAAGTGATCCACTGAGCTTCCGGGATCATGCAAAGGAGAATACCCCTATTTGACCACTAGACTCGTTGACCTTTGTCCAGAACTTCTGCTGATCCTTAAGGAGGATAATTTCCTGCATCTCATCCCATTTACTGTGATAGAAGGAGGCTTTTTTCATCTGCACAAGAGATTTTTATTGACGTTTAAGCTTGACCAGTTCCTGGGAGAACAAGGAGCTTGGGTGACGCCTTGCCCTCCTAACACTTCGACTCACCAACCAGCCCCCCACCCCCTTTGAACGAGGGTCTGCACGCACACCCCTCTCACATATAATTACTGTGAGGAAGCCCAAAACTTGTTGCAGTATTTTATTGTACCATACAATGATATCACCTAAATAAATAGGGAGGACATCAATATTCTCCTCTAATTGAAGGGTTGCCAGCTGTTGGAGATGAAGGGATCCAGGCCTGTTGAAAGCCTATGCGGGAAGGACATTCCTAGGGGCAGAACCCTCTCTGGGGATACTGGCTCACACAGGTCAAGGGCTGCTGTAATTGCCCAGTGATCACTACCCTCATATTTTGCCACCTCAAAATCCTTAAAAAGGTTGAAATGCCAAAGAGATGTAAATATGTAATCAATAGGGCCTAAAGACTGGCCCTGCCGAAAAGTTGCTGCTGCTGGCTAATCATTGTTATATTGTCCATTTAAATAAATCAAGCCATGATCCGCCAGCCATTGACTCAGTATTTTGGCCTCCTTTTTAATGACACCAGAGGGGAACTGCGCTGGGGGAATATTATAAAAGTCCAATAATTGCTCCAGCTGCAGGTCTCGCTGAACAGGGAAGAGACGAGCGTTGACATCCCCGGCCATTATTATCACTGCTTCTGGATATTTTGCTACCAGATGCTGTAAGGGAGATTCAAATAATTCCAACCAAGAATTCATTTGCCGATGGTCTGCTTTGTGAATATAAACATTTATAAGTAGAAAGTATCTGATAGTGCTGTTAGCCAGACCCATTTCTACCACTGAAAATTGGAGGCCACTTGATACATTTATGACCTCCAATGATCTTTTATGGTTCAAATCTTTTTATTAAGTCAACAGCCAGTGCAGCAATGTCCAATGATCTTTTAATGATCTTGGTGGATATAAGTGTTAGGACACCCGCGGATGCTCTCCCCTTACCCCGGCTCCTGCCTTTACTATTCAGTACCACAAAACCTTCTACTGACTGGTCCTCCCTCAACCAGGACTCCTGAAAAAATACCAAGTGGAAGGG
Organism: Calotriton arnoldi; assembly: GCA_963921515.1. Taxonomy (NCBI): domain Eukaryota; kingdom Metazoa; phylum Chordata; class Amphibia; order Caudata; family Salamandridae; genus Calotriton; species Calotriton arnoldi. Next base: position 1,960,915 of record CAWUFW010002610.1, read on the forward strand.
TTTCAAACTTTCCTCCAATTCACCACTGTTCCTCAAGCGTTCAAACCCATGGATATTGTCAGAACTGGTAAATATCGTTGGGTTCCTCAGGAGCAGCACCCTCAAGAAGTCCACCTTCCAGCAGCTTCGACTCAAGCTTAATTGCACTGAGGATCAAAGTGGTTAGACGGGGGGAAGGGATTTGGGAAGGGTACTGCGGGGAGGGAGACCTGGAACGAGACGTTGTCCTCAGTTAGCTTTCCTGATATACTGTGTGAACTCTTGAACTAAATCAGCATGGTTAAATAACAGCAACATACCTGTAAAGAAAAGCAGGTTACTTATGAAACAGTTGTCACTCTAATACCTTCTTCACAAGGAATGGAATTGCTGTTCCTATAATCCTCAAAACAAAATATAACAATATAGATTCTATGATTAATCTAGTGCTTGCATAAACCCTATGCTCCAGAGCTGAGTCACACTTTCATATGAGAGACTATTAGTTTTTGTTACACTGTCTCTTTCTTAAATTATGATTTGCATGTAACACTGTTAAGAATCACAGCGCTAATTCCAACAAGCGTTTTTATAATTTTTATAATGCACAACAGGTTTCAAATGCAAGGTTCGTTTCAACTTGTAATGTGAATATTATCTATGTACATGCCCAAGAAAGCTCTTCAGCGCGATGTGCCACGTTCAATATACAAACGTTCAAGAAATCATGTCAGCGCGTTGTGCCAAAGTCAATAAGCAAATGCCCAAGAAGCGCTCCAGCGCGATGTGCCATGTTCAATATGTAAATGTCCAAAAACGCGCTTCAGTGCGATGTGTCACATTCAAAGATGAAAATCCCCAAAAAGCGCTGCAGCGCGATGTGCCAATGTTCATTAAACAAATGCCCAATAAATTGCTTCGACAAAGAGAGCTCGAGTCAATATGCAAATATCAACAGGTTGCTCCTTTAAACAAAATGGAACGATCCTACCTGATGGTGATCAAGGGAAGGATCTACAACCTGCATTAAGTCGTCAGAGATCTTCTCACTGAAACCAGAGATCTGCTGCTGCTGCTCACGCTCAGAGTTCTCAATAACCAGCAAAGAGAACAGGATGTGGCTCCTATTTAAAGGCTTTCTCAAGAAGTTTTCAGATGACAGCTCTCAGGTAAACTACTGGAGCTGAGAAGGGCCAATAGACCTTGGGCAGCAGACTATAACAAGCATTGGTACAAACAAGTGACAGTGCAAACAATAAGCACTGGCAAAACCAATAAACAAGCACTGGTAAAAGCAATATAAAATACTAAAGGACACGTGATTGGCAGAATCATGACAGATATTCCAACTCAGGATTCTCAGGTTTGGAGAGGACCCCTCATTCTAAGGGTGACTAGGTCTGGTGCTTCGGTCACCCTCCTCCAAAGCATACTGTAAGGGGAAAAACCTATTACCCTGTGCCCATACTGGCTGCTTAGGCTGCATGAGTGGTCTGTCATTTACTATAACCACTATTAGATCATTAGGTGGCTGGTTACTTTGCCACGTACATTCAGGCATTACGGGCGAATTATATGGTATATACCGCTCCCATTGGGTAACGGATAAACCGCTGTGCATACTTAATTTAGCTGGAGAAATAGGGTCCAACTGGGGGGCTAATGGTGACAGACTCTTTTTTAAGGGGCATGAAGCTTGTAGTACTGCCTTAGCTAAGTCCTGCACATTGAGGGTTCTCAATTTTATGTTAGCCATTTGCGTAGCACAATTTTTGCCAAGTACAACTTATCATGTGGATTGTCTGCATAACTCGCTGTCGGGATTGTCAGTAGCACAAGACAGACAAAAAGCCACTAACCTCCTTTTAGCAGCCAGCAGGGACGATGATCTGTAGAGAAGCCTCCCTATTCCCCTGAGCGCAACTCCCCACAGTGTAATGGACACAACTATGAAAAACAGCACCCTGGGGAAAAGGGAAGGGGATAAAATAACAAACTGTGCTGCCGGGAATATTTGATTCCTAGGTCTGGTCTAAGGGCTCTGTATTTTCTCCTTGATTGCACCTCACTGCAACGGGGGGAATAAAGAAAGAAATCAAGCATGAAAAGATTCCGCACAATCACACAATTTCAATCAGCAGATATAAGACATACGAGTCACTTACAAGGAGCCCTGCCGCAGCGGTGAAATAAATAGGTCAATTTTCCTTCAGAGAAAGTAAACGATTTTTTCAATAATGTTAAGACTGTAGAAAACAATTTGGACCGCAGCATCACCACGGAGCGATATCTTCCAGCAGTTAATCCTCACAGCTAGAATATACCATAGTACCGCAAACAAACAGAAAGCTGCTTTAAAAATACTCAAAATATGATTAGGGTGATAACAGCACTCTCAACCACTGCGTCACGCCTCAAACAAGGACGCGTGTGTAAATTACCAGCAGGAGTCCGTAATCCACAGGAAAATACTTCAAGACTAGTCTGCCCTCTCACACGATACCTGTGACTGTTCTCGCTCCCAAGGAAGGGCAATCCGGAGTGAAACACACAAGAGTCTCTTGTGCAGAATCCCCGAACCGCGCTACGATATTCACGAACAAAGAAAACCAACGAAGATTGCAGCGTTTCCCAAATCTCCTCCGGCGGGAAGGAAAGCGTCCGCACACGTGGGAAACTTGATTCACAATGTCAAGCACCTTCCCATCACGGAGGAGGTGCTTATATGGAGGCGTTTCTCGACCTGGTTGTCCTGTTTGTTCCGGCGAGTTCCCGCTGCCTTCTGGGAGTTGTAGTGCAGCGGGCTCCTCTTCCATTTATACCCATTCCCATTCACACAGGTGGGCCTACTGTGGTGCAGCTGTGCCGGATTGGACCCTATACTGCTCAGAATCGTGACAGAACCCCCTCTCAAGGATCGCCGACTCGGCGGTCGACCAGGCTTTCCTGGATTGTCTGTATGGAATTGCTCTAACAGTTCAGGGCAGTGGAGATTCTGAACTGGTTCCCAAGTCCTATCCTCAATTCCAAACCCTTTCCACTCCACCAAATACTGTATTCGCCCTTTAACCACTCTGGAATCTAAGAGTTTCTGGACTTCATATTCTTCCTGTCCATCTATTTCCAAGGGGGAGGCCGAACAGGTAGTCTCATGCTAGTAGGACATGGTTGGAGTAGAGATACGTGAAACACTGGGTGAATGTGCCACGACAGGGGCAGGGTTAATCTCATGGCTACAGGATTGATGACTTCTTCTATACTGTACGGCCCGATGTATTTGGGTTTTAATTTGTCTATTCCCTTCAGATGTATATTCTTTGTAGCGAGCCAAACCTTATCCCCCACCTGATACTCAGGTGCTGTAGTGCGTTTTCTGTCAGCAAAGTGTTTTTGTGCTGTTTGCGCTGTGGTGAGGTGTCTTTTGCATCGAGTAACACCGCTCTTAAATGAGCATGATGCTCGTGTACGCTTGGGAGTTTGGACTCAACGGGCCATTCAAACGGGAGCATGTTGGGATGATATCCGTAAAGACAATAGAACGGGGAACACCCCAATGTGGAATGCTCAGCGTTATTATAAGCAAATTCCGCCATCCATAGTAATGTAACCCAGTCTGTGGTGTTTTGTAGCGTAAAACAGCGGAGATATTGTTCCAGTGTCTGGTTAAGACGTTCTGTCTTCCCATCTGTCTGAGGGTGGTAGCTGGAGGAAAGACGCGCATCAATGTTCATCGTTGCACATAAGGCCTTCCAAAACGAGAGGTGAACTGCGTTCCCCTATCGGTAATCAGAACACTAGGTATTCCATGTACTCTGACCATGTTTTGAAGAATAACAATGGCCAGTTTGGCGGCTGTTGGTAATCCTTGCAATGGTATAAAATGTCCCATCTTCGTTAAGTGGTCTACTATTACCAAAATAACCGTGTTACCCTCGCAGGGGGGCATCTCCACGATAAAATCCATTGATACAGTATGCCAGGGTCGAGGAGGTACAGGTATTGGTTGGAGTAGACCTGTGGGTTTGGAGTGACTGGCTTTTCCTTGTGCACACACAGAACAGTTTTTTATGTATTCTTTGGTATCCGTCCTCAGAGACGGCCACCAAAAAGGAACGCTCAATACAGGCAACTGTCTTGTATATTCCCATGTGCCCTCCCAACAATGAATCATGAGCCCATGTCAGCACTCGTATCTGTAGGTCAGTGTTGGGTATATATAAGGCATGGTGATGATACAACAGACCATTTCTCTCCACCCGATGTTCGGGGTCCTCCCTGAGCCATGCCTGTGCGTCGAAATCAGCCAAAATTACTTGGACGTCCTCTAGAAAATCCTTCGAGGTGAATAATGCAAGGGTTTGAGTTCGGAAAGCCCCTCCGCAAGTATCAAAGGGGTTCGGGGTTCTCGGATAACATGTCTTCCTCGGTGTCAGTGATGCGAGAGAGGGCATCTGCTTTACCATGTTGTGGTCCTGGACGGTATTTAATAACAAAATCATAATCAGAAAAGAAAAGGGTCCAGCGCAACTGCCGAGGTGTGAGGGCTTTGGCGGTCTTCAAAAATAACAGGTTTCGATGGTCTGTGTATATCTCAATAGTGTGATGAGCCCCCAAAAGATAATGTCTCCATTCCTCGCAGGCCCTTTTTATCGCCAATAGTTCCTTGTCGGAAATAGCATAATTCACTTCGCTGGGGGTGAGTTTTTTTGAATAATATGCAACAGGGTGTAGTTGCCCTGTTGTAGGATGTCGCTGAGACAACACACCACCTATAGCATACTGTGAGGCATCTGTTTCGACGATGAAGGGTAGATGCGGATCAGGATGGCGCAAGATTGGAGCTTGTGTAAACATGTCTTTTAAACTCTTAAACGAGTGTTCGGCTTCATTCCCCCAGACAAAGGGAGTGTTCTTCCTTAACAAGCAGGAGATGGGATGGATGATCTTGGAGAAATCTTTTATAAAACGCCTATAATAATTGGCGAAACCCAAGAAACTTTGTACGGATTTTACGTGAGTGGGGGTTGTCCACTGAGTGATTGCTTTGACCTTGCCGTTGTCCATCTGACAACCATGTGCGTTGATGATGTATCCTAGGAAGGCTACCTCTTGGACGTGGAATAAGCATTTCTCCAGCTTAGCATACAGTGAGTGTTGACGGAGCCTGTCTAATACTTCCTTTACATGAATTACGTGTTCTTGGAGACTAGGAGAATAGATGAGGATATCGTCTATGTAAACCACACAGTACATGTCCAACAACCCCTTAAGACCTCATCCATGAAATATTGGAACGCTGCCGGGCGTTACAGAGCCCAAAAGGCATCACCCTGTACTCAAAAGTCCAAACTTCGTCCGGAATGCAGTCTTCCATTCATCCCCGCTTTTACCCTGACCAGATGATAGGCCCCCTAAGATCCAGCTTTGTGAAATAACGAGCCCCTTGAGCTGGTCCAGGAGCACAGGAATCAACGGTAAAGGATACCGGTTCTTGATGGTCACGCGGTTTAGAGCTCGATAATCGATACATGTTCGGAGCTCTTCACAATCCTTCTTAGGAATAAAAAAAGAGGGGAAGAAGCAGGTGAAGAGGAATGTTTTATGAAACCTGATGCGAGGTTCTCTTCAAGGTAGTTTTTCAAGTACAGGGTTTCGGGTTCTGTTAGCGCATACACTCGACTACACGGAATCTCTGCCCCTGGTATCAATTCTATGCGGCAGTCATAGACTCTATGGGGTGGAAGTTGCGTAGCCTTTTGTTTATCAAAGAGAGACTGATATTCCTTGTATTCATCAGGCAAGACCAATGTACAACAATACCGGTCTGGTGTACATGCCGTGGCTAAAAGACACGCTTGTGTGTCTACCTTTTCTCTAGACAGGACTACCTCCTTCTTGCAATGTTCTATGCAGTATTCAGAACTCAGGACAACAGTGCGGGCTGCCCAGCGCACTACAGGGTCATGTAGAGTCAACCATGGCATGCCTAGTATGAGGCGAAACTGTGGCGCATCTATGAGATCGAACTGGATAAACTCATAATGTTCCGTACCAACCCGCATTAAGAGGGGAAGGGTATGAGAAGTGACTGGTCCTGACGTCAGCGTGGACCCATCCACAGCCTTCACGTATTCGGGGTACTTCTTCTTTTCCCAAGGAATACCGATGGTTCGAGCATACTTTTGGTCCATATAGTTTCCCGTCGCACCGGAATCCACTAAGGCATCCACTTCTTGCGGGATGTCTGTAGTATCCCAAAGTAGAACACTGATATTCAGATGGGCGACCGCTGGTTGTAAGGTATTGGCGATTACTGAAGAGATCGATGTCCGTCGTTCGCCCGACCCAGAGATCTCCTTCTGACTCGGGCTCTTCAGTTTTCCGACGTCTCTCTTGTTCCCATAACTGCTTGTCTTCGCGGAAATGGGTTCCGTTCTGGGAGTTGGGCCCGAGCTCGACACTCTCTTATGAAATGTCCTCCTTTTCCGCAATATAAACACAGCTTCAGTTTACGTCTCTTCTCTCTTTCTTCTGTGGTGAGGGGACCACGAATACCTCCTATCTGCATTGGTTCGGAGAATTCCGTAGGCTTAGAGGTTTCTTCGGTAGGAGGTTTTGGTTTAGTATACCAAGCTCGCGGTTCTCCTCTGTTTTTGTCTCCTCTTTGTTCTTGTAATCGGTGGTCTAGTTGGACAGTGAGATTAATCATTTCCTCACAGGTCTGGGGCAACTGTACTACTTGTGAGAGGACATCCTTTAGTTCTCCCCGCAGTCCCTGGTAAAATAAAGTAGTTCTTTTTTCCTGGGGCCAGTCGGTTTCCACCACTAGACGATTGAATGATGTTATGTAGGTCAATAAATCTTGAGACCCCTGTGTTAGGGTAAGTAGTTCTCGATCCAAGGTCATCATGTGAGACTTCCGGTCAAACAATTTTCTCATTTCTATACAAAAGTCTGTGAACCTATGCAAGACGGGATCATTTCTCTCCATTAAGGGTATAGTCCAACTCGCAGCATTTCCTCCCATGTAGGACATCATGAATGCCGCTTTAGCCGTGTCATCCTGAAACACAGCGGGTTTGCACAGGAAATGTAATCTGCATTGATTAAGAAACGTTTCGAACTTTTTGGGATCCCCATAGAAACGTTCTGGAGGCGCCAACGGTATCCCAGTGTTTTGTATTACATGCACCGTGGGTGTGGTATCAGTGGCAGGTGGAGGAACAGGAGAGGCTGTAAAGAACCCACCCCCTTGTGTGGGGCCTAACGAGGGAGGTTGCACCACATGCCCAGGAGCAGGAAGTGTGGCTTCCCTGATATATGTAGCTACCCCTGGGCCCCTCCGTGATAGACCTGCTACCTCTCTTCGTAATGTGCCCATCTCTTTTCTGAGGTCCTGATTCTCTAATCGCGAGGTTTGCACCTCTTGCTGCAGAGCTGTTAGGCTCTCCAACAACGAGGTCAACACCACGTTAGTATCCATCGTCCAGGCTGGGCGTCTAACGTGGGCTTGACATTCTGTCGGGATTGTCAGTAGCACAAGACAGACAAAAAGCCACTAACCTCCTTTTAGCAGCCAGCAGGGACGATGATCTGTAGAGAAGCCTCCCTATTCCCCTGAGCGCAACTCCCCACAGTGTAATGGACACAACTATGAAAAACAGCACCCTGGGGAAAAGGGAAGGGGATAAAATAACAAACTGTGCTGCCGGGAATATTTGATTCCTAGGTCTGGTCTAAGGGCTCTGTATTTTCTCCTTGATTGCACCTCACTGCAACGGGGGGAATAAAGAAAGAAATCAAGCATGAAAAGATTCCGCACAATCACACAATTTCAATCAGCAGATATAAGACATACGAGTCACTTACAAGGAGCCCTGCCGCAGCGGTGAAATAAATAGGTCAATTTTCCTTCAGAGAAAGTAAACGATTTTTTCAATAATGTTAAGACTGTAGAAAACAATTTGGACCGCAGCATCACCACGGAGCGATATCTTCCAGCAGTTAATCCTCACAGCTAGAATATACCATAGTACCGCAAACAAACAGAAAGCTGCTTTAAAAATACTCAAAATATGATTAGGGTGATAACAGCACTCTCAACCACTGCGTCACGCCTCAAACAAGGACGCGTGTGTAAATTACCAGCAGGAGTCCGTAATCCACAGGAAAATACTTCAAGACTAGTCTGCCCTCTCACACGATACCTGTGACTGTTCTCGCTCCCAAGGAAGGGCAATCCGGAGTGAAACACACAAGAGTCTCTTGTGCAGAATCCCGAACCGCGCTACGATATTCACGAACAAAGAAAAACCAACGAAGATTGCAGCGTTTCCCAAATCTCCTCCGGCGGGAAGGAAAGCGTCCGCACACGTGGGAAACTTGATTCACAATGTCAAGCACCTTCCCATCACGGAGGAGGTGCTTATATGGAGGCGTTTCTCGACCTGGTTGTCCTGTTTGTTCCGGCGAGTTCCCGCTGCCTTCTGGGAGTTGTAGTGCAGCGGGCTCCTCTTCCATTTATACCCATTCCCATTCACACAGGTGGGCCTACTGTGGTGCAGCTGTGCCGGATTGGACCCTATACTGCTCAGAATCGTGACACTCGCTCATAAATGAAATTTTTCCCTCAGGCATTAAAATAAGTTGTGGTATGCCACATGGGTCTTTAATGGTTAATATTGGGCAGTAACAGTAAATGTCCCACTCCTACCTCTCTGAAGATCACCCGCCACCACACTGTTGAAATTAACCAGTATACAATAACATGACATTTAACATAACAAATATTGAAAAATTAGCACAGCAAAGGGCCTTAGGAATGGGCCTGGAAGGATGTTCATCAACATCCCTATCAGCATGGGGCAGCATCTGAGTCACAGGGCAGTGAGGGCTGGGGCCTACTGGGCACCCCAAAGACCAAAATCGATTTGTATCCTCATCTGAATGTTAGAAAGGCAAAAGAAAGGGCAGAGTGAATGGGAATACACTCGCTTGTATCATGTGCAGAGGGATTGAGGGGTAACTGGTGAGTCAATAGGCATGGAACCCAGGTAGAATCTTGGATAAACAAAGTTATCAAAGGCTTTAGCCATTTTCCAGCTTCAAAAAGTGAGTCCTCTTCAGTGGTTTGTGGGCATTGCTCTCTTTCAAGGTTGCTTCTCTGCCTGCATGCTGCTCTCTTGGCTGTTGGTGTAAGGGTCTTCTCCCTAGCTTATGATCCATAGTGTTGATTTGGTTCACCTTTTCCCCCCCATGTTCTAATACATTTCAGGCAGTCCAAAAATTTTACAGGCATTTGCCGAGCATCGTACAACACAGTCTTTTCCCACAAAAGTAAAAAAGAGTGAAGAAATGTCTCCATCTACAAGGCTGGAATTTTTTGGAAGAGACGGCTGGCTGCGGCCGCATCCTGATGCGGCCCTCAGAGGCCCCACGACGGCAGGGATCACGGGCGAGCCTGAGGGCGGGACTATACATCTTTAATCTATGGCTCCTTGACTGGCACACTTGCGAATGACGACGCCGGCTGCCGTTCCACACACTACGCAGAACCCCTGGCTGCCACGGTGAGTCTTACGGTGCTCCCGCAAGCCGATGCCTGCGGCTTTAGGCCTACCGCACAGACAGCGCACAGTGGATATACCTGGCTGCTTATTAGGGGGATTGATGCGGTACGGCCCCGGCTGGTTAGAGGCTTACTGAAACCATGTCCTTGAAAACGGTCATGCCTATTGGTGCTGAGGGCTACTATCTGCACTGCCTCACTGTTCCCCTATGTGCTCCCAAAGACACTGACTATGCAGACTTACGGTGAGCTTCAGTCACTACCCTGGAGAACTGCACCGGCTACTAGCTGCCCTCACCTGGCGTCTCCTGTTGTTGCCCTCTGAATTTCTGCGTCCCAGCTGGCGTCCTGCATTGGTGGAGTGGCTCTACTGCAACTGGTACAGAACCGCGGGCGCTCCATAGTCGCACCTATAAATAGATAATTGGCCCATTTGTCACCTGTCCCTGATCACAGTGGGCCTGAAGGCGTATACTTACCCGCTTTCCTGCAAGGCTTCGACTCCTTCCACCTGATGCTGCCCCTGGGCCCCTGCCAGCTCCCTCTGCAATGGGAAACACTGACCCCCGTCAGGGCCTGCTCTCATTTGATGCCACTAAGACCCCCCGCCATGGGGATGATGAGACCTCTGGAGGGGCAACTTTGCGCATTGTTGAGTCGGATGCTCCGGCTCCTGTGGGCACGGCGGTCATACTGGCTGAATTGAGAGCAGGGTTCAAGTCAGTGGATACCCGCCTTGATACGCTCGCAGCCCGACTAGAGAGCATGCATGAGCGGCTAGATCAGCATGAAACATCACATTTCTATTGCTGAACAACGCATTTTGGATATTGAGGATGCCAGCCCTTCTACCACCAACCGTATCGAGAAGCTCCTCAAACAAACTGCTGCGAAAGCTGAAGATTTGGAAGCGAGATCGCATAGAAATATTATACGCATAGCCGGAGTTGCAGAATCCACCAATACCGGTCGCATGAGTTCTTACGTGGAACACCTACTCATGGATCTCTTCATCAGGGAAGTTTTCTCGCCATGTTTGCAATCGAAAGATCTCACAGAACCCGAGGCCGGTGCCGGGCGCATCCTCCCGGTTGATTTTAGCCAAGCTTATCAACTATCAGGATCGAGATATTATTCTATGCCTCGCCCTTGAGAAAGCGATACCAAAGGGGATGATGGACGGAGCGCTTGAGCAAATCAAACACTCACCCCCAGTCAACTGATCTGGGTTTAATCCATCATCATTCTTTAGCTCACTCCACCACCCCAGTTCAGACATGGCCATATGCAAATCAGTCTGACCCTGTGCCTCATGGGAACAGTCCAGTCCGAACTGCCAGGCCATGTCTTCCCTGGACCGGAAACAAGCATCCTGGGACCGGTTTCTGGCTATTCAGCCGTCATCAGCCAGGCTAGCTTGAATCCAGTGGCAAAGTGAGCAAGGGACCCACGTCTGGGCATACCCTGCCAACTTAGGGCGAACAAAGCGATACCAAAGGGGATGATGGACGGAGCGCTTGAGCAAATCAAACACTCACCCCCAGTCAACTGATCTGGGTTTAATCCATCATCATTCTTTAGCTCACTCCACCACCCCAGTTCAGACATGGCCATATGCAAATCAGTCTGACCCTGTGCCTCATGGGAACAGTCCAGCCCGAACTGCCAAGCCATGTCTTCCCTGGACCGGAAACAAGCATCCTGGGACCGGTTTCTGGCTATTCAGCCGTCATCAGCCAGGCTAGCTTGAATCCAGTGGCAAAGTGAGCAAGGGACCCACGTCTGGGCATACCCTGCCAACTTAGGGCGAACAAAGCGATACCAAAGGGGATGATGGACGGAGCGCTTGAGCAAATCAAACACTCACCCCCAGTCAACTGATCTGGGTTTAATCCATCATCATTCTTTAGCTCACTCCACCACCCCAGTTCAGACATGGCCATATGCAAATCAGTCTGACCCTGTGCCTCATGGGAACAGTCCAGCCCGAACTGCCAAGCCATGTCTTCCCTGGACCGGAAACAAGCATCCTGGGACCGGTTTCTGGCTATTCAGCCGTCATCAGCCAGGCTAGCTTGAATCCAGTGGCAAAGTGAGCCCTTGAGAAAGACACACTACAATACCAGGATATGACACTTTCCTTTTTTCCTGATTTCACCCCGATTGTACAGGAGTCGCACCACAAATTTACTGACGCTAAGCGGATTCTCTGGAAGGCTAATGTAAAATATTCCATGCTATATCCAGCAAGACTGCACATACAACTTAACAGCAAGACGCATATCTTTGATTCTCCTGCTGAGGCCATCCAGTTCTGTATGCAGAGTGGTGTTGGGTCGGACCCTCTGGATAGGGAGGGAGGAGGGGGGGACTTAGCACCTCTCCTGCCCATTCTTCAACGGCTTATTGACATTCTCTTTATCTTGCCTGATACTGCTTTTATGATCCGAGCTTGTGCCTGCCTGCATTTGTGGTGTGTGGACCTTCGCTGGATCTGGTTGTGTGCCTCTGAGCGCTGGGTGTTACTATGTTGAATTACTTTACTTTCGCTTTTCATTTTATGCAAGGGAATGATCACATAATGGACGTTGCATTACCTGATACTTATGCACTAATAATTCTATCTTTTCCACTACCACTTTGAATGCCTGCGCCCACTGTTGAGGATAAGAGACTGATATTAAAATGCATAACTTGGAATGTACGGGGGCTATGCAGCCCGCGGAAGGGACGTCAAGTACTGTCTTATTTAACTAGGGGAGAGGAGTTGGCCTAACAGCTAGGGCGGTCGACCTCAAATCTGGGGAACTGGGTTCGAGTCTCGGCAATGATGCTGAACATCCTGTGATTCTGGGCAAATCACTTAATCTCCCCGTGCCTAACAAAAATGAATGTGTCATCATGTAACGCAACTGGTGCTATGTAAAGCTCTCTGATATCCGATACCTTCGGGTCAAGTTTGCGCTATATAAAACTCCGTAATTTTTTTTTTTTTAAACTAGGCATGGCGTGCAGATAGCTTTTTACAGGAAACTCACTGCGCTCCTGGTTCCCTTTCCTGTTATTGCGTCCAACTGGGGGGAAAACCGCTTTTTTGCAAATTACAGCAAGTACTCTAAAGGTGTATGTATCCTAGTACACAGGGCGATCCCTTTCACGGCACGTGAAATAATTGCTGATCCTGAGGGTCGCTACCTGTTGGTCTCCGGCACGCTCGCGGCTATGCCCCTCCTATTGGTTAATATTTACACCCCCAATGTGGACACCACTGAATTCTTTGTCGACATTTCTACACACCTTAGCCGGTTACAGGCCCACACTGTTCTCATGGGGGGTGACTTTAACCACTTCCTGGATCACTCCGTGGACTCGACAGGCACAGGACACGTCACCAAGCCCCACTCCATACAGGCACTCTCTAAGTTCATTCAATCCTTTCTCCTTGCTGATGCCTGGTGTTTCAAACACTTGTCCACCAGAGGTTATACATTTTACTCTGCCCCTCAGGGATCCTGGTCCCGTATTGATCACTGGTACCTCACCCCGGACCATATACTTGTGATCACCGATGTTGAACATCACCCCAGGACCCTGCCGGACCACTCCCCGGTACTCCTCACTCTCCGGCTTCCCAAGGCGATGTTGCCCTGTGCGGCCTGGCACTTCCCTACGAATGCTCTACTTGACAAGCTTTTCTGTACTGAAGTGCGAGTCGCAATAATCGAATACTTTCAACTAAACACGGGACCTGTGCAGAAATATTCAACACTCTGGGATCCTTTTAAGGCATACATCAGAGGGGTGTGCATAGCTAAGCATTCAGGAGTGCTGCGCTCCATACGTGGTGAACTGGCAGCTGTTGAGCGACCACTGAGGGAACTAGACGCTCAGATGCTGACTGGTGATCCTCCTTCGTTACTGCGTTGGCATGCTTCCCTAATGCAAAAATTCCACGATCTGTCGACCCTTGAGGTTAACTACCTGGGCAAGTGTGCTCGAGCTCGGGTTTATGGCGAGAGGCCTGGCCGCACCTTGGCCAGTATACTCCGCCCCCCATACCAGGCTGCATTGATTACATCACTCCTGCTTGAAGATGACTAGTTCGTCACAAAAAATGAAGATATAATTGACGTTTTTCTTAACTATTACACTGACCTATATACAACGCGATGTGATGCTCCTCAGGGCAAGATCGCGGACTGCTTGGCGGAGGTTGCCATGGTTTCGCTGAAGACGGGACAGCAACAGTTTCTCGCTTCCCCTATTTCCTGTTACGAGATTTCGCAAGCCATCGATGACCTCAGCGGCACGCCTGCCCCAGGTCTTGACGGCTTTACTGGGGTATTTTATCAATCTTACAAATCGGTGCTGATCGCTCACCTGCTTGAGGTCTATGCGGAGTCCCTGTCACACAGTAGCCTCCCCCGACAATGCGTGAGGCTGTCATCACCTTATTGCTTAACCCCGGACAAGTGTACTTCTTACAGACCGCTGTTGTTGTTGAATCACGACAATAAAATTTTAGCAAAGGTCCTAGCCACTCGCCTTTCCCTCCTTAGGGACAAACAAATTTCCCCATTACAAGCTGGGTTCGTCCCGAACCGTTCCACATCAGTTAATCTGTGGACTATATCCGCTATTCTCAATCAGGTCAATCCGGAGCTCCCCGCCGCAGAAATAGCGTACGATTCACTGGAATGGCCTTTCCTACTTGCTACGCTGCCCAAGCTCGGAGTACCTAAGGGTTTTCGTGAGCTTATTCCCTCCTGTACGCGACCCCACTGGCCTCCTTTAATGTCAATGGCACTCTAACTGACCAATTTGTATTATCCCGCAGCAGTAGACAGGGGTGCCCTCTGTCCCCTCTTCTATTTATTATCACCATGGATCGCCTTGTACGGCATTTTCAGGAGCACCACTTAGCGAAAGGACTACGTTTCCAGCGCTGCCCCCTCTTAGCATCTCTATACTCAGATGATGTAATGTTTTTAGTCAGGGATCCTGAGACCAAACTTTCCCCTCTCCTTCGTGAGGTCGTCCGTTTCAGGGCGCTTTCTAGTCTTGCGATTAACTGGAATACATCTAAAATCTACACCCTGACGGATGCCACAGTTGCATGTCCCCTGGAGTAGCCCTTAAAATGGTGTGCAGACCCCCCAAATACCTTGACATCCATCTCTTTGTCAGAGTACCGAGGTTATACACTTAAACTACGGCCCTGCAATCTGTAAGTTATCCCAAATTAAGCAATGGATTAAACTTCCGCTGTCCATCGCGGGTAGAATAGCAATGATAAAGATGGTGGTACTGCCCCGTTTTTAGGTTGAGCATCGGCGCGCATGCGCTGTATGCAAGACCTGTTGTATTTACTAAAAGGACTGTGATCCCGCCTGCTACTGCCTGCCACTTACCATAGGCTGGCTCCAGTGTCGCTCCTCTTCCCTGCTTCCTAATTGGTTCGGGCACCCGATATGTCATTTCCGTTTATAGCTGAAGAGCATTGCTCAAGTACAGATTAGTTTGACTTGATTAGTGCCCCTCCACTGATGCAGGTACTATGTATTCCACCGCGGGTTGCATTTTACCTGTCTGTCCCTTCCGTCCCATCGCTTGTTTTCTTTCGTCGGTTTCATTAATTGCTTTTTCTTTTATGCACTCTCCATTGTATTTAATTATATCTGTTTATGTGTGCGGCCGCGCTTCAATGTAATTAATAGCTAACACATCCCATGTTCTTTAATTATTATTTACATTGAGCACTTTTTAAAAGTACCTTCTCCTTTAAATCCTTGTACTTGCTGTACTTTCACCCCTCCCTCTTCCCCCTTTCCCATGCTGGATGTGGTAAACGAAAGTAGCGGACACAGCAGGTAAGTCTTGAATACTTTATTCAAGTACAGAGCAGGATGAGAGCGGACTCTTCCAAGCAGGTCAAGGAAACAACTGCCTTGAAAGAGAACACTTGTATTCATACAATGACATGGAATACATAAGCAAGTACATTCTTAAACAACTAGACTGTGAAGCATGTACTACACATCTTCTCCCTTTCCAATGGCCAAATAAAAAAACAAACAGAAAAAAAAACATTAACAGACAAAATCTTTAAGATAGGTAGGCGGTTTATGATACCTAACGGAACGTGAAGAACCTCAGGGCCTAATACAGAACTATTAGTTTGAGAAGCACTCAATCTATCTGAAGATCCACACACAGGAATCAAAGAATCCCCCCCACCAAGGGCGGAACCAGACAGCCTTAAACAGGGGACATGCTCAAACTCCTGAGCTAGAACATATCCATTACTACCGAGGGGACTCTCCTGTTTGTGAAACATCACCGGTTTCTTCTGTTTTTGAACCACACCACACTTTTGGTAAAGGGCAACACGTCGAAAATTCCAACGCTCGCCATTATCTAGAACAACACAGTGATCAAGAACTTTATGGACAGTGTAGGGCCCCTTGAACTTTGAAAGACCTCTCCCAATTCTGCCACTCTTGACTTTTACTAAATCTCCCACATTGAAACGACAAGGGATATCCAAATTCCTTTTAGACTGAAACGAAACAACACGCAAAGTAACCAACTCCTTCATCCATGAGGGAACTAATTTAGAGCCAGGAGTCCTGCCCCTCATCAACTCAAAAGGAGATTTCTCCCCATCAACAAGAGGAGTAGTCCGATAGGCCCAAAGCATTTCATCTACCATTTTGCGCACAACAGAACCATTCGCAGAAGCCATCTGGATGATCCTTTTCACAACTTTGTTAGCTCGCTCACACAAGCCATTCCCTTGAGGGTTATATAAAGAAGTGCGGTGATGAGCGATTCCACAATCCTTCAAAAACCCTTGCATCTCTCTTGATACTAATTGAGTACTCGTTATCTGTAAGAAGGACGGAGGAATGCCCTCATCCCTAAATAAGTCACCAAGAAACTTGATGGTACTCTCAGTGGTGATATCATTCACAAATTTAACAACCAACCATTTCGAAAATACATCCACAACCACAATGCCAAACCTGTCCTTCTCATGTAACTCTCTCATAGGACCAATAAAATCCAAACAAATACTGTGCCAAGCCAAACCAGGATTCTCAATATTTGCATTATTAGTTTTACTGCCTACTTTCAACCTTTTTTCACCCTCCTTGCACACAGAGCAACTTTCCACCTAATCCACTACCTGTCCATCCAGGCCAGGCCACCAAAAGTGAGTTTTCAAATGACGTTGAGTTAAAGTTTGACCAAGGTGACCTTCATGAGCCAAAGCTAATAACTTTTCCCTAATGCCAAAAGGAGGAACGAACTTCTCATTCCTCATCAACACATCATCACCACACAGAGACAACTCATCCAGAATTTTGATGTAAGGACGAACAGAAACCGGGACACAACTCTCTGTCTTGGGACCAGACTTCAATAAATTGACAACCTCAAGTAGGGTGTGATCATTCACCATTTCATGTTTCCAATCAACTGCATCAAACACACCTTCACCCACAAAAACTGCATCGTCAACCGAGGCTACAGAAATGTCCTCCTCGCCTTCCGTAAATGCAAGATCTTCAACCATCTTCCAATCAACAGACATCCTAGACAGGCAGTCAGCTTGGACATTCCTCCACCCTTGAATGTATTCTACCTGATACTGAAATTCTTGGAGTTTGGATGTTAACTTCGCAAGCCTTGCAGACCCTTTGCCAGTACCACCAGGAGAAAGGATCTTAATCAAAGGTTTGTGGTCGGTTCTAAGTAAAAACTTTGTGCCCCATAGATAGGTACGAAAGTATTCCACACCCCAAGATGCTGCAAGCGCCTCCCTCTCGATGACAGAGTAATTCTGTTCAGCATTGGTTAAAGTCCTGGAGGCAAAAGCTACTGCTCTTTCAGACCCCGCTTTGCGCTGAGATAACATTGCCCCCAACCCGGTGGCGCTGGCATCCACAGTAAGGATTGACTTGCAGTTCACATCAAAAGGAGTTAAAACATTAGCTTCACAAATCTCTTTCTTAATATTGTTGAAACATACTTGATGTTGTACATTCCACACAAAACTCACCCCTTTCTCGAGCAAACCCCTCAAACAAGCAGTTTTGTCCCGATTTACCCACGAAGCAACACAAACGGAATCACAGGTAGCCTCCCAATGACAGACTCCACCCGTGTCCCCCCTGAGACCGACGGAAGCTAATGCAAGACCAAACCCAGA
The DNA here is from genome assembly GCA_963921515.1 of Calotriton arnoldi. Lineage (NCBI taxonomy): Eukaryota > Metazoa > Chordata > Amphibia > Caudata > Salamandridae > Calotriton > Calotriton arnoldi. The sequence continues at coordinate 1,978,677 of CAWUFW010002610.1, forward strand.
TGCCTAGGGTCGGAAATGTAATAGGACTGCATTGGGTGATCCCTCTCACCATGTCGGTCCGGCCCGTCGTGGCCCCTCCCCACACACACGATATCACGCAATGTACCGAAACCACGACCAACCACACAGTTGTTACATTCTGGTACCCCGCAACAGCTTCCCTAGTTCACCCCCAAGGTTAATAGTTTTACCCCTACATCGGTAGTTCCGAAACCGATGGCTTTCAAATGGGAATGCATACACCAAACGTCATAAGAGAATTCACAAAAACGGAATGTGAGAGGAACACATAGCAAACCCATGACCGCAGGCAACGCACCCGACCGAGGACTAGTAAGCATACTAGTACAAAATCAATTGTTAGGCACGGGGATACTACCCAGAATGATTTACTGTACCTTGTCTGAAATGTCGGATATGCAATAAGGTTATGAATTCTGCTCTCCACAGTGATCTCTCAACTGGTTACAGATGTGTGTTAATGTATCATAATAATATGATGTCAATTTATGCAATGAAATGCAAAATCTCAATAAAAAAATGTTTAAAAAAAACAAGCAGTTTTGTCAGAAAATATTTTTACGAACTTAGAATAGTATTCTATTAAGCCCATAAATGATCTTAATTGATCCTTGTCCAAGGAAGGCGGGGTCAAGTCTATAGCACTGCAAAAGACTTTTCTTTGGTCTGACACCAGAAGCACTAATTGTGTATCCAAGATATTCAATCTGTTCTACAAGGAATTTACATTTTTCTTTGCAAAGTGTGAGACCCGCACTGGCCAATCTTTCAAGAACGATTTTGAGAATAGCATTGTGTTCCTCTACAGATTTACCATATATTAAAATGTCATCTTGGAAGTATATTGTGTTGTCTACTCCTTTAAAAATATCAGTAAACATGCTTTGGAAAACACTAGCGGCTGAATTTAAGCCAAAAGGCAATCCTGTAAATTGAAAGGTAACTTCTGGGGTAATGAATGCTGTGAGATGTTTCGAGTCCTTGTGCAGATTAATCTGATGATAAGCTCTTTTGAGGTCAAGTTTTGAAAATACTTTAGCATCCTTAAGGGTAGACACTAACTCAGTGATGTTGAGAAGAGGAAATGTGTCCGCTACAACACACTGATTAAGGATCTCAAATCCACGCAGAATCTCAATCTGCTGTCAGGCTTCTTAGTGATAACCACGGGAGAAATCCAGGGAGAAGCCTCCACTGGTTCAATCACTCCCGCATCAAGCATTTCTTTGATGAGATTCTTAACCTCCTCCTTCACCAAAATGGGAACACATCTGACCTTATGCTGTACAGGTTCTGCATCTTTTTTTAACAAAACGCGATGTGCATAACCTTTGAGCTGACCAAGCTCGTCCTTAAAAACAGCATCTGCTCCCTTGAGAATACACTCCAGATTCTCATCCTCAATAACCATGACTTGCATAAGTGCCCTTGGATTGACAATAATCCACAAATCATGTTGGTGCACCCACCCAAGGATGGCTGGACCATGCTCCGCCACATATACTTTACCTTGGATTTTCCTGCCTGAAAAAATTATTTGTGCATCGAAGTACCCCAAAATATCGATGGATTTGCTTTGATAACCACCTGGGGAAATATCTTTCAGGAGAAGTTGTTTGTTAGCCCACAGTTCTTTGAATAGACATTTTGGAATTATGGTAAACTTTGACCCAGTATCCACCATTAAGCACACTTCGCATCCATCGATAGAAAACATAGCTTTAGGCCTATTCTTCCTTCTGTCATCGTCAATGGAGACATCCCCAGAATCAACCACCAAAATTTTGTCCCCATTAGAGTCATCCACCTTTTCAACTCCCTGCACATAAGCTAATGTAGAACGAAATTTACTTTGACAAACCCAGGCATAATGACCCACTCGTCCACACTTCAAACATTCTTGCTTGGCAGCAAAACAAAATTTTGAGTCTGAGGTGTGCGCACCACTACCACACCTATAGCAAGTTTTGACACTAGAGGTTTTAGAAGTGAAAGGTTTCTTAATCAATTTCCCTTTGTTTTTAATTGCAGCTATTGCACTTAAGTCATCATCACTGTGGTCGTTGTCTCGCAGATCGTAAACAGAAACTTCGGAAATATCATGGCTGAGGCTTCTCTTTTCCAGTTCTTTCATGCACCCTTCAGATTGTTCAACAACTTTTGCTAAATCAATGGCTGTTTTAAGGGAGGGATTTTTCGCTGCCCAAAGTTTCTCCTGAATTTTCTTATTGTTGCATTGAATGATAAGCTGATCTCTAATAAGTTCATCGGTCATAATACCAAATTTACATTTAATGGACAGTTCCCTAAGTCTTGAAATAAATTCATCTATTGACTCACCTTGTTTTTGATGTTGAGTATAGAATTTATATCTGTTCATTACGAGATTCTCCTCTTTTGCATACCTAGCTTCCAACCTGCAAATTGCCTCTTTATCCTCATCAGGCAAGGCTTGACCGTTGGCTTGTAATGCTTGAGGTAAATAACGAAAAACTCATTGGCCTTCTTTGCCTAATGTGCTAAGTAAAAGAGCTTTCTTTCTTTTGGCAGAGAATTCTTGACTATCCAGAGCATCCAAGTAATTCTCAAACATGAGGATCCAATCTTCCCATGGAATGCTAGGAGGACCGGCTTGTGCTAAAAATTAGGTGGCAGAACGACAGAAGTTTGCGCAGAAGCCATAGTGCAACAAAAGTTAAAAACTGAGAAACCAACTTGAAGTGTGCTCCAAAGTAGTTAAAAATTGTTAAGAATACCTTCAAACAGTAAAGGATGTTACCAAGGAAATAAATGTTGCAACCTAATATAACACAAAATTGTTGACAGTACCTTTAAAATTTTAGTAGTTATGTCCAGGAAGAAAAATGTTGCACTGCAATATACAACAGGTGTGTATATCACCGAGGGAATCACTGAAAACACTTTGCGTGTCTTGAAACTGACAGAGACAGTGTCATGTAGTTCCTATAGTACCCCTGCAGGACCTGCGCGTTTGGATAACATATACTGTGGGCTTGGTGGCAGACTGACTCCGTGCACCCCCACCGTATATGTTAGCCTGGTTTGCATTAGCTAGCTCGCAGTGCCACTAGTGTCTCCTCTTATCGCGGAGAGATTAGTTTCTGGCAACCTTAGAACATGACAACCCTGATTCCCTCAGAATCGTGGAAACAATGTACTACCTTTCGCTCAGTCACTCGTGCTCACTTATTCGGTTTGTCTCAGAGAGTTACACAGAATAAACAGTCGGACGTTTCAATAAGTATTTATTGAACAGTTGTTATTCTAGTGTAAAATATATGTGCTGCGGTAACCAGCAGACAATAGCAGAGATATATTATCAGCAGTACGATAAAAGCAAAGGGATAGAATAGTTCTACCATATTGCAATAATCATGAATACATACATGAATATAAAAGCATTATGCAAGTGCGCGTACTCCTACGATGCCTAACTAGATGTACCTGTGTGTACCTAGCATATGTGTGTAGGTCTTAGAAGCTAAGAGCCAAGAATCCTCCTAGGATTTAGTCGAACCCCCATACCTGAATAGAGAGAGTGTGGGACCCCGTCCTGGTCTCGAGTTGGACACCCCGGTCAGGGCTGTGTCAGACCGCTGTCAGCTGGAGCGACTGCATGCAGGAGCCTCAGCGTCTCTGGTCAGTGTGTCAGCATGGAAGTCTCGGTTCCCTCTGTCTTACCGGGGCAAGATGTGGTGTATTTATACCCTAAAGAGTCTCGGTCCTCAGTATGGTTTGTATTGGACATGAGGAAGATATCAGGGGTGAACTTTGTACATATATATTATGCAAGTGGTGTATTCCTAGAGAGCCATGCATAATTGATGAGTACAGTGTGGGCCTGTGTTTGGGAAAAACCCTGCTGTATTCAAAACCACAGGATAGATAACGTTCAGCCCTCAGAGCTCGTTGTGTACTAGCAAGTACCAATGTAGGTGAAAAATCATGCCTATATAAGGAATCATAACTATAATAGGACATGTACAGTTATGACCATAATTGGGCATATGCGGCTATGACCATAATAGGGCAAGTACGAATATGACCGTATTAGGGCAAATATGAATACGTCCATTTTAGGGCATGTACGAACGGGTCTACATTAGGGCCTCTTATGCGGGATATAACACCCACTCCTCTTCCGAATTGGATAAAAATGACCATACTTAAAATCTGGACAATGTAATATATTATTTTTAAAAGCAAGTAAAAACATGGTTTTAAAAAATCGTTAAAAATGAGGTGTTTAATTTTTTTTTTAAATTCAGCTATTTCTAGTTGCCACTTGAAAAAAGTCAATATTGTCTCTTTATAAAAGTTGCATTACCATAAGCAGGAGAAGGCCATGCTTTTCTCAAGCAAAAGTGTCAATGTAAGAAAATGTTCCAAATTTAGATTGTTTGTTTTGAAACGAGCAAAGAAGCCGAATTCTTTCCCAAGACGCGATGAGCCAATTCAAGATTAAGCGTCCTGGCTGGGAAGCACAGTATTATCGGTGTTAGCTGCTGCAGATGACAAATCCAACGCTTCACAGAGAACGTCAATCGCACATAGATGGAATGTAGCACTGCCAACAGTTGGTGCTGCGGCAGCTTGTGTGGCAGTTGTTACCTGGGTGCCTGAGGAGGAGTCACCTAACCCAGCAGGAGCAAACGGCACCTGTGGATTCTCCAGGAATGCATTCATCAGAATTGGAAGCCGCTGGGGACAACGCAGAGCGTGGGCCTTTATGAGGTCCAGCATTGCATCCTTGTCCGGTGGCGCATCTGATGGAAACGTTAGACAGAGATCCAACGTGCATTCTTCTCCGCAGAACAGGCATCGAAGAACAGGTAAGATGCAGTCTACCCAGACTGGTCTAAATGATAGAAACCAGGAGGCATTGAGTTCTCGCAGGCAAGGAATGCCCAGAAGTTGTACCATGCGTTCACGGTATGTCCGCCCCAGGAGCGTGTTCACCATTCCCTCGGGATTTGGGCCGTCCATTGCGTAGCAGCAATATTAGAATCAGGATTCCAGCAATTAGGAACAGAATGAGCGGGAATCCTCCAAATACGCTTCCCAATACGGAGTGTATAAAATTTGGGATTACTCCGAGGACTGTCTGAAAGGTGCTTAACAGTCCTGACCCTATGGTCTTAAATAGGTGTACAATACCGCTTGTATCAGACATGTTGAAGATACGACTAACCATTTCTGTGAAATGAATGGGGCAGTTTGTACGTATGAGTGCCTGTATCTCGGTCGAGGTCCTTGCAACTTGAAGTTCATAGGTTTCTCGAGCGGAGGTTAAGGGCACGGGTTGCTGTAAAAGCATGGCTTTCAATCTGCTCAGCGTATCAAATTGTATGAAAGAAACGTTCAGCGAAGGCCATAGCGGCGCCTCCCTGACTGTGTTCAGTAGCGGAAACAATACTTGCATACAGCAAGTAACCCTGGAGTTAACAGTGACCAGATAGGCGACGCCCGGAAGCATCCCACAGCAACCTTGATCATTTAGCATTAAGTAACTCCCATTCGAGAGCAGCTGGAAAACCGGCGTGATCATGGCCGCTGGGGTCCCTGACATGTGACAAGATAGGTTCGCTACTGAACCACTGCAGGCTCCGTGTAGAGAAATATCCTGACACATGAGAGAACCGCTTAAAGCGTTCTTGCAGTTTGTACCGCTCAGATACACTTCTCGATCCCTATTCCGGCATCGATATCTATATGGTAACTCCCAAGATTCCTTAATGTACCCCTTACCCATTTTTTCATATCTGCCTGCCTGCCTTTGCTCAAGGCAATATTGAAACTGAAACGTAGTGACTGGTAGAGTGATTTGGCCATGGATTAACCATTCAGTTGATGGTGATTCGGCTACAGTGAATGGTAACCTTTCCAGTTTCTCAATACGCAGCATTGTGTATTTGGCTCCCCTTTGTGCCATTTCTGTCTGTTTATCAGTTAGATTGTATTCTGAAAACAGAGACGTGGTGTTTATAAAACGCCAGGGCACATAGCCTGCACGCAAAGATTGTAGCGTCCAGCTCAACATCATAATAGAACGTAGCTGAGATTGCCCGTGCTGTAACAAGGCCAAATCCTGTTCTAGTATGTCGATCGCCGAAGACACAATGTTGCCTAAGGAGTAAATCCTGGAGGTCAAAGTTGTTAACCCATTATCCACTACAGCTAATGCCTTCTCTAAGTTAATATGGTTTATTTCCCCTATCCTCTCTGCGGCCTCTTATTGGGATATTTTCCAGTTTTCATTATAGTAGGCATAAAGGCCAGCGTATATGAAACGTTTCTGACGTTGTTTCCTGGGTCCTAGTAGAAGCTCTCTAAGATCCATGTCAGGTGTGAGTAAGGTCAAGTGGTGCTTCACTTATGTGAGTGTTGAGGTCTCTAGCCAATCAAGGCACAACTTCCCTACAATATAGGATGTCACTACCCCCGGGTGATGTCTCTGTACATAGCGTGGATCTGGCCTATGGATACTACGCTAGGCCTGGGCGGAAAACTACGCTACGCTTGCGGAGTTTGCCTAGTTTGCGCTACTACGCGCTACGCGAATTGCACGTAGCACAGTGCAAAAATGCGTAGCGGGCATTTTTTGCTTGCTCGCGGTCCTCAACGTCAAGTTGGCGACCGCGAGCGAGCAAAATCAACATCCCGGCGAGACTTTTTCCTCGTTCGCAATCAGCAACATCAAGTTGCCGATCGCGAGCGAGGAAAAAAAACCTCCCGGCGAGATTCTCAACGCGGGGAGGTCAGGTTTCTCATTGCGAGTGGTCGCGTATGCTCGCGACCGCTCGCGATGAGAAACTACCAGTCCGCGTTGAGAAAGCTACCGCTTGAGTACAAATCTACTCGAGCGGCAGAAAACAACCGCTTGCACTGTGCAAGATGCCGTTTGCAATGATTGCACAGTGCGGGCAAGCATCCGGCACTGTGCAATCAGTGCGAACATCATTTCCCTACCGCACTACGCAGTTCGCGTAGCTATGGGTAGCGTGCGTAGTGCGAAGTGCACTTCGCATAGCTACGCGTAGCGCTACTACGCGAACTACGCCCAGGGTTATATTAAACCCTTCGGTTGTATTCATAAATCTCTTCTGATATTTGTTTGTGTCAATGGGCCAAACCAGCCATTCTGTACAATCAGGATCCGATCTGTTGTACTGGAAAATGTAAACTAATCTCACCCCATGTGTAGTTGAATTCTGCCCCCCACCCATCTGTGATGGTGTTGGAAATCCCGGTGTCTTCATTTCCTTGCCTTTGGCTAATCCAAGACAGGTTGTTTATTGCACAGTTTCATTCAGAAATAATATCTGCTGCGGAATGAGGCATGCTCGAAAAAGTGCTTCTATTCCCTGGACTTGCCAGTCCCTAGAACCCAGATCAATTTTGAATCTATTGTGTCTTTCCATAGATCGAAACCCTGTTTTGACAACTGGTTCAGAAAGGATGCAGAGTAAATATGTTTGGTGTTTGTTAACATAATTTTCTGAGCTGAAATTTTCGCCACTTTATAATAAAATGACTTCGGGTCAGATGTGTTAAACCCTGAGAAGTATGTGAATTTCTGTGCAAAAGCTTGCGGACTACCTTTAGGTGGTGTTGGGCAGTGTTCCCACTGGTGGTACTCAAATACATTTCTAGGTGTTATAGACTTGTGTAAGAAATGATGACCATATTGCTGGTAACAGTACAATGTATCATAGTCTGAAGTACCTTCTAACATTTCATTGTTCGGAAATGCGGCAGTTTTTTCTAAATCAGACATCAAATTATTCACAGTATCAGTGTCCCAATCATCAGAAAATGTACTGGAGGTAATGATATCACTTAAAAAAAATTTAAATACATGTTTAAGCTTTAAAAGTTCAGTCGGACCGAATACATCATAATCAATCTTGTCCCATACTATACCGTCCGGTATAGGAACTGCTGTGATGTTCACTGAAGACAAGTCTCTTGGTTCACGATGTGAAGACTGGTGTGGTTTTAAAATCAAATTGACTCTTTGGGCTGTAGAGCTTTGCTGGAGGTATCGTCCATTAATAAGCATACTAAAAGTTATAATTAAGCCTAGCCAGAAAATGAAAAATAAAATCCCAGTGATATACCATAGTTCTATCCAAGGTGACACCAGGTAAGTCTTTCTAAAAAAGTTCAAAAAGTCAGTGAGTTTCTGTTGGAGTGATTTTTTGGCTGGCGTCGTTTCCGGTTCGCTTGGATCCAGTGAAAACGTATCAAAGTTCATGAAATAGCCAGAAGCAGTTTGATCAATTGTTGGAATTGCATCGGGATTTGTTGAAATCGGATTTTGCTCTTGACGAGGCATGTTGACGTAGATGTCTGTATTACGTCTGATTGCAACTTGGTTGTTAAGTTGATTTTCATTTTGAAGAAGAATTTCTTGTTGAAGTGGAACGAGTTCCATAGCATTGTTGCTTAGTCCTTCATTCCGTACAGGTGGCTCTTCAAACGTGATGAGTCTTTCTGTTTGAACTTCTTGGATTGTAGCAAGAGGAGGGCGTCTGCTACTTTGGAGTCCACAAGGCCTACTGCTTAGTATCGGCCACATAGTGTGGTTTGATTAAGTCAATTGAGACAAATCTTTTCTCCTTTTTCCCGGCAAGAGGCGGCAACAGTACTGTTCTTGTGCCTTGGATTGCTAGGACCGGTACAGGCTGTCTGTAGGGTGGTCCAAATTCTTTCTTGTCAGCAATCTTCTCTCTGACCAGATCCCCGACTTTTGGGATCCAGATAGGTCTTGCTGTTACCGCCTTGACTTCCTCAGTGGCGGTCTGTTTCTGGAACACGTTACTTTGTTGTGTCCTGGATTCATTTAGATCCTGTAAAACAGCCAAACGATCATGGATATCAAATGGTTTTTGATCCGCCACTGCGCCTTCACAATCAAGATCAGGTACCCACATTCTTGTCCCAAATAGGACCTCGTAAGGAGTGACACCCCCTAGAGAGCTTCTTGGCTGATTATTGATCGCCCGCTGTACCCCATAAAGGTGATCAACCCATCTACCGCCCTTTCCTAATACCCTAGCTGTTAAAGATTGCTTTAAGTCCCGGTTTTTCCTCTCCACAACAGAATTTCCCTCTGGATGGTACAGAGAGGAGTACTGCAATGCTACGCCCATTCCTTCCATGGCCTCTTTGTAAGCCCGAGAGCTAAACGCCGGACCACGGTCAGAATGTAACGTGCCAACTGCGTATGTGCCGATAAAGACTTGCAAATCTTTTATAACAGTTCGAGCGTGAGCCGAGCGCTGAGGCCAGATCTTGGGGAAATTTGAGCTGGACGTACACCAACGGATAACCTAATGCTATCTAATAATGGTATCTGTACTGGACGTATTGTGGTGGACCCTTCCATCTGCTTGCAGATGTCGCAGTTCCAGACATAGTCTCTAATTTGCCTTCTCATCACGGGTCACCAGTAGCGTTCTTTCAATAAAGAAACAGTCTCCCTAAGTCACTTATGTACAGAACCTTTCCCTTCGTGTGCTGCCACAATTAAGCCTCGCCTACGATCCATATTTGGTATTACTCTATCCCCCACTCCAGGAATCTGAGCATATGGAATGTTTTGTGCATCTAACTTGTAGGAGTACTAGAGTGGAAATTTTTTAGGTACTGCTGTGCTGCCTTTGCGCGAAGCATTGACAGCTACCATTATATTGCCGTCTATTCTCGTTCTTGAACTATGATTGCAGCTACGGATGCTGTGCATACAGCCCCCTTTGCGGCTTCATCAGCCAATGAATTCCCTTCAACATGAACGCCATCACGCTGATGACTCAGTGTATGGATCACGTGAGCCCTTGGTAGTTCGTTTCTCAACTCCACTACCTGTTCCCATAGCATTTTATGCTTAATTGTGCCACCTTTTGCATCTTTGAACCCGTTCTGTTCCCAATGATGTAGATATTCATTGTACGACTGTACACAGTAAAAGGAATCACACACAATTAGTGTGGAGAATTCGTGATCCGTATTTATAAGTGCCAGTATCAGTGCTTTGAGTTCTGCCAACTGAGCCGTGCAGTCTCCTAGAGATTGCGTTTTAGTACAGCTTGGATGGAACTTGCCATCATGCATGCGACCTTTAACGATTGCACACGCTGCGCTGTAAGCTTGCTTGCTTCCTGTGGCTGGTTGAGCAGATCCGTCAGTGTAAATAATATATTCATACTGATCGAGAGGCAAAATTTCATTTGGTAGAGGATATTCTTGTTCGTATTGCAGGAATGCTTATGTTTTTAAGCTTGGATCAAATCTGTATTCAACATCCGTTGCAGTAAGAGAATTAGCCCATTGTATCCATCTTGGATGTAAGGCTTTAGCATTTGGAATGCTAGCTTTTGTAACAGCTTCTAAAGTTGGTACCGGGGTCACGACAATTATGCGTTTCCCCTGAGCCAGAGCTCTTTCTCTTGCTACAGCGGTCTGCACTGCTGTCAGGATTTTTTCTGTTGAAGTGAAACGCATTTCTGCTTTTGTGTACAGGTGTGATTTGAATGCGATTGGTACTGTTTCACCTTCATTAAAAGTTAAATAAGTGTACCCGCATTGACCCGCTATTACTCGGATCACTAAGTTCTGTGCGTTTACGCGTGTCTATAAATGTTTAGAAGCTATCATGTCTTCCTGTAGGGAACGCAGGATATTTGTGTGTTCCTGTGTCCACTGTCTGACTGAAAAATCAGGTTTTATTAAATCGTAGAAAGGTTTTACTCTTTCTGCGTAATCCAAAATGTATGTTCGACCAAAATTTAGGAATCCCAGAATCGATTGTAAATTCTTTAATGATTTAGGAGGTTGGAGCAGCGCACACTTTTCTAAAAAGTTAGCTGCTAAGCTTTTTCCCTCACTTGACAGCTCATATCCTAAAAATAGGACACTGAGGTGGGCAATCTTGGATTTTTTAAAGTTAAATGTGTAGCCCTCGGAGGCGAATCCCATAATAATGGTGCTCACCCTGCTCAAGTGCCTCGGTAAGTCATTGTCCGTCAGATAAATATCATCTACGTAGGACAATGCTTCTTCATCCAAATTTTGGAGTAACTCTGTTACCCTTGCTGAAAACAACCCCGGGCTATTCTTATATCCTTGGGGGAGTCGACAAAATTGCCGTTGGGACCCTAACGCACTGAATGCGGTCAGATACCTGCTTTCAGGCGCTATATTTTGGTAGAAAAATCCATTTGAGATATCAAGTGTTGTTTTGTATTTTTGTCGCACAATGTTATTAATGCGGCACTGTGTGCATTTTGAACTGCAAATGTCTTTGTTCAAGTGTTTAAATGTCTGTAATCTAAAACTAGACGATATGTGTTGTCAGGTTTGGCTACGGGGAACAAAGGATTGTTCATAGGTGAAGTGCAATTTTCTATCACCCCTGGTATTCTAGTTGATCTAGAATCTCCCTGACTTGTTTTTTAGCTTCCTGCTTTATAGGGTATTGCCTTTGAGCATTTGGGGAAACTTTTAACGGGATCACGTGGTGGGTTGAATCCTCATCCCAACCAGCATGATTTTTGTACAATGCTGGAGCTAGGGCAACCGCCCACTCCTGCGCATATGCATGTTTAAGATGTATGGGAACGAGGTCGGAAAATGCTGGAAGAATTACCTTTTCTCCCTTTGGGCACACCATGACGAATGCTGGCGGCCAGTCTTGCTCTGCTAATAGGATGCCATAACCAGATGACAAATTCTCCCAAAATAGATCTTTAACTTTCCTGCGCTTGTCCCCCTTCATCCGGAGTGTTATCTCATGTAACTTATGTGGGACACTTACCCGAGTATCAGGTGTTTCCACTGTGATATACTCGCTCAACTCCGCTGTCACCAGAAATTCCTTCAGGTTCTGGCGAGCTATCGTTACTTCTGCCGCGCTGTCTAGCATCGTCAGAGACCATTCCCCATTCAGAAGCTGTGTCCTCAGAATTCTGGGCATGTCTGATCTTGAGACCTGCTACCTTCTTCTTTTTGAACTGAGGTTTCTGTTCTTGTTTATCCTCTTTTTTAGGTGCGTAGTCCGCAGTGCGTTGCGTGTCTCTGGACTTTGTACGCTCCTCTTGTCTGTGTTCTGACCGTCCTTCCCTCTCGGAGTTTCTTGACGAACCCTGAAAGGAACGAGAGGAACGTGTATCATTATCCTGATACCTGTCAGGTTTTTTAATATTATCCCTATTCCTGAGGTTATATCTCCTTTCAGAGGGCTCCTGTTGAGGAGAGCTACCTCTGGATGGAGATCTGCTGTCTTTAGACTTTTGTTGTTTTTTATTTTCCCACTTCTTTTTAGAAGAAGTAGGTGTCTGCTTTGTAGTGTCCTTTTCAGGACTGCCCACCAGTTGTGGTTTTAATGCTTTCCCACCTAGACTGTCTCTGCCTAGTTCTGCATATGCAGTTTCAATTATTTTGGGTAGTTTATGTTGTTGATCTACTGGACTGAACTCCCTTAGGCGTTGGCGGATCGCCACTGAAGCTGCTTCCCACTTAATGTTAGCTAGTATTATGGCTGAGACCTGTTCAAAGTTGTTTAGCAACTTCATCCCTAAGTTAAGGGCAGGTTCTGCTCCGTATTCATTTTGTATCTGTCTCAATACGTCAGATACTACTGCTAGTGACGGGATACCATGTGTTCTGGTATATATGGCAGCAAAGACTGACCCCCAAGAGGTGCAATCCTCTAGTTGTGGTGTGATCCCCATGGGCAAGCAGATTGTTAGAATTCTGTGTTTTTCATAGGTGGTAGTATTTGGAAATACTGCCTCAAGCTGAGTTATTTTCTGAGCTATCCAGAATGGGATTTGTTCGCGTTTTGCTGGCATTTTGCCCATTACCGCGTGTAATGTTTGTGGAGTCATTTTATTTCCTGTACCCTGGACTGGAGTACTATTTGCTGCACCTGGTGCAGGTTGGATTGTTAAAGTCCTCATGACGAATTGTGTCAGGTTTCTGTAGATTTTAATTAAATCTCTGTGTTGTACTAGTAAGTCTGGCTGTGGCATTGTTCCAATGTCAGGGTGCGGTGTGTAAGCCGCTAGTATTGGCCATGTGGCCCCATCTCCTCCGAGCGGGCCTAATCTTACTCTTTCTCGTACGTGGGGTAGGGCGCCTTTAAACCAGTAAAAATGTTCCTGGTAAGTGAGCGGAACCTCTATGTCCTCGAACGGAGCATATTCCGCTGGTGCATCTCCTTCTATATAGTAGTGAAATGTATTTGTAATTGCATTTGCTGCTGGGAATGTAACCCATGAATAGAACACCTCTGTTTTGTTTAATACGTGTGCCTCAATCACGAACACTATTTTGCCACCCCTAGGTGTCAGACCATTTTCTAATAGTCTTATGGTGACTGTCCTCCTGAAGTTTGGTGCAATTTGCACTGCATCTTCAGGATCTTCTTCTCCTGTTAAATTGAAGAGGTCAACTCTTTGGTCCCCTGCCTTGTTATCAGGCATGTTTAGAGGAAGAAGTGTTCACAGGGAACTAAGATAAGGTGTTATGCACAATTTAGGAACTAAATGTCCTTCAAGCTTGATTAACCAACAGCCAATAAATAGTATTCTCGTACTACTCAGCTGCGGCGGAGTTTGTGCCCACCTACTCCAGACGTCTCTGGGGTTTTGTGAGTAGGTTCTCTGAGAATGGCACGACTGAACTACTCAGATTCTACTGTTAAATAAGTACCCATCCAACGTTGGGCGCCATATCGTGTAGTTCCTATAGTACCCCTGCAGGACCTGCGCGTTTGGATTACATATACTGTGGGCTTGGTGGCAGACTGACTCCGTGCACCCCCACCGTATATGTTAGCCTGGTTTGCATTAGCTAGCTCGCAGTGCCACTAGTGTCTCCTCTTATCGGGGAGAGATTAGTTTCTGGCAACCTTAGAACATGACAACCCTGATTCCCTCAGAATCGTGGAAACAATGTACTACCTTTCGCTTAGTCACTCATGCTCACTTATTCGGTTTGTCTCAGAGAGTTACACAGAATAAACAGTCGGGCGTTTCAATAAGTATTTATTGAACAGTTGTTATTCTAGTGTAAAATATATGTGCTGCGGTAACCAGCAGACAATAGCAGAGATATATTATCAGCAGTACGATAAAAGCAAAGGGATAGAATAGTTCTACCATATTGCAATAATCATGAATACATACATGAATATAAAAGCATTATGCAAGTGCGCGTACTCCTACGATGCCTAACTAGATGTACCTGAGTGTACCTAGCATATGTGTAGGTCTAAAACCTAAGAGCCAAGAATCCTTCTAAGATTTAGTCGAACCCCCATACCTGAATAGAGAGAGTGTGGGACCCCGTCCTGGTCTCGAGTTGGACACCCCGTCAGGGCTGTGTCAGACCGCTGTCAGCTGGAGCGACTGAATGCAGGAGCCTCAGCGTCTCTGGTCAGTGTGTCAGCATGGAAGTCTCGGTTCCCTCTGTCTTACCGGGGCAAGATGTGGTGTATTTATACCCTAAAGAGTCTCGGTCCTCAGTATGGTTTGTATTGGACATGAGGAAGATGTCAGGGGTGAACTTTGTACATATATATTATGCAAGTGGTGTATTCCTAGAGAGCCATGCATAATTGATGAGTACAGTGTGGGCCTGTGTTTGGGAAAAACCCTGCTGTATTCAAAACCACAGGATAGATAACGTTCAGCCCTCAGAGCTCGTTGTGTACTAGCAAGGACCAATGTAGGTGAAAGATCATGCCTATATAAGGAATCATGACTATAATAGGACATGTACAGTTATGACCATAATTGGGCATATGGGGCTATGACCATAATAGGGCAAGTACGAATATGACCATACCAGGGCAAATATGAATACGTCCATTTTATGGCATGTACGAACGGGTCTACTTTAGGGCCTCTTATGCGGGATATAACAACAGCTTCCGTGATCTCGTTGCTATGCTACGCGGTATTAAACATGCAGCATAAAATGTCCGACAACGTTGGCACGTAAACGTAGTGTGTGTTGCCGCTTCACGTTGATCGTGTGTGTTGTTGTTTCGTGTTGCTGGGAAACTAATGGAACAAGCAACAACGAAGTGCGTCAGCGCAGCGCTGTTCACTCACCAAAAGCGTCGCTGGGCAACAGCTGCCAGAGAAAACAGAGTCTCCGTTGCCTGGAAACTACTGACGTACCGGCTTGACAGGATTGATGATGACGATGGCTTAGACGTCACTCACGGCAACCGCTATGAACAGCACGTCATCACAAGAACCACTCCAATTCTTCCAAAAGCGGCTTCCCCTCACCAAAGTTTTGTGAACGTCTGCGTAATGGCTGTCCGCTCTCACCCAAAGCAGCCACGAGAAGTTCGCATCACCAATGCAGCCTCATAGAGTCCGCGTTGACTGGAGTGAGGTCACATGCCTAAGGTCCAACAAGGATCGTTGCCAAAATGTGGTAAACGAAAGTAGCGGGCACAGCAGGTAAGTCTTGAATACTTTATTCAAGTACAGAGCAGGATGAGAGCGGACTCTTCCAAGCAGGTCAAGGAAACAACTGCCTTGAAAGAGAACACTCGCATTCAAACAATGACATGGAATACATAAGCAAGTACATTCTTAAACAACTAGACTGTGAAGCATGTACTACACTGGATTTGTCCAGGCTCCCGGAAGCAGGCAGCTCCTCGTCCTTCTTGCGGCCAATAAACATGAGCTTCTACTGTGACCCAAAGCACCCTATAGAGGAAGTATTTGCTCCGGGTTTCTCTCTGTTCCTTCTCCTGCTTGGTTTTCTAACCCTCCACAGTTTTAAAAAACAGAACACGCTGTGTTCCTCGCACTCCTTCCTCTCTATTAAAATAACGTGTGCGTTTGTATTTTTCTCGGATTGGGGAATCTTGCACCAATGTATTTTTTTTAAAATGGCTTCTCGAAAGTGCACAGCTCAGGCAACCTCAGCCTGCATGCAGGCTCAGTGTGGAAGCAATCGGCGACCCAATGAGCAAACCAGGATTCCAGGGTATGTTTAAGCTTGCTCCCGGGTGGCTCCCCTTATTTGTGCTAAGTTGTGCACAGTTTATAAAAGATTTATCATTTTAACAAGTGCCACTGTTCAACCCACACTTTCAGTGCTCAAGATAGAAAGGTCAGTAATTTACTGACAACCTTCCGGTTCCAAGTTTAACTAGTAAAATAAGTTCAGACAGCTTACATTCAAACAGCTGTCTTGTCCGTCATTTGTATGATGAAAAGCACCAGTGCATATATATATAAAAAAAAAAAATAGGAACACATTTACATCTTTTGTTCTAAATTAAGAACAAATGCGTGATACATTTCAGGGTTTGGTGCAAATTTTATAGTGAAATCCAGTACTCATTTATTTATTTAGAACGATACCAAACAGGTAATCAAATTAAGTGCGACATTTCATAAGACACAAGATCAAGAAAAAGCCAAATTAGTTTGCCAAACAATAGGAACACCTGATGGGCTTTATGCAACGAACGAAGGTGACCAAAGCGCCTTAGAATGGTAGCAAACAGCGCAGTGTTTGTTCATAGCTTCAGGCAAAGCAGATCTGTCACTATAACTCAAGCTCTTGCGGTCACAAGCTCACCTCTGTGA
This sequence comes from Calotriton arnoldi, assembly GCA_963921515.1. NCBI lineage: Eukaryota > Metazoa > Chordata > Amphibia > Caudata > Salamandridae > Calotriton > Calotriton arnoldi. The sequence continues at coordinate 1,995,347 of CAWUFW010002610.1, forward strand.
CATAATAAGCTTTTTGTGACAAGATACATAATCCCTAGGGCTGTGGCCTATACAGCTCAAGAAAGGGTGACATTTTGATTTAAAGCACGTTTTATTTCTTGAAATCGAAGACTCCTGCTCCAGAGTTATAAACTAAAATATGTACACACTCACACTGTTTTGTCCACAACCATACCTCTTGATACCTATTGTGAATAATTCCTTTAAGACAACTACCCATTATAATAAAATGCATTCTCTTTGACTAAGGTGCATAAGCAAGCAAGCAACTTATGATAGAATCCAGTGGGGGCGAAACAATGACAATTGCAATACAGCGGCGTTCAGGGCATAGTGGCGTCTGGTGGGTCTCTGGGGGCGAAGTGGAAGATCACTGCTTGATCCAAACTCTCCGCTGAGTCGGAGACTCCATGCGTGGACACCTGAAGAATGCAGCGGGAACACCCTAGGGGCCCATCAAGAAGATGACCGCCGAGTAGGAGCTCTATGCCAGAGCTCCCGGGCTGGGGATTACCAAACCGATAGATATCCCCCCTGTTTGCCCGGCCTTCCACCCCCCACCCGGATTGTAACCACCTACCTGCTCTCCCCAAGGCCAGTGAGGCACAGACAAGGAGGCATCTAAGATGGCCGCCACTGGGGACATCTGACACACCAATTCTCTAATAATGGCCACCATGAGTGGGCCCCTTTCCAAAGCACTCCTTCTCCCCTTGTTGGGGATGGGTTCCAGCATTTATACCCTGGAGTCTCAGAGACCCCTCTGAGAGAGTCAACAGGGACAAGGGAGTCTCACACAGCGGAGGCCTGTGTTTTTATCCCATTACCGCCGAGAGCACAGCACCGTACACCGTGACCGGCACGCTCGATGGAACTTTTGGACTATACCCCCCTAGGTGGAAACTATAACCTTTCTGTATGTATTCCGGTGCCTGAGAAACCTTTGGCCGATGACCGGTGGAGCTGTCCCAAGCAGCTATAGAGGAGTTTGGCTCTGGTTCACCCCTCGGCCGACACCTACCCAGCCGGACGTCGGACACTGTTTTTCCTCGTCTCCCCGTTGTGCCTCCTACACCCTCACCCTCCTCTTCCCTCCATTATTCTCCGTCTACCTCCCCTATTCCTTCCCTCTCTCCCCTAATCTTCTCTCCCCTTACCTATTTTTTACCTCATGTTTATGCTATGCTTTTGTACCCGTGTAATTCCTGTAACTACGCTCCAGTAACTGATGTAACTTTGTAACCATGTTCTGAAACAATGTTTCTTCCTCATGTAAAGCGCTCTGATACCTCCCGGTCTAGCCAGCGCTATATAAAACTCAATAAATAAAATAAACTCTAATTTTCTAAACGTCAACAATGAGCATGTTTTGCCAAACCTGTCAAAAAAGTACACAGTTGAAAAATGGCAAACAAAATCGCAACAAATATGTTTTTATAAGGAAAATTGAAATTCAGTGTTTGGAAAATAGTTTTTTTCCATAACAATGTGCAATTTCCTGTGGCCACAGGTTTCAGGATAGTGATAGGGGTAGCATTCAAGGTGACGATAGGGGGGCTACAATTTAATGTTACTCCGATACCAAGGAGGCATTCTCGATGATGAAGGTGGAGCCCAAAGCAGAGAAGAGACCAGAACTCAACTCTTCCCCTGGGTGGGAACGTATAACTTCCAACAAGGGAACTGAAGGAAAAGGGGCCTCCCTCATAGCACATATGGTGAATCAACCAGGCAGGAGTCAACCTCGTTTTAACTGAAAGAGTAATTCACTAAAACACCACCACCCTGATATGCATAACCTATGCAAATGGCTTATGCCTAGTTATTTATGTTTCCTTGCAAACTAGAAGGCAAGAATAAATCCAGCTGCACCTTCTAACTCCTCACGCTAAAATCATCACCTCACCATTACTCAGCAGCTCCTCAGCATCAGAGCACCACCACAGCATCACTCAGCACCAGTGCATCTCCTCAAAATCACTCAACACAACAGCGCCACATCACCACCTCTTCATTAGTGCACCACCAGCGCAGTTCACCAACACAGCATCAGCACAGTCCCACCTCAGCGCACACCACCTCTGCAGCAACTCAGCATCAACGCAGCACCACTTCAGCATTAGTGCAGCACTATTTCAGCAGTAACTCAGCACCACTTCAGTATTAGTGCAGCACCACCTCAGAACTAGTGCATCTCCTCGGCACCAGTGCAGCACCAACCCAGGATCACCTGAGCACTACCAAATCATCACTCAGCACCACCTTAGTATAACTCAGCACAAAATTCACACAAGCACACCACCACCTCAGTAACACTGCGTACCCCCTCACCACCAGTGCAGCACCACCTCAGCATCAACGCACTACAAAATTCCATTACACTTAATACCATTTAACTACTATCCACATAATTCTACAGCATACCATGCCACATATTTCCACTACACAACTCCACTCCACATAATTGCACAACAAACAATTCTTATACAACCCATCTCTCCCTCGCACTTCCACCAACTGTCATCTCTCCACAACACACCCACTGCCCCTCTCATCTCTTCCTCACACAACCCCTTTCATCTTGCAATCCCTCTGCCCCCTCATCCTTCCCTCACACTCCCTATCTCCTCTCTATAATACCTGCTCACAAATGCTACCTTCCGGTACCTCCTTACGCTGTGCATTATTAATGTCCACCTCTCACCTCCCCCTCCCCAGCGGCCCCTCCCACTCATCCCTGTCTCTCTGTCGTACCATCACTCACCCCTCTCTTGCGCACTCTATCCGCCTCTCTCATATGGTTCACTTCATGTTTTTCAGCACAATATCTTTCCAGTGCCGTTTCAAGGTATCAGTCCCTCAAACCCATGCTCTCCTCCTCTTCTTCGGGTGTCTTCTGCATACACAAACACTCCCTCTTTATACATCCGTGGCCTGCTGTCCACTTCTTTCCCTCTTGCTCACACACTCTTTCTGCTCCTCTGTCTTGAGTTCATTCACCGCTTCGTGCACAAACTACCTATCCATCTCTATTTTCCTTTCCATCTATTCTCTGCAGCTCTCACCCCTATCTATTCACCATGTTGTCGTGTAGCTCCTATAGTACCCATGCAGGACCTGCGCGTTTGTGTAACATAAGCTGTGGGCTTGGTGGCAGTCTGACTCTGTGTACCCCCACCGCTTATGTTAGATTGTTTTGCATTAGCTAGCTCACAGTGCCACTAGTGTCTCCTCTTATCGGGGAGAGATTAGTTTCTGGCAACCTTAGAACATGACAACCCTGATTCCCTCAGAATCGTGGAAACAATGTACTACCTTTCGCTCAGTCACTCGTGCTCACTTATTCGGTTTGTCTCAGAGAGTTACACAGAATAAACAGTCGGCGTTTCAATAAGTATTTATTGAACAGTTGTTATTCTAGTGTAAAATATATGTGCTGCGGTAACCAGCAGACAATAGCAGAGATATATGATCAGCAGTACGATAAAAGCAAAGGGATAGAACAGTTCTACCATATTGCGATAATCATGAGTACATACATGAATATAAAAGCATTATGCAAGTGTGCCCACTCCTACGATGCCTACCTAGATGTACCTGTGTGTACCTAGCATATGTGTGTAGGTCTTAGAAGCTAAGAGCCAAGAATCCTCCTAGGATTTAGTCGAACCCCCATACCTGAATAGAGAGAGTGTGGGACCCCGTCCTGGTCTCTAGCTGGACACCCCGTCAGGGTTGTGTCAGACCACTGTCAGCTTGAGCGACTGCATACAGGAGCCTCAGCGTCTCTGGTCAGTGTGTCAGCATGGAAGTCTCGGTTCCCTCTGTTTTACCCTGGCAAGCTGTGGTGTATTTATACCCTAAAGAGTCTCGGTCCTCAGTATGGTTTGTATTGGACATGAGGAAGACGTCAGGGGTGAACTTTGTACATACATTATGCTGGTGGTGTATTCTTAGAAAGCCATGCATAATTAATGAGTACAGTGTGGGCCTGTGTTTGGAAGCACCCTGCTGCATTCAAAACCACAGGATAGATAACGTTCAGCCCTCAGAGCTCGTTGTGTACTAGCTGGGACCAATGTAGGTGAAAGATCATGCCTATATAAGGAATCATACTATAATAGGACATGTACAGTTGTGACCATAATTGGGCATATGCGGCCATGACCATAATTGGGCAAGTACGAATATGACCATATTAGGGTAAATATGAATACGTCCATTTTAGGGCATGTACGAACGGATCTACATTAGGGCATCTATGCGGGATATAACAATGTCACATAATGCCACTACACAAATACACTACACACCACACATTACCACCCCACACAATTACACAAATAACAATTCCAATCCAAAACCACATAATTCCACTCCACACCACATACATCTACAACACTCCAAAGAAAAGCCCAGGGGTAAAACACATTACCATTTACAACCCCGATAGCTCGAACTCTCAAAAATACGAGACCTATTGCATTGCAAATGCTTGTTTATACTTATTCTTAAACATCCCTATAGTTTTGACTAATACTTTCTTTGACACTTTACGTGGTATGCTCACGCATTTAGTGTGGGCCGGCAAACAACCTAGAATCAGCTGGCATACCTTGATCCTGCCATAGGAACACAGTGGGTTTAGCGTCCCCAATTTCTACCTATACTATTTAGTGGCACAGGTGCATTTTGCATATCACTGGTTACATTACGATGCACGCCTACAATTCCTGAAACCGGAATGGTCACAGGCCCACCCATACCCACTTTCCACAATCCTGCCACGAGGCTTACCTAGAAATGCTTCGGAAATACAGACACTACCAACTACGTGCTGGGCTATGGCCAACTCCAACATTACCTTGCTTCTAACCACTTGTACTCTCCTCATATCCCTCTGGCTGACAATCCCTAGTTACCACTGACCGCAGGAACACCCACCAAACGAACGTTATCAACTTGTCGATTGCATAGGCTAGGCGATGCCTTTGCTGATGCCAAAATACGCTCTGTCACGTCGCTGGCAGAAGAGAGCAGTGTTGTCATACATGGACAGATTAATTTTACATCGACTGCACAATACATTACGCGCTATGATCCCGACTGCCTCAGCGGAACTTCCTGACTTTCCGCTGTTATCCCTGGTCATTGCAACCCCAGACGGTGCCCACTTTGTCTCTCAGCTATATCTTGAGGCTCCTTCGCTGAAGCCTGTCATGGATAGGGGGGCGCGTGCGACATAGGAAAGAGCTCTGGGTGGCCCAATACCAGACAAGACATGGTACTTTTGCTGTGAGCAGACCAGATTGGTTTCTAATAATAATCGACACAAACTATTACATTTCAAATACCTACATCGCGCCTACACTATCCCTTGTTTGCTAGCCAAATTTGATTCCACTAAATCACACTGCTGCCCTCGATGCGCCGTGGAGTATGCTGATTTCTCACATTTGGCATGGAGCTGTGCGCCAATACTTGCTTATTGGGAGGAGGTATTACACACTCTATCACAGATGATCAAGACTGAGCTCTTTCCATCTTCATTAGTGGCATTGTTAGGTTACATTCGGCTGCTCCCTGTGGGAGTTCAGCTTTATGTCCCTATTGCACTCTTGTTAGTGAAGCGCCAGATGTCTTTACACTGGTGTGACACATCTGTCCCAACGGTTAATGGATGGATTGGAGATCTGGTGTGCTGTGACTCCATGAGTGATACCTACGCTGCTCTACAACCACCTACTTCCGGGCCTAAAAACATATGGCAACCACTGCGAAACTACTTATTACTCTTTTCACCTGATGTTGGGGAGCCTGACCATGATTGAAGCACACTTCGCCCTGGGACAAATACCTATAATCATGCAATGTAACTGCATGGTCTCACTACAGTATATATGACTAGAGTCCTATTGTAACAGTCCCTTTGACTGAGTTCGCTTTCCAGATATTTGACCCTCCTTTTGGTGTATGTCATGCTCCTCATTCCATTGGTTGCACTCCTATTCCCTTTCCCCACTTATTGTCACCATTTATTTCTTTCTACATCCTTATCACTGTGGTCTTTTTTATTTTTATTATTATTTATTTTTACTTCTTCAGGAATGCACAAACAGATTGTACGTTTCTGTTTGCTCTAGATTCCTCCATTGTGTTAGGATTTACTTGTTATTGTTTTGTATTGTTTGCTCTTCATTAAAAAATCAATAAAGAAATATTTTTTAAAAAAAGATATCCAGAGTAATTGTGGGCAAGTCTGGGAGTCTGGTAGGCAGTGTAGACATGGTGTTTACGCTCTAGATCTGAAAATATGTTGCCTCCCTCACTGTCAGGGAGAATTTGATGAAAAAGGTAATTAATGTGTTGCTGTAATTCAGCATTTCGGAGCTCAGCGTTCATACTTCTTATCCTGGTGTTGTTTCTCTGTCTTCTGTTCTCTCTGTCAATGAGTTTCTGTAGGATCAGATCGTTCTGGGTTTCTGGTACTTCTACCCTTTCTATGTGGGAGTCTTTTTTATGGGCCAATTCAGCTACTAATGTCTCAATGTGATTAAGCTGGGCCCCCTGTTCGTTTCAGACTCTTGTTGAGATCTTATATAGATTTTGCCAAGTCTTATGGCAGAGTCATAATTTCAGATTTCATTTCTCGCGAGAGAAGTTGTATGTCAGCTCCAGTGGCTGAAGTCAGGCTCGCCAGCATGTCTGCACCCTCTGTTAAAGTGTGATCTGTCCGGGAAGGCCCAGGATCTATGCGTTCAGTTATGTCCTACTTCTGGGCTTGTATCAAGTCCTTTATAGATGGAGGTTTGGCTACCTTTGGTTTGGGAGTTGCCATGATTCTTGATAGGGTGACCAAAAACAGAATATAGGAGAGGGCTCAAGATTTTCATTGTGTCTTCACAATGATTGAAGTAAATGCTGAGCAAGTACGACTTGTAGAGAGACAATTGAGTAGGCCCCTTCAGATACTCTAAGGTAGGGTAGTGTGGCCAAAGACAGGTCCCCATGGGTGTGCTCCTGGGCTTTTCTGTCGCCCCTCATCTGTAGAAAGCAAGGCTTAAGTCAGTGAGGGCTCCAGTGGTCATAGGAGATAAGAGCTAGGCCGCAGCAATCCCCTAGTGATGCAAGAGGCTGTGGTTAGTGGGCCGTATTCAAAAGCCCTTTTTAGGGCCAAGAAAGTTTGAGGAGTTCAAACTCCCATAACACCTTGAGATAATTTTTAATACCAGGTTGCCTTTTCATGCGGATCAATCACCCCGTTATTCCTCAATTGCTCTCTTCCTTACCAAGTCAGTTTCAGCTCCCTTTGTCGTGTGGTTTGTGGCCTCATTGTCTACACTGCTAAGTTAGCTTAGGCCTGGCTGCCATGATGCCTTTTTGCACACGTTACTTTGTGACTTTGTTTTTCCAGCCTCTGCTTGTGCCCGGCTATATTAGAACTGTCTGCCTTTTTTGCCTTTCACCTTTTCTCCTGTTCCCTGTGGGTTTCGTCTGCACAACATGTACAAGGTCGAAAAACAACGTCCCTTGTTCTTGCTGATCTGGTCAGCCCCTCGCACTTAGACATAACACAGAATACAGCTGCACTGGAAGAATTTGTGTGCTTTTAATATTGTGATCTCGCTGTTTGTGGCACTCGGAGAAAAACCTTTCCAGAGAGAAGAGCTGTGCTTGTCTGATGATGTAAACCTTGCATCTAGATATTGAGGTATGGGGGTCCGTCCGACAAAGCCCAGAGGTCTTCTATTTTTATAATAAACTAGTTAATAGCACGGGGAGGGTGGTAAGGTCCTTTAGCCCTATATCCACTGCCTTATGAAATGCTTTCCCGTTTGTATTCTATGGAATTGTAACTATGCTTATTATTTTATCATTATGCATTATGCTGATAGTACTGGCACGTGTACTGTATCTTAGAGCACGATAGTTGAAATAAACATTTTAAACTATACTGTGTCTCTTATTACGCACGTTGTGGACAAGTATGAGTGAGTTATGAAAGGGTGTTCTTGCTCCTGCGAGTCCTGAGAGAGAGAGACCGTGTTCTGGGTTGTCTAATCATTGGTAGCATCGCTGCTAATGAGACGCTAAAGCTAGTCGGATTGGGATTGTGGGTACTAAGGTGCATGGTTGGTTCACCACTATACTCCGAGGTCCTATTATCCTGTGCATAGCTCTGTATATGTGCAGAATCCCTACAACATGGCGCCCAACGTGGGGCTTCTTATCTGCGAGACGCTTGAGTAGTGCTTGTCCACAACACCCTTCGCATAGGCTTCCGGAAACGTGTGTGAGGGTGATACCTCCTATATTGATGTTTTTATAGGTTCTTTCAAGCTTGAAGTTATTAAAAGGTGTTTAAGTAAACCCTATATTGTGCTGCCTCGTATTAGGTTGTCGATCATTTCTGGTTTTAATGGCGGATATAAATATACCGGCACATAGCCGCGCTGCGCTCCGGGCTCATTTACTGGCTTATGGAGTGCCAGACGCGGGTGTCTCACTCATCTTTGTGGTGCAGGCTGACCCGGCTCACCACTTTAAGGTGTTTTACTCTTGGGTCACTTTTCCGGCAGTGGATGGAGCGGACGATTTGTTCCATGAGTACACTCTCACTGCCCTACCCAATGCTTATCGGCCTTATCAGGCTCTTGAAGTACCACTTACGGCATGGCAACACCGTATTTGGTTTAATGGCGCCCTCCCACATCCGGTCACCCCGGTTCGTTTAGGCCCCCTATCTATAGACGGGGCCACTTGGCCAGTTTTGGCCGGGTATACCCCACATCCGCGTTATTTGACGCTTGCGGTTGCTGAACTGCGTGAATTGCATACGTCTTTGATACGCGTTCACAGAGCTTTGGTACAGTATGTTACAGGCAAAGTCCAGGGAGCCCCTCCTGGGGTTGCGGCGCATCCAGCTGGACTGGGCGGTGTAACCATAAGTCCCGTCATGGTTAATTCGGTGATGGGCAAGCGCCCACAAAATAAGGATGATTTGCCTTATTGGCTTGCGGAAAAATTTGACCAGCTGGAGGCAGTTTTTCCCAATACTTCTCCTGTGGACAAACACAGGATTTTAACGATCAGTTTGCCAAAAGACTTAATTCCCGAGTTGGCAGAATGCAACAACTGGGGCAAGGTTTTCGCAGCAGTATATGCGAAGTGTTTCGGCACTCCTTCCATGACAGTTCTCCCCTCTGTAATTAAACGAGTGCAGGATGAGCATGGCCCTGAAGCGGCTGTGGAATTGGGGATGAGACTGGTGGGAGTGTTCGATGTAGTGGCTGATTTGATCCTTGCGAACGTCAAGGGCGATGCAGTTAACTTTCAAGTAGCTAATGCTTTGGCTTTGGTCCCAGAACCGGACAAGCCACGCGAATTACCGAAAATTATTGCACAGGCTTATAAAACCATTGGCCGCAATAGTCTGGGAGTTAAGTCTTTTGCTAAAACGCAAACTCAATCACAGCCACAACAAAAAACTCAGTCTGAGAAAGATGAGAAACCGTTCTTTACTAAAAAGAACTGGAGGTTGAAGAAACAGGGTAAGCAACAGAAAAAACCAGGGTCGCGTGGCGCATCCCCGGTTTCCGTATCTTCTGAACGCACTTATGATTTGCGCGACAGAGCGAGAATTAAATCTCCAGAGAGATTTCAAGTCCCTGAACCGCGTTCTCCTCGTTCTTCACAGGCACCATCGACCTCCCAGACTGGTGGAGGAGAACGCCAGGATAGAGGCAGGGGTCGTGGGGCTCCACAGGGACGAGACCAACCTCGACAACAAGTCCGAGGGAAACCAGAAGAATTTCCACGTTCTCGCCCACAGTTTCAGAAGAAGAAAGTTGCAGCTGTAACAGCGAGGTATGCCACAAACGGTGAGAACGAGACTCCTGAATTGGACGTGGGCAGTGACGCTCCTAGACAGCGCCGCAGAAGTTACCATAGTGCGGGAGGCGCTACGTCCTCAAGTGGAGGCGACAGCAACTGACACATTCATTACTGTCGAGACAGCTGACACCAGAGTGGCACCCCCTGACAGACTATTTAATATTGTCCTTCAAATTGAAGGTGACATTGAGCGTGTTATAAAAGGGATTTTTTGGGAGAATCTGACCTCTTCTTACGACATTTTGTTGGCAGAGGCATATTGGCCGCCCCCATTCGTACTTGCTGCGTGTAGAGGGGAGGAGGTAATCCTTCCGAGCTTTTCTCATCATGTCCCCAAGGACAAAGCGGAGGCTCTCGCAGCTGAATGGGCTGGGGCCCTGGCTCCAGCGTTATACCGTAATCACGTGGGCTGGGATGAAGACTCTTCCCCCCATGATATTCCCTTGCGGTCACTGCCACAGCCACACCCCCAATATCCCATCCGGCGGGAAGCTAAAGGTCCAGTTTCTGACATTCTGACACCGTTAGAATATCAAGGAGTAATTGAAACATGCGTATCACCAATGAATAATCCCCTTTTCGCGGATTCTAAACCCGATGGATCGTACCGCCTAGTTTTGGATTACCGACATTTGAACTCTCATTGTCGGACCTTTGCGGTACAAAATACCCACAGTTCTGCGCTAGTAGACAGTCTTGTTCGTAAAAAATATAAAACGACACTTGACCTAGCCAATGGATTTTACACGCACAACTTGTCCCCGGAGTGCAGCCAATGGAGCGCTTTCACTTCCGGTGGTAAACAATTCAAATTTCGGCGTTTGCCCATGGGCTACAAGAACAGCCCGGGTGTCTTCGCCGCCCGTGTTGTCTCTCTGTTGGACAGCATAGACCCAGATGCGTGTTCGTACGTCGACGATATCTATCTGACAGACGACGAAATATGGCCGCATCTTTCCCGAGTGAACCGCATTATTCTTGAATTTGCGGTCTTAGGATACAAATTTAATTTTGCCAAATCTCACATTGCCAAATTTACCGTTTTGTTTTTGGGCTATGAGCTCAACAATGAAGGTAAGGGCTTAGCACCCCATTTCTTGGAGAAGTGCGCGCTCTTGCACCCTCCGACAACCCTGAAGAAGCTTCAGTCATTACTGGGTTTTCTAAACTTCGGGCGTACTTACATTCCCGAATATGCCCAGCGTATCAAGCCTCTATATGCCTTGATACAGCCCAACTTTTCGAAGACATGCTGGCTTCCCGAGCATTCCTCTATACTGCAATCTTTGCAGTCTGATCTACTTGAATCTAAATTCTTGTTGACTCGTGATAACCACACAAACCTGGTGATTAGAATCGTTCCAGGGGCAGTGGGTTTCACGTACTTAACCTTTAACGAAGGTGACACAGTACCGATTGCATACAAGTCACATCTTTACACTTCAGCGGAGTTGCGCTTTTCCTCTGTGGAGAAAGTTTTGACTGCAGTGCAAATGGCGATTCTAAAGGAACGCGCACTGGCACAGGGAAAACGCATTTTGGTGGTAACACCATATCCTGCCCTTGACGCGGTGACGAAGGCAAGTGTTCCGAACTATAAGGCATTGCACCCCCGTTGGATACAATGGGCTACATCTCTGACGTCCCCGGATGTCACTTTTATCTTTGATTCCTCTCTTCAGACACAGGAGTTTTTACAGTATGAATTTGTTCATCCTCCTCCTCTGTCTTTGCTACCTCTTGAGGAGTACGAATGTATTATATATACCGATGGTTCGGCACAACCGGCCACGGGTTCCAAGCATGCTTATTCCGCGGCATGTGCTATTGTTGCAGGTACCATGGTGAACGGTGAGTTCAAATCGACTGTAGTGCACACACAGGCACTAGGAGACAGTACTGCACAATTGGCTGAGCTGCGTGCTTTGGTGCTCGCACTTGAGTTCGCTAATCCAGACGTGACGACCCTAATTGTATGCGATTCTTACTACTGTGTTCAATCTTTCAATGACAATCTATTCTTTTGGTCGCAAAACGACTATAGAGATGCCAAGGGCAGCACAATTAAGCATAAAATGCTTTGGGTTCGAGTGGCAGATCTTAAACAACGTTTGCCTCTCACACAGGTGATTCACACTCTGGCCACCAGCGTGTGGGCGCACACGCTGTCGGTAACAGTTTGGCAGATGAAGCTGCCAAATCAGCAGTAGCCACGTGCTCAGTAGCAGCAGTTACAAGATCCATGACTAAAATAGATAATGATATTTTGGCAGCTATTGCTGCAACAAAGGAAGGTGCTAATTACCCACGGGGTTTCCCTTCCAAGTACTCTTATCAAGTAGGTCCCGATCAGGTTCCTTACGTAAGAATTCCAGACGTTGGTGATCGGCTGATTCCCAACGCGGACCGCAGACCTTCCTTGATAACAGCCGCACACGAAGGCTTGGCTTCGGCCCATGCTGGCGTGTTTGCGACGGTTTCCATCTTGCAGCAGCGTTACTGGTGGCGTGGTTTATATAAACAGACCCGTACTTATGTGCTTTCTTGTGACGTTTGTCAGCAAATTAAGCCTTCAACGGTTACACGACCAACACAAACACCGCTCTGCATTTCTAATAGACCTTTTGGGTGTGTTTACCTGGATCACTGCGGTCCCTTCTCCTCTGATACTGCATATAGATGCATCTTAGTTGCAGTGGATTCGTGCACACGTTTCATCTGGGTTTGGCCACAACGGAGTGCTGACGCTCGAAATGTCATAAGGGATTTGCGTGTCTTTGTGGGAATTTTTGCCTGTGGCACCTTCCATTCTGACCAAGGTCCGGCGTTCGCCTCTAAGGCGTACAAGGACGCGATGGGGTCACTGGGGGTGCGGGTGAAATTTTCGTCTCCATATCGGCCTGAGGGCAATTCGATTGTTGAACGAATGAACCGTGACTTAAAGCAATCCTTGACAGCTAGAGTCTTAGGTACTTGCAGGAACTGGCTGGCCCACTTGTATAACGTACAACGTGCACTTAATAATCTCCCTAGAAGACCTCTGGGTGGGCGGACCCCATACGAAATTCTCTTTGGCATACGAATGTTTGTGCCCGACCTTGATGGTCTAGACATGGCGGCGCAATCCGCAATCTTTGACGTAGATAATCATTCTACTATGTTGCAGGACTTACAAGAAGCCCGTGACAAACTTGCAAACGAACATTTACCTTCAGCCACAGACACTGCGCTGCAGATTCCGGGTGCCGGCTGGCTTCCGAAGGATGGAGATCTGGTCCGAGAGAAGGTGGAGAACAAAAAAGAATTTGGCCCCTCTTATCGTGCACCAGTTCCAGTTCTTGGCTTGAAGGGTACCCGTACTGTCATCTTACCACCGCTTCCTGGTCTCAAAGACAACAGATACATCTCAGTGGACAATGTCAAGCTACAACATGTGGCCGATCCTGAATAGTGTAACACCAGCGGTCTCCTGTCCGGCCATTTCTAGGACGAATGTTTGTGGCCCTCCAGCCCACATGGTCACTGATGTTGCCATTGAGATGGTAGATTTGCCTGATCGCCTGCTCGACTACCCGGATTCCCCCTGCAACGAGGAGACCGAGTATACATACCCCGCCAACGAGTCGGTGGCTCACCAACCAACAACGTCACTGAGCCCCACCCGTTATTCCTTTGATTCGGCTTCCACCTCATCACTTATCCCGTCCAGCTTCAGTATTTTTATATCCTGGTTCAGAGACAATTTTTTGATCCCACCATGGACATACATCTGGTTGGTACTATTCCTGATTTTTCTGTTCATGTCCATTGACTTTGTGACCGTTTTTTTCCTACTCATCAATGGTCACTATCTACCAGAACGCTCTGTGGTGAACTGTGTCGCTGGAACTTTGGCTCCGCATTCTTCTTCTCACATCATGAAGCGTGACCACACATTTGTGAACATTTCAGCTTTCCCAGTTGCTGATGGCATCATATGGGATGCGGTAAATTTCCAAATTCATGGACCAACCGAGATTATTAATGTACCAAATGTCCTCCGTGTTTCAATGGGTGATGTCGTTAAAAGTAATATTCATTCTGACGATTGGGATGTGCATGCCGTTGAATCGTTATTTACTGATTTAAAATATTATGCTGCTTTTAATGCTGAAGATTTGTACATGAATTCTGCAAGTTATGCCGATTTATATTGTTACCAGCATTGGGGCAACCACTTTCTCCATAAACCAAGTACTCTGTGGGGTCCTTTTAATTACACCCAATGGGAACATTGTCCGACCCCTTTGCCAGGTAGCTCCCAAACTCTTAGAAGTAAATTCACTTACTTTACAGACTTTGATAGATCAAACCCTGGGTCCTATTATTTTAAATTGAACACTTCGTCCACACAGAAAATCATGTTGACCCACATCAAATTGCTATATTCGGGTTCCTTTTTGAATGCATTAGCTGTGGGTGGTTATGAGCACTGGCAGGACACCATTGACTTGAAGTCTATTTGGGGAACCAAATCGTGGCAGGTACGCGGCACGGAAGCCTTACACCGTGCTTGCCTAATCCCGGCCCAAATTTTATTTTTAAATCATACAATCTATCAAACAACGTGTTGGGGTTTGGCTACTTCCAAACAATTGAATGCACCATCCATTCCCGTATTGTCTTCCGCTCCCGAAGAGAGCTTGCATTTTAATATGTCCCTAACCACATTGCAAGCTTTGTTGCAAAACAATTCGTTTAATACCTCTACGCTTGTTCAGTCGCCCTGGTTGGCTTGGCCCATAGCATCAAATGCCTGCCAACTGCGTTTTCATGACTCAGCTCCTGGTTACAAACTGGATAGTCCGGATCCGAGGTTTTCTGACTGTCGTACTGTTACAACATATTCTGTTGGTAAATTGTGTAAACAGTGGTTGCAGCACTCTTCAAGAGATTCTGTAAAACAACATTTATCCCTCCTATCAGGCAACATTGATCTGTCCGACTTTGTTCTGCGGCCTCGTGGTCCTCGGCCTAAGAGATTCATTTATGAGACTTACAATGAACTCTGGAAGCTTTCGCAAATTGAAGCTGCTTCCCGTCTTCGGGAAATCGATCAAGCAAATCTAGAAAAAGTGCTTGCTGTTGTTGACAATAGTATTAATACCCTGTCTTCCCGCATTTACACATTAGAGAATATTGTTTCCTCTGTTGTTGATATTGTACAAGATGATGTATCTGTGTTATATCATGGTCAAAATCAATTGCGTTCAGTAATGCAGTTTGCATGGACTTTGCAAACACTAAAAATGGGTAAAGTTCCTTGGCATTTTTTGAACACCTCTGCCTTATTCTTGCCGTTTAATTTAACTGAAAAACAGCAATTCATGTCCATGAAAGATGCAACATACACTCTCTTACATATCGAAAAGATAGAGCCGTTACCGTTCTCTGTGGCGGAGTTGGACTCTGCAGTGTGGCTAGTACACGGGGTTATCGCTTTACCTTTTTCTTTATTTGAGTTCAGTTCCTGCATGAAGCATTATCCTGTTGGCCGTTTTCAGCCTTTAGGCAGTGCCTTCTTGCATGAACTTTGGTCCCTGCCTTTCATGTACAGATGCCTTAGGGACGGAAAAGAGGTTTTTCTCACGGGAGAGTCATGCGATTCTACTGTGGGTCATTCCCTAATTTGTAAAAACATTAAATTGCACGGGGCTTGTAATGTTTCGGCTCTGAATCTTGCTTGTATTTTAAAGGGCATTCCTGCTCCTGCTATATCACCTACTTTCACTGTGCTTGCAAATGGTAGCTATCTCCTTCTGAATAATCAGGACTGCTGTGGAATGCTGGGCGATACAAAAGGGGATGATGGACGGAACGCTTGAGCCAATCAAACACTCACCCCCAGTCAACTGATCTGGGTTTAATCCATCATCATTCTTTAGCTCACTCCACCACCCCAGTTCAGACATGGCCATATGCAAATCAGTCTGACCCTGTGCCTCATGGGAACAGTCCAGCACGAACTGCCAAGCCATGTCTTCCCTGGACCGGAAACAAGCATCCTAGGACCGGTTTCTGGCATTCCAGCCGTCATCAGCCAGGCTTGCTTGAATCCAGTGGCAAAGTGAGCAAGGGACCCACGTCTGGGCATACCCCCGCCAACTTAGGGCGAACAAAGCGATACAAAAGGGGATGATGGACGGAACGCTTGAGCCAATCAAACACTCACCCCCAGTCAACTGATCTGGGTTTAATCCATCATCATTCTTTAGCTCACTCCACCACCCCAGTTCAGACATGGCCATATGCAAATCAGTCTGACCCTGTGCCTCATGGGAACAGTCCAGCACGAACTGCCAAGCCATGTCTTCCCTGGACCGGAAACAAGCATCCTAGGACCGGTTTCTGGCATTCCAGCCGTCATCAGCCAGGCTTGCTTGAATCCAGTGGCAAAGTGAGCAAGGGACCCACGTCTGGGCATACCCCCGCCAACTTAGGGCGAACAAAGCGATACAAAAGGGGATGATGGACGGAACGCTTGAGCCAATCAAACACTCACCCCCAGTCAACTGATCTGGGTTTAATCCATCATCATTCTTTAGCTCACTCCACCACCCCAGTTCAGACATGGCCATATGCAAATCAGTCTGACCCTGTGCCTCATGCTGGCCGGCATCCCCTATATTGTAACAGTTTCCCACAGGGTTGTGTGCTGCAAAAATGTGCTTTTTCCTCCCCCGCACAACATAATAGATAGTTCCATTTGGCCTTCCATTCCGACTTTGAAGGCAGATTTAAATAAATTGAGCAGAATAAAGGCGCTAGTATTGAACCAGGAGGTTATGCTCACATCCGCTCGGGAAACATTCATCCTCCAGGTGGCTAGTACCCACAGTGAAATACAGACCCTTTTGAACACAAACCTCCCACAACATTTCGGTGAGCTGATTCACCGTGTTTTCAATGCATCGTGCACCGAAGGTCTTGTGCACTTTTTTAAAGTTGTGGGCTCTGGCCTTGTTACCTCCTTTCAAACTATCTTTGGTGTAATACCGGCTTTTATTCATTCTATTTTTTCCAGCGTCTTTGGCAGCTTTCCGTTGATCCTCGCCTTAGCGGCTGGTATATTGCTTTTGGTCTGTTTGCTACGCAATGGCTGCACTTCCTGGGGGCCTCCTCGACCAAGGTCGACTCCGGATGCTCCGTGAACGCATCCTCAACGGCTTCGGCATCCTACCATTGGCGACACTCAGGGGCCGATTCCGATTCGGGCCGGAAAACGTACCGATCGACTCGGTACGGGAATTAAGTCCGACCGACACGTACCGGCGCTGCCCGAACCGGGTAGTACGATCAAATGCATGTGAATCACGACCGACTCGTATGGAACTCAAGCCGAACGACCGACCCGGACGGAAACAAGCTATCCGGCCGGGAAACCACGCGAATCGAACCGACCGACACGCACCAGGAATCAACCCGAACGAAACGTACCCGCGAACTCCGACCCGCGCAGTACGATGCAATGCGTGCAAAATCAGACCGACTCGCACGGAGCTCAAGCCGTACGACAGACACGGATACAAAAGCCAGCCGAACAAACACAAAAACTCCACGACCGACGCGTACGCCGCACATGAAACCTAGCTGAAACACAGCGGGAACGACTCGAGAAGCGCGCACGAGACAACTGCAGCGTCCTACTCGGTCAGAAAAACGTCTCCTACATGCACAAAAATTACAAAGGATTAAATACAAAAAAAGAGGGCCAAACAAGCAATGACAAAGTCAAGAAATACAGGGGACACACCCCCAACTCCACCTATATAAAGGCCACAAATCCCTACCATGATCCTTTGCAAATTCCACTGACCTGCCAGCACAGAACACCATCAGACAGCAACCACAGACACACTCACAGCTCATCCAACACAGAAGCCACACACCATTAGCACCTCAACAAATAGCACCCTCACACACACCCAGCAAAACCTACACTAACACACCCTCACTTGCACACACACACACACACACACACACATCAATCACCACCACCACCCATCACCATGCCCCCAAAGAAGAATCATAAGTTCACAGATAGTGAATTGGAAGTCCTGGTAGACGAGATCCTGAGGGTAGAGCCACAGTTGTTTGGCACATTGGTCCAACAGACCCCCATGGCGCAGAAAACCAAAATGTGGGAGAGGATCGTCGACAGGGTCAACGCACAATCACCATGTTTGCGTACAAAGGAAGACATCCAGAACAGGTGGTATGATGTGCGCAGGAGGGTCAGGGACCTACTGAAGAAGGATTACATCCTGAGCCAGCACACCGGCAGTGGCCCTCCTGCCAAACCAGTATACCTCAGGCCCTGGGAGGAGAAGGTGCGGGCCATCCTACCACCAATGAGCGTATATGGACTAACAAACATCCCAGAGCCTGGTGAGTACACAACAAATATACACAATATGGTGTGACAATACACACACATCACTGTCAAGGGGATAGTCAAACCATGCACCCTTAGCAAATCCACAGCAACCAAAAGATAATCATCCCAAGATGTGAATGCCAGTCAGACAAACACAATACCTGCCATCTCATAGTGACATGCAACTGTGTCATGACATGTACAAACCTAACAACAAATAGAGCAAGGCAGTGGCACAAATATAACCAACAAACACTGTCTGATATTTTGCCACCACTAGAACACCACCTCACAGGGAAGCACACTGAAAGGAAGGAATTCTGTGTATGCTGGTGAAGTCAGTGTAGCCAATAGCATGATGGGAGTTATAGTCACAGATAATGGTCAGCCTCACATTTGGCCCATCAACACCACCCTGAACCATGCTCACAACACAGGGAGTGGAAAAGGACTGACAAGATGGCTGACACTGGGTACTGCTGTGGGGAGCACAAGGCCCTGCTGGGAACTGTGCAACAACCAACAGCAGAACACCACTGACTGACATCCTGAAAGCCAACTTGCACTCCCTGCAATGCAAGCACGTTCCATGGTGGGATATCTGGCTGGGTGGGAAGGAGGACTGACAGCACTGACCATAGTTACAAGCAGCTCTCCTCACACCCCCTCAACACAAACTCCACATAACCCACCTGGGAGAATGCAATGCCTCACACTCTAAATGAAGATCCCACAAAGAACCACCACCCTGGGTAATGCTGTGTGAAGCACAGGGACACTCTTGGGACTTGTAGCCAAACAAACGCCAGGACAACACTGTCAGCCATCCTGTCAGCACAGGCACACTACCCCACAGGGAAGCAGAGTCAAAAGGAAGGAAGTATGGGCATGCTGGGAAGGGGGGGTGTAGGCAATAGCATGATGGGAGTGGTAGTCACAGCTCAACATCCCCCACCCACATGGCCCAGCAAGCTCACACTGAACCATGCACACCTCACAGGGAGTGAAAAGCCACTTCAAAGATGTCTGACACTGGCCTCAGCTGTGGGGAGCACAAGGCCCTGCTGGGAACTGGGCACCAGCAAACAACAGGACCACACTGTCAGCCATCTTACCATTGCTGTCACACTCACACACAGTGGAGTCCACTCAAAAGGAAGGAAGTATGGGCATGCTGGGAAGGTGGGTGTAGGCAATAGCATGATGGGAGTTGTAGTCACAGATATTGCTCACCCTCACAATTGGCCCATCAACACCACTCTGAACCATGCTCACATCGCAGGGAGTGGAAAAGGACTGACAAGATGGCTGACACTGGGTACTGCTGTGGGGAGCACAAGGCCCTGCTGGGAACTGTGCAACAACCAACAGCAGAACAGCACTGACTGACATCCTGAAAGCCAACTTGCACTCCCTGCAATGCAAGCACGTTCCATGGTGGGATATCTGGCTGGGTGGGAAGGAGGACTGACAGCACTGACCATAGTTACAAGCAGCTCTCCTCACACCCCCCCTCAACACAAACTCCACATAACCCACCTGGGAGAATGCAATGCCTCACACTCTAAATGAAGATCCCACAAAGAACCACCACCCTGGGTAATGCTGTGTGAAGCACAGGGACACTCTTGGGACTTGTAGCCAAACAAACGCCAGGACAACACTGTCAGCCATCCTGTCAGCACAGGCACACTACCCCACAGGGAAGCAGAGTCAAAAGGAAGGAAGTATGGGCATGCTGGGAAGGGGAGGTGTAGGCAATAGCATGATGGGAGTGGTAGTCACAGCTCAACATCCCCCACCCACAAGGCACAGCAAGCTCACACTGAACCATGCACACCTCACAGGGAGTGAAAAGCCACTTCAAAGATGTCTGACACTGGCCTCAGCTGTGGGGAGCACAAGGCCCTGCTGGGAACTGGGCACCAACAAACAACAGGACCACACTGTCAGCCATCTTACCATTGCTGTCACACTCACACACAGTGGAGTCCACTCAAAAGGAAGGAAGTATGGGCATGCTGGGAAGGTGGGTGTAGGCAATAGCATGATGGGAGTTGTAGTCACAGATATTGCTCACCCTCACAATTGGCCCATCAACACCACTCTGAACCATGCTCACATCGCAGGGAGTGGAAAAGGACTGACAAGATGGCTGACACTGGGTACTGCTGTGGGGAGCACAAGGCCCTGCTGGGAACTGTGCAACAACCAACAGCAGAACACCACTGACTGACATCCTGAAAGCCAACTTGCACTCCCTGCAATGCAAGCACGTTCCATGGTGGGATATCTGGCTGGGTGGGAAGGAGGACTGACAGCACTGACCATAGTTACAAGCAGCTCTCCTCACACACCCCCTCAACACAAACTCCACATAACCCACCTGGGAGAATGCAATGCCTCACACTCTAAATGAAGATCCCACAAAGAACCACCACCCTGGGTAATGCTGTGTGAAGCACAGGGACACTCTTGGGACTTGTAGGCAAACAAACTCCAGGACAACACTGTCAGCCATCCTGCCAGCACAGGCACATTACCCCACAGGGAAGCAGAGTCAAAAGGAAGGAAGTATGGGCATGCTGGGAAGGGGGGTGTAGGCAATAGCATGATGGGAGTTGTAGTCACAGATATTGCTCACCCTCACAATTGGCCCATCAACACCACTCTGAACCATGCTCACATCGCAGGGAGTGGAAAAGGACTGACAAGATGGCTGACACTTTGTACTGCTGTGGGGAGCACAAGGCCCTGCTGGGAACTGTGCAACAACCAACAGCAGGACACCACTGAATGACATCCTGAGAGTCAACCTGAACCCACTGCAAGGGTGGCATGCTTCATGGTGGGATAACTGGGCTAGGTGGAGAAGGAGGGCTGGATGTCCACCAAATACAACCAATGCTGGCCATGCACACACCTCAACATTCACATTGAAATGCCTCAGGTTTGCAGGACAATGTGCTACACCAATATCAACCTCTTACTGTGGCAACTTAGGACAATGCAATGTACAGGCCCGCATCCAGAGGTACAGTCACAACTGACAGGTGTGTGAACCATTGATGCCTGTAGAAATATAACATACATTGTGTGTCTCTTCCAAAAACAGGTGATGATGGGGACACAGCAGCAGGCGAGGAGGAGTCCCTGTCCCAGGCTCCGGGGTACACTGAGCCCACTGGTGTGGAACAGCCTCTGCCCTACTTGGATGACGAAGACCTACCTGGCCCCTCCAGCGTGAGTCATCATGCAGCACCAGCAGGACCAACATCTGCACCCACTGCTCCAACAACTGGCAACACACAGACCACCCCTGCCGACACGGACAGACCGAGAACCACCAATGACAACAGCACAGGGACCCTGGCCCAACGTCGAGCTACGGACAACAAGCCCAGTAACAACCCCCAAGGGGGCCTAGGGTCACCTGGGCGTAACACCGCAGGTCCCGCACGTGTCGCCAGGGGTGGTAGACATAGGTCGCTGTTTGCAGGGGGGTCTGGACTGCATGATGACCCACAACTGGCACGCATTGCTGATGCGTACCAGAATAGCACCGGAGAATTCAGCCAGGTAGTGGGGATCCTCAAGGACATACAACAGCAGCAGGCTGCCCATCATGCCCGCATGGACTCCCACATGTCCCATGTGGAGACACACATGTCTCGCATGGAGTCCAAGTGGGACACATTGCAAGAACTGACAGCGGTGCATAGGGACATATTGACATGCCTCCGCCAGATTAGCACCAACATGGCCACACCTCCTTGTGTGCCCACAACATCTGGTGCTGCAACAACTGCAACTGCCACAGGGATGGAGGAGGACTCTGGCGGAGAGTCCCCTGCACCGCAGCAGCCTGCACGTGAGGGTCCCCCCCCAAAGAAGAGGGGTCGTCCGAGGAAGGAAAACTGAGAGGTTGATGGCCACGTACATCCCCCAGGAAGCCAACACCTGTTCTGGAAATTCTCCGTTGTGTGCAAACTGTTCACCCTGTCGAATGCAACACAACTCTCCCACATGACATGGGGAGTTCAAGTTGGACTAATGTATCAGGTGACTGTGGACTTCACTCAGGACATTTCTGCTACCAAGACTTGCAACTCATCTGGGAACTTTGGATCACAATCCCAATGTACAGCACCCACCATCCTGTGCACTATACACACACACATTTCTGTAAATAAAATCACTAATACACCATGCTTGCCTCTGTTGTGATTCCAATGTGGTTACTGTTATGGGGATGATGATCAGCTAAATTACACTGTGTATGCTAACTGCTACAGCAAGTACAACACCATCATGTGAGTCATGGTGACGTGACACATATGAGGGAGACACACCACTAGGGCTACACAACACAGAGACACCAGGGCCATCGGACTCATCGCCTACACTGATGTTGCCAGGAAATACTGTGGAATGCACAGACACCACACCTATTCAGAGTCTGTGTCAACTAGCCCACAGGTGCAGTAAGCAAATGTCAGTCAGATGTGTGACCACAAACAACGCACATCCCAAAGTGAAGCACAGGTTTATCACACATTTGCAACATGTTGTTTCCACTAGAAATGCAAGGTAATCCCACGTGGCAGTGGCCACACAGTCAAAAAGTGCAGAAGATATAAAGTCCAGGGGTGTGTGGCACATCACCTGTAGGGAAACGACTGCTGCCACCCTGAAAGCTGAATCATGGTGTCGGGGGATCCAAGTTGACCAAACAACTCTGTAAGCACCCTGTGAAGGACAGACATGACACACAGTCAAAACCACTGAAGAACAGGACATGACTGCAATACTCATGCCCAATACATGTCACAAGATAACTACACAAAACCAAGTTAGCATGTCAACACTGTTGGGGAGTACAGACTACCTGTAAGGACGCATCGCTGCACGCATACAGTCAAGTAGCACATGGCCACACTCAAACAGCACCAGAGCACCACCCACACATATCATGCTAACTCACATCATTCACATTACAACTCCCTGGATACTCACATTCAGCTGAAGAAGTTGGTGATGAGCTGTGTGCGGACATCACCATCATCATCATCACTGGCATCGTGGTCCAGGCCAGGATCCTCCACAGGTGGCGGACGTTGGTCATCGTCATCCAGGATGAGAGGCAACTCCTTCCGCACTGCCAGGTTGTGTAGCATGCAGCAGACGATGACAATCTTGCACACCTTTGCTGGGGCATATGGGAGGGCCCCTCCTGTCTTGTCCAGGCAGCGGAAGCGGCTCTTCAGGAGACCAAATGTCCGCTCGATCACTCTCCTGGTCCGACCATGTGCCTCATTGTAGCGCATCTGGGCTGGTGTCACAGGGATCCTGAGGGGTGTCAGCAACCACGGCATGTTGGGGTATCCGGAGTCACCTATGGACAGACAATTGCACATTAGCTGAGTTGGAAAAGTGGGCGGAATACAACATAGCAGAACACACACAATGGTACAAAGTCAGTACACACCGACAAGCCAGGCACGCTGGTTCTGCATCTGTGACATCATCCTCGGGATGCGACTACTCCTCATCACGTAGGCATCGTGTGCCGAACCAGGGAAACGGGCACACACATGTGTGATGCTCATATCTGCAAGACATACCACCAGAGCATTGATCGAATGGTAATGTTTCCGGTTCCGGTATGCCTGCTCATGTGCCTGTGGTGGTACCAAAGCCACATGTGTCCCATCAATGGAGCCAATGACATGTGGCATCCTCCCCAGGGCATAGAAGTCACTCTTGATGTCAGTGAGTTGTTGACGTGTAGGGAAATAGATGTACTGGTTCAGGCATCTCCACATTGCCTCCAAAACATCGCGTTGCACACGGCTGAACATAGTCTGTGACATCCCACCAGGAGTCGCCACAGTGTGTTGAAAGGTACCGGTGGCAAAGAAGTGTAGGGCTGCCATCACCTTCACCTTGGGGGTCAGCGCTGTAGGGTACGGCCGGCCAGGTTGCAAATGTGGTGCCAAGCGCACTGCCAAATCCTCAATCAGCTGCCTGGTGAAGCGGTACCGTCGGATGCTGTCACGTTCCACCATCGTTGCCAGGTCAGGGAATGGTCTATGGACAGCTGGAGCCCTGCAGTCCATAGGTTGAAGAAAGAAAGATTGTCAGTCACCCCACATATGTGCCATTCACCATACTCAATTTCACATGATACATCATTACGAGACATAAGTACTTGATGTGTGTGCCGTTCTGTTCGGACATATCTGGCACTTACATGGCCATCATCTAACATCTCAGTACAACATGTGTTGACAACAGGTTCCAGGTTGTGCTATGGGAAACCATTAGGCTGTGTCACAGTACCCATTTACTGCTGTCACGTTCCACACACACACCACAGTGACATGTCTGGACAGATGCGCCACAGGCATCACAGCTCATTGACAGGTAGATTCCCAGTGACCCTGTCTTGCCACATGGACACTGGCATGACATGGCGTATCATGTACACGTCAGAAAAACAAACATGACTCCCACAGGTAGTGGCCCCTGTTGCCTCCGCAGGACAGACATGGACGTCAGTGACGCACAACATCAAAGTCCATGCACAAACAACGTTGATGTGGAGACTGCCTCCCATCGTGCACATGGAATCAGAGACATCGGAAACACAACATGCACACAGACTGTGGAGGGCCATCACTATTGTGGCAATGGGTCACCCTGTGACGTACATGCCTTCCCCCATGGGACCCTGGGGGTATGTGACATGTCATACACATACACAACCTGGAAATGTGACCATGCCACATGCTCCGAAATGAACAGTTGCACATCACAGTGGTCATGTGCACAACACACAAAGGACCCTGTCCCCATGAACACGTGCACAGCCTGGGTGTGGCTGCCCCCAAGTGCCACCCCAAAAACCACATGTTTACCCCCATACACAGAAAAGGTAATGCAGCCTTACATGCCTTAGGAAACAGTGTGGACTGGGTGTGGTGTTGTAGGTCCCTGGCAAGTATATGTGGCTGGCATACGTTCACCAGTGACAAGCATGGTGACATATGCGAGTGACCTGTACAGGGACGCGTTGTACAGCAATGGACCGATCGGTGTGCCCGCACGGCCCATTGCATCGGTAGTGAGCGGGTACGCATTGTACAGCAATGGACCGATTGGTGTGCCCGCCCGGCCCATTGCATCGGTAGTGAGCGGGTACGCGTTGTACAGCAATGGACCGATCGGTGTGCCCGCACGGCCCATTGCATCGGTAGTGAGCGGGTACCCGTTGTACAGCAATGGACCGATCGGTGTGCCCGCCCGGCCCATTGCATCGGTAGTGAGCGGGTACGCGTTGTACAGCAATGGACCGATCGGTGTGCCCGCACAGCCCTTTGCATCGGTAGTGAGCGGGTACGCGTTGTACTGCAATGGACCGATCGGTGTGCCCGCCCAGCCCATTGCATCGGTAGTGAGCGGGTACGCGTTGTACAGCAATGGACCGATCGGTGTGCCCGCACGGCCCATTGCATCGGTAGTGAGCGGGTACGCGTTGTACAGCAATGGACCGATCGGTGTGCCCGCACGGCCCATTGCATCGGTAGTGAGAGGGTACGCGTTGTACAGCAATGGACCGATCGGTGCGTACGCATTGGCTGGGGCCTGGCATGGCAAAGGACGCGTTTTCGAAGCCTCAACGAGTCTGATGCAGTGAATTCAGTTGGCCAGCCACAACAATGTTGCAAATTCATGGGTGTCATGAAGTTTAACTTTTGAAGGATGCTGTGGGCGTGTATTAGTGGTGCAATTCCATGGATTGGCCAGATTCAGAAGATGCTAACGACTTGGACCTATCACTTTGGACACATGGGACAGTATCTGCCTCTGCAGCACACATATAATGTTGGCTGTTCCCCTGAGGGCTCACTTGCCTGCACTACATGCTCCAGGACGACATCTGCCACCAACACTGATGCTGTCTCTACATCCTCTGGCTACTGCAGTGGCACGTACTGTGGAGAGAGCCCCAGCCTTCAGCCTTGAGGAGAACCAGGCCCTGCTGGACAGCCTCCTTCCACAGTACAGCAAGCTGTATGGGAAACCAGGGGAGCAGGTGAGTGTGCTGTCCACTGCCTTACTAATTGTGCATGTTGTCTGACTAGCAAGACTTACAGTGTGCACACCACTGGCTAGCATGCTCACTGAGTAGTTCTCCCCCCCAAAGTGTGTAGTCACATGCACTGAACAGGTACAGTGCAGTAACAGTGCATTCCAACAAGGTTTACTTCCCATGCAATGATACCATGTAGTAACTGCTGGAAAACTGTTCTTAGCCATCGTTGCACTGCCTGTGTACATCATATGCCCCTGTGATTGAGACATGTATATCCAACTGTGTGATGCATGGATATGTTGCATGTGTAGTAATGGCCTTTTCACTTTGTCATCCTCACAGGTTGATGCCCACCAGAAGCAGGAAATCTGGCTGACCATCGCCCGGGCAGTAAGATCCGTGGGGGTCTACAAGCGCCGGATCCGCAACTGCCAGAAGAGGTGGCAGGACCTTCGGGGCTGGACCCGGAGGATCGCAAGGGTCCAGCTGCAGCTGTCGCCTCCTCGCAGGAGGGGCGGACTCCGGACCCTGACCCCCCACATGCTCCGGATCCTGGCGGTGGTTTTCCCTGACCTGGATGGGCAACTGAAGGACAGACAGCAGCAAGGAGGGGGTGAGTCCATGACTGCACTGTGAACTTTGTCTGACATGCTATGTGCCCTCCTCTGGCCTGCTTAAACTTCCACAGTACATCAGTCTTGTGGTCCAGGACCCATGTCCCTCAATTGTGACATGCCCACTCCTCATCTGATACGCAGGTGTGGTCCTTACAATCAGGAAATTGTGTCACTTGGGTACTGTGTCCTTGCATTTTGCTTCGCTCACGGTGGGGGACTGCATTTCTTCCCGTGACTTTGTGGTGTGCTTCATGGGTGGGTCAATTGCTCACACAATGCCTAAGTCCTGACATGTAATCTGGGTGTAACTTTGATATGTGGTCCACTTGCTGATCTGAATCACCACATGTCCCTGGGGTATTTGGCACACCCCCATGCTGGGGGTGGGAACAATGTTTGGGCCTCAGGAGAATGTATATCAAGTGTGTCACACATGCTTAGCCACCTGCCTACTGTCCAGGGCTCATCCCTCCTTCAAGTGGAGCAGCACAGTCATGCCTACTCCAGGGCATACAATACACTCTGTACTCCCACTCCCGTGTATCAGCTGACATGTTGTGATCAGTGAAATGTTCCCTCAGGTGTCTGCCTCTGTGTCATTGTGCTGTGGCTTCATTGTCAGGACTACTGGGATGTTAATCGGTTAGGGCTCAGCATGCCATCTGAGATGTGACCATGAGAGACGATACTTCTGTGACTTATAGGTGTTTGATCACTTGACTGTGCACACAGGTGTATGCGACTGTGAATTTCAGGCAGCTGTTTTTCATTCACGGCAGACTGTGAGGTGCTCAGGTTCAGAGAGTTGTGTTTCATGTCTCCCATATGTCCAATTGGTATGACGTGGACAAATAGTAGTTCAGATGATGTGGTTTGTGGGGTATGGACATGTGCACTTGTCAGATACATAACTTGCATTCACCATGTCCTAGGATTGTGACACAGTGCAGACTGTTGTTGGCTGGCTGCCATGCCCATGTGACTAGAGACAGTGATGTATGACTTTGCAGGCATGCCTGTGCCATGGCATTGAACTTCCTAAGAGTGGTCCTGCAGGGGAGTGACATGTGCAACATGCACCCCATTGTGGCATTGACTATCCGGACATGGGTGCATCATGGTGTCTGGTGCTGGTATGCATCACATGCATTTCTAATTAGACTCTGGCCATCCCTTTATCCGGACACCTGTACTGACTCAGTGGCAAGAGATGTGATGTGTGCATGTTCACATACTTCACTGTGTTCTCTGCAATGTCCAACAACTGTGTAGGTGGTGCATGTGTCCACACTGGGGTATTACCATCAGACAGGCACCAGACCGATGGGTGCAAGGGCAGGAGGGGTGTGAGTTCCATGGTTGACCATCAGACTGACAATTGGCTTCTCCTAATCTGTGTGAGGACTATTGGCAATGTTCAACTAAGGATGCCAGGGCTTGCTCTGGAATGTGCTGTACTTACTGTGGTGTGTGCGATCAGTGCAGGTGACTGATGTTTGTCTGTTTCCCTAATTGTTTGCAGATACTTCCACGGCCACAGGAGGGGACAGCTCCACGGACCAGGAGGAGCTGCAGAGCCAGACTGGGTCAACAGCCGACGAGTGGTCGGAGGGACCCAGTGGCACGGAGGGCGAGGGGAGCCACACTGAGGAGTCCTCAGCACCATCCACCTCAGCTGAGGACCACAGCAGCTCGGAGGATGACTCCCTTGTGGAGGCGGGTGTCAGCAGCCACCACACCCCAGCTAGTCTGTCTGGCCCCGCCACCACCGCCCTCCCATTGGCTCCCATTCCAGAGGTCCGTGGAGGCTCCCGTGTTCGGGAGCGTGTCTCCTTCGTGCCAGGCACCGCACCCCCTGCCCCTGTGTCCCCTGCTGCCCTGAGTGAGGAGTCTGTGTACCTACTTCGGCAGCTCCATGTAGGGCAGACAGCAATGCTGAGTGTCCTCCATGCACACACCACTCTTTTGACACAGCTGGTGTCGTTCATGGAGGGCATCTCAACGGGTATGTCTGCCCTACAGAGGAGCAATAATTCCATGGACTCCTCCCTGACGGCAGCAGTGTCCCTCCTCCAACAGTCCCTCACCCCTCCTACCTCTGCCCCATCCACACTTCCTGGCACCCTACCTGTCACAAGCACATGCACACCTGCACGATCACCCAAACACACAGACACAAGCAGCACAGAAACACCCAAAACAAAGGCAAGACGTGCACACAAGCATCCTCAGGGGACTGATACCACACCCACAGGGGATGGGGAACAGACACACACACAGGCATCCACAGTCACTCCGCAGTCCTCCAAATCCTCTCCCTCCAAGACCCCTTCCCTTGCCTCACCTGCAACCCCACTTACACAGAAAATCTTCCTCTGTGACCTCGGCCTCTTCCCCTCCGATCCCGCTGATCCAGCATACAGGGGGAAGAGGAAGTCCACCCACACAGAGGGGAGTGCCCCTCGCCCGCGGACATCCTCCCCCAGGCGCAGACAGACGGGGGCCCCCACCCGCAAGTCCCCCCGGTCCCGGAAGAGCAAGACCCCGCCACCGCCCTGCAAGTCAAGCACACAGTCTCCTTCCTCCATCCCTCAGGCCCCCACAACACAGGTTCCCCCACCACACCCTGCCCCAGGTTCCCCCACCCACAGATACACCATCCCCAAAATGATCTGGCCTTCTCCACCTCCCACTTGCTCTTCCAGCACCACACCCCCCGCTGCACATGTTAGTGCCACTGGTGTGGAGACCGTGTCCTCCCCCTCTGTGCTGCCCACCTTACCTGAACCCCATTCTACTCCCCTGGAGATGGGCACTGAGTGGAGTCCACTAACACCCCGTCTGACTTGGGCACTGCAGTGGGGAACCTGTCCTCTCCATCTGGCCAGCCCACTGGAGTTGTGCCGGCACCCACACCATCCGACTCATGCCCCCCAGTTGTGCCGGCACACACCATGTCATACACCTCCACTGCAGTTGTCAGTGACTCTCCAGCACCAGCCACCCCTTCCCTGCCTCCTTCTGGTGAGCCCTGATCCTGTCCCTGCGGTGCCTGGCCTGCCCCCCGTATACCCCTCCGAGGGGAATGTCCCTGCTCCATATCAGTGCAGGCAACCAGAGGGTGACATCTGCCACTGTCACCCTGTTTGGACTTTATTCATGGACTGGACATTGGCCTTTGTGTTTTTTCTAGACTTTAATTTTCAACATAACATATGCTGATTAAAGCTACTTTCAGTTCTCTAGTGGTTTTGCTTCAGATGTACATGATGTTGATGATGCTAACCATGCCCTTGCTGCAGTGATGTTGATTTTTGATGTCAGGTAAATGAAGTGTTACTGTGCAGGTCCCCATGTGGTCCAGGGGGAATGTGTCCTATCCTGGTGTGTAGCCATGTCATCCTTTGTATCAATATGAGGGTGTCATGTTTTCCATATTTGCAAATGGGATTCCCTACCTGTTTTTTCAATATCACATCTGTGGCTTACACCCCTGCACATCAAATGTGCTTGCCATTGTTCAATTGTTCTATTTCCCTGACCGTGTGACCATCTCCACTGGACATGCATGTTTGTGCATCAATGGGGAAGGACTCATCTGTGGTATCAGTGCAACTTGCTATACATGTGTATTTGATCGGTGCTGATGATTTGGGTGACAATGCCATGACCAGGCTGATGTGACGTGAGCCTTCATTTTGTGCTAATTGTTGACTGAGTGACCAAGTGTTCTGCTGACATGATAGCGCCCTGCAGAGACAACGTATGGCACAGCTTTTCTTACACAGGAGTGGAGTCCCCTCATGGCAGTGTGTAATTCCGTGACATTGCCTGAGCCCAAGGTGTGTGTTGTGTGAGCATGTCTGTGTGTGTTCACTTCCATTTTGCTACGCAGGCTGGGGGCCCTAGTGATGTTCCTGTTTGTGATGCTTGCTGAGTTGAGAAATGTTCCCCCAGATCTTCTCCCTGGGTGCTCTGTGATGTGGGTGCATGGCACATTACTGGTGATCAGGGTGTCATCCATAGGTGTGTTTGCTGTCAGGGCTGAGTTTGTGGGCAAACGCAGATGAGACACAGTCAGGATTCCCCTTGGCACTTGTTGGTTACACAAGTCATGTAATTTACAATTTGCGTTAGCTTCCAGTGATTGTGACACGTTGTGTGTGTGACTGCTCCCACTCCTCAGGGTCAGAGCTGCAATGTTGGAAGTTGTCTATGTGTGTTTTGTGGGTGAGCTTGCCATCTTCATTGGTGTGTGACTGTGTCCGGGATCCCATTGGTTGGTGTGGATTTGACGTCATGCCTATGTACAGCGTACTGTGCAGTGTGTGAGACATTCACAAGTCTTGTTGACTGCCCATGTGTGATGGGTGTCTCCGCCTTAGTTCCCCCCACCACCCCTGGGATTGTCATGGGTGCATGTGCAATGTCACCAGTCCATGTGAGCTTCACTGCTGCACATTGGTGGAGATCAAGGTGTGTGG
Organism: Calotriton arnoldi; assembly: GCA_963921515.1. Classification (NCBI taxonomy): domain Eukaryota; kingdom Metazoa; phylum Chordata; class Amphibia; order Caudata; family Salamandridae; genus Calotriton; species Calotriton arnoldi. The sequence continues at coordinate 2,026,856 of CAWUFW010002610.1, forward strand.
TGTTGAGTGTGTGCAAATGAGAGTTGTTGCACGGCTGGACCCCTACCTCCATGTTGGCCTTGGCTGACAGGCCGTGCTGTTTTATTTGTGCTTGTGTAGGTGTGATGGTAGTTAGTTGCTCAGGACACATGACTGTGGGTCACAGTGTGTACGACATCTACCTTTGTCATCACAGTGGGATTATCATGCAGGCCAGTGTCACCACAATGTGGGGTCCCTGGGGGTAGGGCTGTGGTGGGTCTGTCTCTTTCTGTGTTAGTTGCTGTTCCTACAAGCTTGTGTGACATTTGTAATTTGGGCTCCCTCTCATCTAACAATGCCTGATTGCCCACATAGGGGAATCCGATCCATGAGTTACTTTTGTGTGGCACTGTGTTGACATCTGTGTAATGGGGATTCAGGCCTCCTCGTGTGTTGTGTGTTTGCCTGGGGACACTGGCACACCACCCCCTCACCTGTGGTGTTTGATATGCAGTGTGAGTCTGCCTGTTTGTGTTTGTGCATTTGCACCACTGCATTGGCATATCTTTAGTGTGCCATTGGCTGTATGTTGTTTGGTGGCTTACCCCTGCTGTCCCTGGGACTCCTAGGTCATCAGTCAGCACAATGATCATGGTTTGTATGTCCCATTGCTGCCATGGTATGGTATTTGTTCACCTGACATCTACAGTCTCCACAGGATTTCTACATTTGTGTGTCCATTGGTGCAGATATGTGGATCTGCATTGTGATGGTCACTTCTGTCATTGTGTTATTTGTGAATGTTGACAATGTGAGCCCCCATGGGTGATGTTTGTCTGCACATGGCCAAAGCGATGTTTCATTTGCACTGCACTGTTTGCCTCACCCCAATCTCTGTTGCTATGGGACACAAGCACTGCTATGCCACTGATGTGTTTGTTGTTGTGTGACCAGGAATCATCCATGCAGTTTGGCATTTGCAGCTTTTACCATGACTACACTTACATTTTGGTCACTGTGGTGATGGGGCTTTAGACTCCATTGCCACAATGTTCAAAATGTGCTTCAGCTATGGACCCCACACTTACCTTTTGGTCACTGTGATGATGGGGCTTTAGACCCCATTGCCACAATGTTCAAAATGTGCTTCAGCTATGGACCCCACACTTACCTTTTGGTCACTGTGATGATGGGGCTTTAGACCCCATTGCCACAATGTTCAAAATGTGCTTCAGCTATGGACCCCACACTTACCTTTTGGTCACTGTGATGATGGGGTGTTCGACCCCATTGCCACAGTGGTCATGGTCGGCTTGCATTGTGGAGGCCACACACATTTATGTGTGACACATGTGATAGGGGGTCACATTGTATGTTCAATGTCATGTTCAGTGTTGGTCGGCATTTGACACAGACTACACACGCTTGTCATGGTGTTGGGGGGATGTAATTTTCAGGCATTCCTTATGTTGGAGTATGCTGGTTGTGTCATGCATTACCCGTCCTATGAGTGGGGGTTGTGTGGGTGGTAGGCATCCATCCCCCTATGAGTGGGGATGGTAGTAGTGACAGGCATCCAGGCCCCCATGAGTAGGGGTGGTATTAGTGGTAGGCATCCATCCCCCTATGAGTGGGGATGGTAGTAGTGACAGGCATCCAGGCCCCCCTGAGTAGGGGTGGTGGTAGTGGCAGGCATCCAGCCCCCTATGAGTAGGGGTGGTGGTAGTGGTAGGCATCCAGGCCCCCCTGAGTAGGGGTGGTGGTAGTGGCAGGCATCTAGCCCCCATGAGTAGGGGTGGTGGTAGTTGTAGGCATCCAGGCCCCCTGAGTAGGGGTGGTGGTAGTGGTAGGCATCCAGGCCCCCATTAGTAGGGGTGGTGGTAGTGGCAGGCATCTAGCCCCCATGAGTAGGGGTGGTGGTAGTGGCAGGCATCTAGCCCCCATGAGTAGGGGTGGTATTAGTGGTAGGCATCCATCCCCCTATGAGTGGGGATGGTAGTAGTGACAGGCATCCAGGCCCCCATGAGTAGGGGTGGTGGTAGTGGTAGGCATCCAGGCCCCCTGAGTAGGGGTGGTGGTAGTGGTAGGCATCCAGGCCCCCATTAGTAGGGGTGGTGGTAGTGGCAGGCATCTAGCCCCCCATGAGTAGGGGTGGTGGTAGTGGCAGGCATCTAGCCCCCATGAGTAGGGGTGGTATTAGTGGTAGGCATCCATCCCCTATGAGTGGGGATGGTAGTAGTGACAGGCATCCAGGCCCCCCATGAGTAGGGGTGGTGGTAGTGGCAGGCATCTAGCCCCCATGAGTAGGGGTGGTGGTAGTGGTAGGCATCCAGGCCCCCCTGAGTAGGGGTGGTGGTAGTGGTAGGCATCCAGGCCCCCATTAGTAGGGGTGGTGGTAGTGGCAGGCATCTAGCCCCCATGAGTAGGGGTGGTGGTAGTGGTAGGCATCCAGGCCCCCTGAGTAGGGGTGGTGGTAGTGGCAGGCATCTAGCCCCCATGAGTAGGGGTGGTATTAGTGGTAGGCATCCATCCCCCTATGAGTGGGGATGGTAGTAGTGACAGGCATCCAGGCCCCCCTGAGTAGGGGTGGTGGTAGTGGCATGCATCCAGCCCCCCATTAGTAGGGGTGGTGGTAGTGGCAGGCATCTAGCCCCCCACGAGTAGGGGTGGTGGTAGTGGCAGGCATCCAGGCCCCCCTGAGTAGGGGTGGTGATAGTGGTAGGCATCCAGCCCCCCATGAGTAGGGGTGGTGGTAGTGGTAGGCCTCCAGGCCCCCATTAGTAGGGGTGGTGGTAGTGGGAGGCATCTAGCCCCCCATGAGTAGGGGTAGTGGTAGGCATCCAGGCCCCCCTGAGTAGGGGTGGTGGTAGTGGTAGGCATCCAGGCCCCCATTAGTAGGGGTGGTGGTAGTGGCAGGCATCTAGCCCCCCATGAGTAGGGGTGGTGGTAGTGGCAGGCATCCAGGCCCCCCTGAGTAGGGGTGGTGGTAGTGGTAGGCATCCATCCCCCTATGGCTGTGTATGGCATTGGTGATGGCCATCCCGCCCCTATGGTTCTGCTGTTGCTAGTGTACGTCATTTGTGCATCCCTATGTGTGTGTGACATATTTCGGGTACGTGTCGTTTGTTTGTGTTGTGGGTGTTTGACTTACCGTCTGCGCCGTACGCGTCCGTGCCGGTCCCGGTAATAGATGTAGAGTATTGGTAGGACCTACGCGATGGGATTCATGGTTGGGTCGTCTCGTTCGGGTTTCTCGTGTCTTCGACTCGTACTCGTCGCAGGCTTGTTCGTCTCGTAGCTGTGGATCGTCTTGTGGCGCGAAACGGAGCTTATGTACGGCTCGCCCGGATGCTCAAACGTGCCGGACATAGCGACGGGTTCGGCGCGTACGGAAGGCGCATCGTACTCGTCCGGCCGGAAGGTGCTGTGTATTTGCTTCCGTACGACTCGAATCGGCGTTTACGGATACGGCTCGGGCGGGGAACAGGAGCTGACATGGGTAAGTACGACTCGCTCGGAATCTGGGCTGTTATGCGCATCGTACTTGTTCGTTCGGACGAGTGTTCGAATCGGTCGGGAAACACGAATTCGGCTGGTTTTTTTTCCGGACGAATACTGTTAGGTGCGCTTCCGGCCGAGATCGGAATCGACCCCTCAGTGTGTCCTATAGACTCTCTTTTCGCTTTGCGTATTTCACTTGCGTGCAACCTGTGATGTCTTGCATCCGATGTCCTTTCTCTTGGTCCTTGGATTTTTGCCTTTCCAATACGTCTCTGTCGGACCCGGATTTTGGCCAGTTAATGGGTCCCTTAGAGGCCCATGAACGGGACTGTTCCGGTGATGGCTTAATGGCGCGTGCGGCTGCACTTGGAATTTTGGTGCAATGGGATGTCTGGGCGGCTGCTCAGACTCTCCTACGACAAAGTTATATTGAGTGTCACGCAAGTTGTCCCGCAATGCTGATCACTGCTCCCTCTTGCGAGGAACATGAATGCAGTTTTGATTTGTTGAACTGGATGGCGTCTCTTTTTTCTGACGATTCCAACGATGTCCTCTTGGAAGGTGTGGCGTTTTTCTGCACTTACACTATATTGGATTAGGGGGCCTCCGCTTTCAGCGTCCTGCAACACTGGAATTTTTTTTTCTCCTGCATTTTTTTTCTCCTCTCCCATTCATTGTCCTTCATTGGGGACTATCCCAAAATAGACGTTTCCATTCTGCTCCATCTATTTGAACTCTGTTTTCGTCCTATGTCTTGGCCTATGGACTGACCAGGGGAGGGTGTCGTGTGGTTTGTGGCCTCATTGTCTACACTGCTAAGTTAGCTTAGGCCTGGCTGCCATGATGCCTTTTTGCACACGTTACTTTGTGACTTTGTTTTTCCAGCCTCTGCTTGTGCCCGGCTATATTAGAACTGTCTGCCTTTTTTGCCTTTCACCTTTTCTCCTGTTCCCTGTGGGTTTCGTCTGCACAACATGTACAAGGTCAAAAAACAACGTCCCTTGTTCTTGCTGATCTGGTCAGCCCCTCGCACTCAGACATAACACAGAATACAGCTGCACTGGAAGAATTCGTGTGCTTTTAATATTGTGATCTCGCTGTTCGTGGTACTTGGAGAAAAACCTTTCCAGAGAGAAGAGCTGTGCTTGTCTGATGATGTAAACCTTGCATCTAGATATTGAGGTATGGGGGTCCGTCCGACAAAGCCCAGAGGTCTTCTATTTTTATATTAAGCTAGTTAATAGCACGGGGAGGGTGGTAAGGTCATTTAGCCCTATATCCACTGCCTTATGAAATGCTTTCCCCGTTTGTATTCTATGGAATTGTAACTATGCTTATTATTTTATCATTATGCATTATGCTGATAGTACTGACACGTGTACTGTATCTTAGAGCACGATAGTTGAAATAAACATTTTAAACTATACTGTGTCTCTTATTACGCACGTTGTGGACAAGTATGAGTGAGTTATGAAAGGGTGTTCTTGCTCCTGCGAGTCCTGAGAGAGAGAGACCGTGTTCTGTGTTGTCTAATCATTGGTAGCATCGCTGCTAATGAGACGCTAAAGCTAGTCGGATTGGGATTGTGGGTACTAAGGTGCATGGTTGGTTCACCACTATACTCCGAGGTCCTATTATCCTGTGCATAGCTCTGTATATGTGCAGAATCCCTACAACACCTTCCAGTGGTGTTAAGGTCCTTTGCAAGAAAGTCCCATCACTTTCTTAGTAGGGGGTCCTTATCCGTCACAACTCTGCTGCTGCTCGTGCCTTTCCCATGTAGCTACCGCCAAGATAAATCCCAGGCAAACTGGTTGTAGGGGATGGACCACTGAACTGTGGCACGGTCCCGATCACTGTTTTCCAGCACTCCTTGACCCCAAATTCTCAGCTGGTCGATGGGGAGTGTGGAAGGGCCCTCTTCATTCACTGCTCAAAAAGATTTACTGGCTTCTTCAGGAGCGAGGGGTCCCTGATTCTGCAAGCTCCACGACGAGCGCCATGTTGGATTTCCACTGGAGCCGCCATCTTCAACTGGTAGAGTTTCCAGTCAATCAGTGCGTCATCACAGAGGGACAGTTTCTAATTGGGGGATTTTGTATTGACTCTGTTTGTCCCCATCAATGTTTTGGTCCCTGGGTCACCACGGGGGCCTCGGCTCTGCACCCAGTCAGGGCTTGCCAAGGGCACATCTTACCTGGTCCTCACCCTGGGCACATACCTCTTCAATTGGTTTGTGTTTTTTGTTAAGGAACTGATGTTGGTGCAAGAGGGGCAGTTACAAGCCACTCAGCTCCATCACTTCTCTGGCGGAACAAAATCAACGCAGAGTTGCCTACACCACCTCGCAGCTTGCAGGAGCACAGTTATCAAAACTTCTAGATCCAGTCTGGAGCCTGGGGAATACTCTAAAGATGAGGATTCTGCGGTTAGATGGAGTATCCACCAGAAGGAGCTTTTCCAAAAGTAAGTTACTTGGGTCTCAGCTTCATTTTTCATTCCCATTATTCCCTCCTCGGTGTGTTAGCCAAACGAGGAAGAAACAGAGAATGGAAAATTTAGAGTTTTTAGTTGTGCATCAGCTTTCATGGAAGAAAGGCGCAACCAAGAGGAGCGGTGTAAGGTGATCCTATGACAGTAACCTGCAGTTCTGATAAACCGATGGCTGCACTGATGACTTGCTTCAAGACTAGGAGACCTTGAACCATTTCCTCAAAATCTTGTCTGCAATGTCTTGGCAGTTCTGATAAAACGTTTTTAGGTTAACCAGACCTTTGCAGTCATAATGACTTAGAAGAGCAGTCACTATAGAGGTTTTTGGAGCTGTTGCTATTCTGCTGCACATTTTCTTGCACAGCTCATCCATCCTCTTACTCTCCCTCTTGGAAGTTGCAGATGTATCAGGTGCAAAAGCATGGTTTGTCCTTACTGTCTAGATGATGACAGAATCTGGCTCATATCTGAAGAAGGCATGGTCCTTTTGTGGTGGCCCGAGCAAATGCATTTTTCTGTGCCAACTAAAGTAGGCCTGCCACTAGTGGTAGACAAAGTCTGTGAGAGGCTGTAGGGTGAGGAGTCTCAACTATCACCAGTACTGATGCCTGGAGAGGCTCCAGGGAGTTCTTCAGTTGCAGCGCTCCTTTGGCCAAGATATCATGGAAGTGTATACGATGACACCTTGTCCCCATTATCCAAAAAGGTGTTAGCAGACAAGAGGGAGATGTGACTATGCTTACTTGCTGTGTACAGTACATCCAGACTCAGTAGGGCAGGAGGTACTTGAAAATGAATGTCAAAACCAGTAGACTGTCTGGGAATTGATTGCCTCTTCGTCCTGGGAGGGAGCAAGATTTGGCTACAAACCATTTTTGGAGGTGGAGACAGGTCAAGAGATTAATTCTGAATCCATTTTCCACAGATCCTCTGTTGGAATTGCGAATCAAGGAACTCCTAGAAGTTAAGATGATAGGTCAGGAGAGGGTGATAATCTTAACCCATTCTTGTGAGTGAAAGTTACTTCAGGAGATAGGCTCAACATTGAAAGCATTGTGTCTATTTGTGTGATGTTGAGCGGTGTCCTGACCGTGATGATGGCGAGTGATGTGGAGAGGAGAGTCAGATTGACACCAGATGTGAAGCTGATGTCGGTCTAGAGCTCTTTGACTTTAAGGACTTGCCTGACTGGTGTTAGTATTGGTGCTTTGACATCTACAGTATGCCTGTTCTGGACAGCAAGCGGGGGCAGATGCTTTCTCATATATTGACGCCATGAATGCCTATCCAGAACGACATCAGTGAGAGTTCTGATTTAGTGTTTTCTTTTTTCCTGTCTCTTCGACTTCCTCTCCATGCTTTCTCCTCTGTAAGAGTACTCGGGGTTTGTAGAGAGTATTGCAGTGAAAACTGAATGTTCTCTGAAGGCCTTGTAGGTCTTTTGAGTCTTTTTTCTTCAGGTCTGCCAGTTTTCTACTAAGACTGATGCCTTCCATGTCTTTCAGGATCCTTTTGGACAACCTAATCCAGACTTCGCATTCCTTCACTGAACGAGAAGTTAGTAAACCAAGCTTACTCACTAAATGTGGGTCTGAGGCAGCTTAAATTCACAGGATAGGATCTTCAGAAAGAGTGAAAGCACGCTGTCTAGAGAAATCTGAGTAAAAAGCCAAAAAGAGTTAACATAACTTTTAAGATGTAAAAGACAGCGAGTTACATCAGAAAAGCATAAAATCTGGTGAAGAAACGCAGGGTTCCTTGATCTCACCCACACGGGCCAAAAAATAACTTTCTCTGTGAGGGAACTGTGTAGTGCTAGAGGCACTCTTATATATTGAAACCACGTGATGACCTTTGACTACCATTGTTTTAATTGACTTTTAGTGTTTTACTTTATCTTAGCTTGGATGTACATCATCATGTTTCTTCCGTGTGCCTTTCTTGCCTTGAAGATTTCTTTTGTATCTCTTTGTTGTTTTAGAGTGGGAGCTTTCACAAAGTAGAACAGCCTTGCCAGGAACACAACGTGTGGGATGTGCATTTGAAAGCATGAGAGAGATGTGGAATGTACTTCTTGGTCTCGAAGTGCAATGTTATAAGCAGTGGTGCTCAAATGTGCATTATGTTGTACATTGGGAGATGAAGTGTGTGATGCTATAGGCAGTGGTTCACAAATGTGCATTGTGTTGGACATTGGGAAGTATTATGAAGTTCTTACTATTGGCTTAGACATGCCCTCATGTCTTGAATTCTGACTCTGTCTAGCTTGAGGTTTTGCACAAACAGCCAGGCCCCCAGATTACTAAAGTTGTTTAGGTTATTCACGTTCAATGTTGTTTTAGGCTTTCGTAAGCTTCGCTGGGATAATGTGTGGGAAGTGTGCTTGGTACCTTTCAGAGCAGAGATTGCTGTTGCCAGAGAAATGTGTGGAATGTACAGCTCTGTCTCGGAGTCAAAATACAGGGGCTTGACCAGCTTCTGTCTTGACCTTGACACAGACCAGTACGGTCAGCTTGGTTTTTCATAACAGAAGAAAGGGGGCGGGGTTTCTAGAACCTTCTCCTCAGGTTGAGTAAAAGGTTTTAAAGGCGGGAAATATTGCCGCCCAGATGGGAGCTCGCTTGTGGGGCAGACGTGTTGTCACAAGGAAACTTGGGTCCCGATCGAGAATCCTGCCAGGGCTGTCAATGGGGTCCTCCAGCTTGAGTTGGCAACGATCTCGAGTGAATGATCGGTGAGGTGTTTTATTTTTGAGTATTGGCTTTGTGATGTGTGAGTGAGTCTGTGTGCACATCCAAGTCTCCAGTGGTTATAATCATCTGATGTATTTAGTGTATATATCTTTCCGATTTCTTGCAGCGCACGTCCAGCATTATCTGCTTGTGTTTCATTTTATATTATTCCATGCACTTAACAGTTGCATTTGCCTACTTATAAGTGTGATTTTATTGCTTGCACATAAATACATATATATCTCTATATACATTTGAATGTTGTTCATTTGACATCTGGGAAAGTCTTTTTGTTACAGAGTGTTGCACAAATAAAACCCCATGCCTGATTCTGAGAACCGTGTTTTGATGTGTTTCATTTTGTAAAAGTGAAATCCCTTTCCTGGTGGTGTTTTGTTTTTATTGCTTCGTCGTGTTTGAGCCTCAGTGTGGGAGGGTGGTATTTTCTGTTATCTGGGAGTGCAAAGCAATACAAACTGCTATTAGACAGCATCAATTGAATTGGAAGTCCTGTGATCTCTTAAAGGCACAGGGTGCTTTATAATCCTTCTAATAGTAAAGTATATCAGGCTACATTTTTCCCTATTATATGGACATGTTACACAGCGGACAATATATTACATTTGCTGCTATGTGTAGTTTTGAGAAAAGGTGTTTATTTTACAAAACCGTCTAAAATTAGGGAAACCTTGCCTTTGATAGGTTAGCTTGACAACATGCTCTCTGTTTTTGGCAATGGTAGATTTTACTTGTCTCTATTCTGCATGTATTGGATATAAAGTGCTCCTGCGTCTCCACACTTAAAGAGCAATTGTTTTGCTATTAGTGAAGATCCCCTGATGCAGTATGAAGGCTTTACTCTCCCAAGAGCCATATACCTTGTTCCATAAGAATAAAGAAGACATGAGGACTTAGCGAACCTTCTTGTTGCAAGTGGTCTTGGACTTTTTAAAGAATTAATATCTTTACCTGCATTTCTTCCAGAATCCTACCTATGCAGTGGAGACTACCTATGCAGCGGAGAGATCTTTGACCTTATTAGATGTAGGTGGGTTTTCCAGTTCTGTCCTGTCCTAAGGATGACCTGTCTTCGCTGAAGGATTTGAAAAGCCTCTGATGACGTTGTCCATCAAGACACCAAAAAACTATTTTGTCTAGTATAAATAGTAAGGATTGTGAGGAATTACTGCATACTTTTAGGTTCGAGCAGACACCTAGGTGGGCCAAGCCTACTTGTGAAACCGTATCAGCTAATTTGCTTCGCCTTCTGATAATTTATCACCCTGATGTTTCTCTCGTCTCTCTTTCCTTGGTATGAACTTTTTGCTACAATAATGCTTTCACTGCAAGGGTTACTCAGCAGTCCTATGCATGTAATGACATCCATATGTAAAAAGGGCAGTGAAAGAGTTATTTGTTTATGACTATCAATGAAAATACCATGATGGAGAAGAAGACACTTAGTTGTATTCCTAGCTACCCATCATGCAAATGTTCATTTAAGTCATAAAAATGCCACCTTCTTCCCTGATAGACGCATCACTACACACTTTCCGGGCCAATAGGCAAGCAAAGTTAGCATAATAATTTTGTACATCTATATAATGCCAATGCCAGTTTCGACGCATGTACAGTTAATTTGGTCAATCCAGAGTATGACTGAATGGGATCATCAGCAGGTTGACATAGATACAGTTATTACATTTATTTCAACATTTACGGTCTCATGCTGAAAGTTCAGATCGGGTACTGATAACCTTTTTTTCCAGTAGCTCTTTTTTCAGTATTTATATCTATATCAGCACTGTACATGTCACCAGTTTTTATTTAACAATTATATCGTAAGTTCAGCGTGCTTGTTATGTTTTCCAAATTGCAATCAGTAGCTTAAGCTATGGAACACTATAATGATGACAACAAACGGTACCAGCTGACAGTGTGCGCCTATCCAGCAGTTTACTTTCCCATACAGAGCAGATTAGACAAAATGTTGCTACACATTAACCTGACCCATGCCAATTTCAAAGAAATGCATTCTTTATCAAGTACTCAGCAGCCAACCACATGAAAATACCTACCTTTGGAGGTTGGGAGGGCTATTCGTTTATTCATGTACACCCTGCTCTCTCCCTGCTCTCTCCCAGATGGTGCAGACCCAATTCCATATAAACCAGCTCCTTCCCTGTATATAGGTTGCCCTGTGCTTAAATGGGGGCATTCATCCAACTTTGTCCCTTATCGAGCCAGTAACACATTGTATTTGTGTTCAACTCATTAGCATATAGAACACTGGCGAGAGAGCGGGGGTTCTTGACAGTTGATGGTTGGGAGTGGTTGAAAGGGTTTTGTCAGTTTCTGTCCCATTTTCGTTTTCTGACTTAGCTTCTTTGTAGAAAACTTTCAATTGATTCATTCAACCGTATTTTGGATCTTCCTCCGTGGCAACGAGCTGCTGGTTTGCGCCCATCTTCGAGTATTTTTTTGTTGGTTTTTAACAAAGTTTGGACAGAGCTGTGGACTTGCAGAAAAACGGCCCTTTGCCTCACCAGGTTCGGGGAACAGCGATGGCATGATTGAATTTGTGTTGCCTATTGTTGTTGCGAGATTGGGGATGGAGAAACCCCTGCTACAAAGGCGTGATTTCAATATGCGTAATTTGCTTTCACGGGCAACCATTTTAGTTTGATCTGCCACGCAATTCACATTGATAACAGTCCTGCCAAGTACCATGCATCAAGCGTTAGACTAACGCATTTCAGTGTGGTACTCCGCATCACCACACTGAAATACATTGTCACGCATTTGCATAGTGTCTTGGCCTCATCAAAGCAGTGGGTAAAACTGCAATATCATGGTGTGATAGCTAGCAGCGCGCCGCCCATGCTGTGCACGCACTGCTCATGCCGGCGTGGTGCTTGGAGCTGAGCTAAGGCTGCTGGCAGGCAGCTCACTGCTACATTATATCTGATTATTTCTCGTGGCGCTGCTCTCAGATGGCCTGACTTAATGGTGGGGCCCGATGGCTATTGCCGTCACAGCCGGGGCGGGGCCCAGTGAGATTAAGCCGATTTAGCTTAAAAGTCCGGCGCCGCGGGGTGGCGTCACGTCCTGCTGCGGAAGGCGGGGTGTTGGTTATGGGAGAAAAGAGGTGGTTACTAGTTAAGCAAGCAGCGCTTCAATCATGGTGCTGCAGCGCTGCCTCTTCCTGCTGCTTGCACTGGCCCGGGCCGCCTCATGGTGCAGTCAGAAATCTTAAGTGAGCCGCACCGAATTTAATTATAGCTGAGCCTCATGACACTGAGCCAGTGACCGGAGATTGCAGCGGCTGCCTAGGAACACAACGCAAAGAAAGAAAAAAAGAGGTGAGGGTGTCTTATAGTCACCTATGAATTACTTCTGAACTGTGCCCCTAACTTAAACGTTGTGGCTTCTGAAAGGCCTAACTGCTGCCTTTGTTGGTACTGCTCCATTGTGGGGTTCAGCGTGCAGAGTCTTCGGGATGTCTGAGGGCGTCAGGATGCCGGAAACCAAGGAGGCAGGCCCTGCAGTGACACCTGGCCTAAACCTGCCACGCAAAGTCCACTGCAGGCTCATAGTTCCCATGCCCCCAGTACTAAACATCCGTACCTCACAGTGTCTCTAGCCCCTTGCCATGGACAAAACAGTTGTAGGTCCCAAGCTAGTACCACTTTCTGCATTTAAGGTAGTGGTGGCACCTCTGTAGGCACAGTTTCTTGGGCCACATGGTGAATTCATAAGGCTGCTGGCAGACATACCAGAATAAACAATGGGGTATTCCCAAATAGTCCCTGGACCTGGGCATCGGTTATTATAAAGAAACAGTGGTCCTGGACCAATTGTTCAAGGAAGAGATAGATTGACAGAATTATCAACTTATTTGAGCTTACATTAATCAGCTCCCAAACGTCTGTAAATCGTAAAAATAAATGTGCAGAAAAACCACTAAGTATTATTACAATATATTTATTTAGTCTTCGACGTTTCGATCCGGCTTATCGCCAAACGAGGGACTTTAATACCTCACCTATGCGGATCTTCCTCAGGACAAGGGGACAGGTGAAATGACCCTCATTAATCTTGCAATGCTCAATTGGAGTCCAAAACCTGGTTACACCAATGCCCATGAAGTGGCAAGGGCCAACTAAGGACAATTCCCGTTATTCAGTAGATATAAACCATGGCGGTGGTGCCCAAACCATCCATGGAACATAACATTCTGGCCTGTGTGTGTGGCAAGAGTTTGCTGAATAAATCAGGCAATTCGGGGCACAGCGTAATTTTGCAACTGGAGACGATCTGATCGACGTCCTTGCTCCATCGCGGTAGCCTGGCTGCCGATAAGCTGGATCGAAACGTCGACGCTACCCCCTACCGCACCTGGACCAATTTCCCCTTCCCCATTACCCCTGTTTACAGCCTTAAGGAAATTCTCCTTACAAATTCAAATGAATAATTTGCATGTGGCCAGGTTGCAGCTAACTGTTTATTGGATATCAGTTTTGTACAGTTTTTTAAATATATGCCCTTTACTTTTCTACAGACTTTGAGCGCTTTTGACTCCTATATATACACTTGAGCACTTTTTCTTACACGTTCCCTAGAACATTCTCCTTTTTTTCTTGACCCTCTAATGATTATTCCTTTCAATGACTAAATAGACTCTTCTGCAGGACCCATCTCTCTCTTTCTTCCCTTAAGGGAGACCGGGCCTCTTTGTTTCAGCACGAGATTTGTCACCGTTGCTGTAAAAGCCTTCCCACGACGTGCCTGGCATGGCGATCTCTCCCCGGCATGGGCACTGGTTGCCAGTTTAGCAATTTGCAACATTCATTTAAAAAAAAAAAAAAAAAACGTCGAGCTGGAACAAAATCACAACAACCCCCCACCCCTCACTAAAGCCCAGCTTTTCATATCCAGCACCCCCCTGCCCTTCACCCTGGAACATTAGGACACGGCTGGCATTCTGTTAAACCTGACATCATCTTCCCAGTTGGCACCTTTTTAAAAGTCTTTCTTTCTTTTTGTAACTTTGGGGTTTTTTTTTGTTTAAAGAGACGTGCTTTTTAAAAAAAACTTTATTTATTATTTTGCATCGGTAACATTACAATTAACAGTGCCACAGTGCTTACTGTCACAGTATCCATGATATCATCGATTTAGTCACTCCGGATAATAAAAGAGACGTGCTTAAGGCATCTGGTGCAGTGTGCGGGGGGGGGCTCTGCTTGGGCAGCACGAGGAGCTGGGGACAGACTCTGGCTGGCAGATCAGGTGCCCGCATGCTCCCTCTTCACTGCCTACTTGCATGAGTGTGTATGCTTATACGTGTGCGTGGATATGCTTGGTTCTGTTAGTGGTTGATGTGTGTTGCACCAGCACGACCCCACATACGGTAGCTTCAAAGACAAGGGCAAAAAAAAAAAAAAAAGCAAAGCTAACAGACAGAATTAGGCACAACTGTAAATGGAAATAATTTTCACTGAGAGTTCACCGATGAGAGAGAGTTTGCAGTGGAGAGGGAGCAAATCCCAGTGCCAAGTCAGTGCCTGGCAGCTTGTGGTCTGCCAACAGACGAATTACTTTGAACATGTGAGTTATTCTTTCAAACTTTGACCTGCAAACTCCTCCTTTGTACCCCTCTCATATCAGCTGGGATGGACTCTCTCTGACACACCCTTAATGAAAAACACAATCTCGAGGAGGGACGTGAATTGCAGCAAAGAATTGCTGTTGGAACTCGGTTCCTGTGCGTGCTACCCATTTCCAGGCCAAGCAGACAGGTCTTCACAAGCTTGTGGATGGTGGGGGATGCGTGCTAGGTCTAATGTTTTCTGGGATAGAATGCCAGGTGCCTGTGTCCAGGGCAGATAGTCTTGGGCATCCATACTTAGGGACCAAAAGTTTGAATGTATTATGAGACGCAGTGGCGGTGAGCTTAATACGTGCTTCTTCAGTTGGTAAAACCAGGGCTTCAAGTGGGCCGGGTCCTGCCGGTGCTGACCACCTGTAGTTCTAAAAAGCAGGTGCCGAGACGGGTCTCTATTCGTCTCTCCATTTTTACCCTCATCCTCAGGGTGAAAAAAACTCTTACCACAGCAGCAGTGCCAAGTTCAAAGAGACTCTTTATGGTTGTTTCACAGTCTCATCATTTTAGAAGTGAAGCATTTTCAATATTATGGACAGCAAAGCCATAGTTGCTGCTTATTTATCTTATGCAACTAACAACCATTGACAAAGCCAATAGTCCTGGCTTGTTTTAGGTGTAATGTCAATTGTTGTATTATAAATCTAGATGCAATAACAGAAAGACGCAGCAAAACACCAGTCGGGCGGGACACTAGTCTAAGCAAACCCACCCCCCCCCGCCCCAAACCCTATTCTCCTGTATGGCTAAACACTTATTAGGTCCCGTCGGTGAGACCTATTGGCTATGCCAATGCTTGTTCCTACTTCCCGGCAAACTGCCTATTACATGAAAGGAATGGTTTCAGGCTTTCAAAGCTTATCTTGGAGCCACTAATGGTTTGAAGTTTAGACCAGAAAGGATGAGGTGGATGTTTGAGGGTTTTTTGGGATTGGAGGGGCAAAACATTTTTTAACATTTACCCAAGATAGTACAGGATCAAGAAGAAGAGTTGGATGAGTATGAGGAAGCTGTTAGACGTCTAGAAACTCATTTTGATAAACCACCTAATCTTATTGTCAGAGAACATATATTTTTTTCTAGAGAACAATTTGAGTCTGTTGACATGTAGGTTGCATTGTTATGTCTATTGGCAGCAAAGTGTGAATTCAGTAACTTCACTGATCAGTTGATAAGAGATCAATTAAATAGCAGATGTTTCAATAAAAGGATTCAAGAGCACCTTTGATTCAGGTTTCTAAGGAATATTTGAAGGAATTAATCAAATCTCCTCCTGAGACTATTGCTAATGTTAGAAACAAAAAAACGGGACTACCTGGTTTTAATTTGCAACAAAAGAATAGAATGACATCTGATTATTCATGTTTTAGATGTGGTTATATTGCTTGGGGCTTCCTTCCAGCAATGTCCAGTATTAGGAAAAGAGTGTAATAAACGTGGTGTTTTGAGCCATTTTGCGACGATTTGTAGAGGCATGAAGAATATGAATGTGAATTCTGTCTTAGAGGAAGAACCGGAGTTAATTTCTAAAGAGATGGGGAATATGGTGCTCTGTGTACAAGTACATGAGAAAGATGTACCTGTTTGTAAAGATTCAATTGAGAATTTCATTGTGAATGGAGTCAAGATCCCACTTTTAGCATATTCTGGTTCTAAGATCACTATAATTTCGAAACAGACCTATTGTGAATATGGCCTTATGCAAGATCTCTTACCTCCGGATGTTAAACCTGGGGCCTATATCAGAGTTAAAATTGATTTGTAGGGATATTTCCAGTCTTCCATACAATTCAAAGAGTCTGTTGTTGTGGGTAAAGTGTATGCACGACCTGATATTTTAGGTTGGCACCATGAAGGTTGTTTGGGACTTCAACTGAGACCTGGTTGTTAGCCTCAAGTTCTGTGTCTGAGTAAGATGGAAGGTCTTCCTATGAGTATGGAAGAAATTTTGGATCAACAAGAGGACGTTTTCAAAGAAGAACTTGGAAGGGTGAGCAATTTTGAGCATTTCGTTAAAGTGAAGGAAGGGAGTTTGCCTGTGAAGCACAATTACATAGTGCTCCTTTAAGCATTAGGAAGGAGTTGACTGAACTTCTAAAGAATGTGTGTTAAGAGGTTTTTATTGAGCTGATTGATTCCTCTTTGTGGCTATCTTTGATTGTGGTAGCTCAGATAAAAAAGAATAAACTAAGAATGTGTATAGATCTGAGGAGTTTAAACAAAGCCATATGGATAGACTGTCATCCACTTCCGAAAAGTGATGAATTGATAACCACAAGAGAGATTGTATTTTTTGATAAAACATGAGCTGTTGCCCTGCACAGAGCTGTGGAAAAATTTAAACCCTGTGTTTGGGGAACTCATTTTATCATCATAATTCCTATTTTAAATGGTTCCAATATCAATACCAGCAAGGCCTCAGCTAGATTGGTCAAGCCTAATTCTAGGCTTATGGAACATCATTTTGAAGTGGTTTATATTTCAGACTCTCGGTTTTCCGTTTTTACTGATATTTACAGATAAATACATACAGAAAACAATGTGTTTTCTGTCTGCATTTATTTTCAGATGCTGAAAAACCCAGAAAATTGGACTTCTTTTACATGGCTCTCCATCCTGTCTTTCACGAATACCACCCCAATAGCTGAGCAGATAGACAGCATGGGGAGTTAAGAATACAGGATGCAATTTTATTAAATACTGTCATATGTCAACATATCAACATCTATTTGTAAAATAATGCTAATATTTAGCTGTGGGTGTATTGTTATGTTATATTTGGCTGCTTAACCCCTTAAGTGCTGCTGTCGGCCAACGGCCGTCGCGAGCACTACCTCCGTAGTGCTGCGCACGTCCGTTGGCCGACGCAGCCCCGCCCGCTGATTAAAACCGCCGCACCGCGGTGGAATTCGAACCGCGGTTAAGGGGTTAATTTCCTAAAACATGACATGCATCAAAGTATGAGTGCTCAGTTATAAATTAAATAAATGTAGCAATATACCATTTTACAACTTAATTTATTCACAAAATACAAAATAAATACGGGTAAATACTGATAAGATAGCTAAAAAATAAATATGGATAAATACAGACGGAAATGTTAAACAAATTAATACAATAACAACAATAGCCTTATTTATATTCCTTGGAAAATAAGAAGGCAGGCTGAGTATCACTTTTTCCGATTTCTTAGGAATTTGGTGAAGGTATGTTTGTTGAGGCTGGAGATGAAGAGAAGGATGTCAAATGTTTGGTTGCCAATATTTGTTGGCCTAATGTGAGGTGTAAAACTGAACAAGAATGGAGGGATGCTTTGAGTGAAGATGTAAGTTTGAAAAAGATAAACATTTTATTGCTGCTCGACAGCCCGAGAGATAAAAATCTGCCTTTGGTGTTACACACCATTTGCAAAATTCAGAATGAGTTACCGTTGGAGGATGAGCTTCTTTTCCCTTGGAGATATGTTTTTTATGCCTTTTAGTATCAGAGATAAGTTTTTAGCTCTCAGTCATGAAGGGCATTTGTGTATGACTTTGTACAAGAAATGACTAAGAATTCTATCCTGGGGGGACGTGGCCAAGAGCATGGCCGAGTGAGACGCTCATTCTCGGAGCTTTCCTACCGGAGCTCGAATCCTTCAATATCCTGCCGGGTTTCTAGAACCCTTGAACCCCTGTCACGGATTCGGATTGCCCCACGACACTCTTGAGGCAATAAGTGGCAGACCCGGGCCCCGGAGGGCTGAGCGGTGGAGGTGTCTTGGCCGCGCGACGCGCTCCCCTGCCTGGGACGAAAATGGCGGACGGTGGCGTGTGAGGCCCGGAGACGCCAGAGGGACGGAAGTCACCGATGCAGGACCTTTCCTGCTTCCCGATGTGCTGCGGTGTGACGTCCGTGGGCCGGGGGCCCGTTGCTGACCGCTTGCCTGACCTCGGGGCTGGGGCCTGCCGGTGTGCGGGTCCGTGCTGGTTTCATGGCCATGAGGGAGGGGCCCCCGAGGAGGCGAGATCTGGCCGCACCGCCCTGGAGCCTAGACGGGGAATTGAGTCCCGCTCCTAGAAGTGCTGCCCCTGGAGTGCGGATACCTCCGGTGTGGTCTCCGAGGGCAGCAGGATCCTCGGAGCTTCTGTGTTGGCCAGGACGAGAGCAGTGGTGGACGGTGGCTCTCTGAAGCCCTGTGTGTCCTAGGAGGGGCACCTCTGTGGTTACTCCTTGATTGCTGGACCAGCGGTGAGTGACATAAACCCCCCCCTCGCGCCCCCCCTGAGGTCGGTGGGGCATGCAGGGACACTTGACCCGGATGGGATTTGGGTCCCGAAGTGCCCAACACTGGGCTGTGGAATAGGCCTTTGGACTCCTGTCTGCCCTGCCCCTCCTTATCTATTTCTGGACTGCTGTGCTGGCCTCCGCTGGACGGGTCAGGAGGGGGCTTTGATCTGAAGTGGCCCAGAGCTGACCCACTGGTGAATCCTGAAGGTGGTGCCCCATAGGATTTTGGACTGGGGTGTGTTGGATCTGGGCTGCGCCTGGGGTGTACCCCCGCCCGCCGCTCTTAACAAAGACCTGGGCAGTTGGTGGCCCCCGGGGACACGGCGGGACCGCGGTCCCCCCTCTTCCTTTTCCTGGGTGTACGCACTCTGAGGGAGCACATTGATCATGGACTGGGCGAGACTCCCGCGCGTCGCTGAGTGTTTGGGGCGTTGAGGTGCCCCCCTCCTTCCCTCCCCCGGGATAACCAAAGACAAGGACCCAAAGCCCCCCAGGCAGGGGAAAATGGACAGATATAGTAAAGTTGTCACCCCACCCGAGGCTACGCAGCCCATATCGGAGGCTGCGACCATACTACAGGCCATCCAGTCTTCCAGGGAGGCGCTTGAAAACAAAATTGGAGAGGTGCGATCGGAGGTCACGCTGTTGCGGCAGGATCCCTGGAACGTGTCGGAGAGGGTCACGGAGGCAAAATCCTGGGTCTCAGAGGTCGAAGACGCGGTGAAGGATCTACAAAAAGCTGTTGAACTCCGAAGCACCAGTGGCGACCTGCAGTGGCGCGTGGATGATGCGGAAAACAGGGCCCGAAGAAACAATCTTCGTTTCGTGGGATTTTCGGAAGGCGTGGAGGGAACGGATCTACCCGCGTTTCTGACCAACTGGCTGAAAAACATTATTCTGCCTGAACACTTCTCTACCTGCTTTGTTCTTGAAAGGGCACATAGGGCCCTGAATGTTCGGCCTCCTCCCGGTGCCCCCCCAAGGCCCATCATTGCTAAAATCCTTAATTTTATGGACCACGACATGATCCTACGAGAGGCACGCAGGATGGGAGAAATCAGACATGAAAACTTCAGGATCATGATTTTCCCCGACTACAGCAGGGATGTGCAGAAGCAGAGAAAGACTTTTGACTCCGCTATGGCCAAATTAAAATCACTACAAATCCAATACATGCTGCTATTTCCTGCGAAGCTAAAGGTCATATATAACGGAAGGGCGCAGTTTTTTCAGACGCCAGAAGAAGTAAGGGCTTGGATCGAGGAAAGGCCTACACTTCGCCCCCCAAACGCCAGACTAGGAGGGAGGGAAGAACCTGGAATGCTGGATCAAGGGATCAACAACAGAGAACCAGGAGAGGCCGGAGCGGAACAAAGAGGAGGAGTCCAGCGACGCCCTATATGCTCAGGAAACCCAGCCATGGAAATGGGGCACAGGTGGACGAGAAAATACGCAGTGAAACCGCGGATGGCTGACGAAACGGACAGATAAAGCCATCACGACCTGCAGGTGGAGCTGGAGGACTCGAGAGAATCCTCTGGGGATGAGAGCACCCATCCCCTAGTGGCGGAGATCGTGGCCCTGGAGGGGGGTACGGAGAGCAGTCGGCTCTCGCCCATGAGTGATAAAGGTCCCTCCTGACTTTATATATATATATATTCACTGAAAAAACCATAGGTTTTAGGGACAGTTATAGTTAGTTGGACATTGCACTCGTACAAAACCCGTGAAATTCCCCCGTTATAGTTAGTCCAGCTAACTATAACTCGCGCCCCCGCAATGCACTGCTGATGACGTCACATATTACATCACTCATGACATGGTCAGTGACATCACTGATGACATCACTGATGACATCTCAAATGACATCACTGATGACATCATCCAGTGACTGTGTGTTTCTGTAAAGTTTAAATATTTTTAATATATATAGGAAAAGACGTATTGAAGAATGAGTGGGTGTGTAAGTGTCTGTATGGATGATTTAGTAGGTGCGTGACTGACTCTATAAGTGAGTGATTTAACGTATCTTACTGAATGCATGGGTTAGTGACTAAACTGGGTGAATGTCTGTATCCGTCTGTCTGTTGCTGTGTAAGTGGCTGCATGTGTTTGTGAATAGCTACATGAGTGTCTATATGAGTTATTGAATGCTTGTCTGAGTATCTGTATGGGTGCCTGAGTGTTTGTGTGGGAGGGGTGTGTGCAACTCTGCATAGATGTGTGAGTGGGTGATTCACTGGGTGGATGGTTTCAAGAGTGCAACTGTGATAGACTGTATGGGTGGGTAAGTGTGTGTAAGAGTGTGTTAGTGAGTGAATGTATGTCCCAGTGGTACATGTGTGAGTAACTACATATGTGAAAGGCAGTATATATGTGTGTTGGAGTATATAAATAGCTATAAGCTGAGAGTGAGTGATTGTGATAGTGGCTGTATGGATGAGTGTGTGCTTGTATCAGTGATTGTATAAGAGCGTAAGAATGTGCTACTATTTGTATGAGTAAGTGAGCTGGTGTGTGTATAACTGTATAGGTGAGTAAATGGTAGTGTGTTTAATTATTTGCATGACTGACTAGGTGTGTGAGTACCTCTATGGATGAGTGGCGGTGTTTGAGTATCTATATAGGAGTATGAGTGCATATGATAGTCCTGTACTGAGTGACCGTAAGTATGAGTGACTGTACGGGTGAGTGAGTGGATGTGTGCGTAGACCTAAGAATCAGTGAGTGGGTATGTAGTTATTGGTGTTGGAGTGTCTATGGTTTTGCGAATGGCAGTCTGTAATTTAGAGTGGGTGTATCAAAGGTTATATTAGGGTGTGAGGAGGTGCATCAGATTATCACGTGGATGATGTCATCAGTGATGTCATTTGAGATGTCATCAGTGATGTCATCAGTGATGTCACTGACCATGTCATGAGTGATGTAATATGTGACGTCATCAGCAGTGCATTGCGGGCGCGAGTTATAGTTAGCTGGACTAACTATAACGGGGGAATTTCACGGGTTTTGTACGAGTGCAATGTCCAACTAACTATAACTGTCCCTAAAACCTATGGTTTTTTCAGTGAATTTCAAAGGTTTTTAAATGCTAATTTGTAACTATAACGTCCCTGAAACCTATGGTTTTTTCAGTGAATTTCAAAGGTTTTTTAAATGCTAATTTGTAACTATAACATGTCTGAAACCTACAGTTTTTCAGTGAATTTCAAAGGTTTTGTAAATGACAATTTTTAAATGTATTCATTGTTATATAAAAAATTTTCATACTGATTTCCAAATTTTTTAGAAACAATTTTTTTTACATATTTTATTTTTTAAATTACATTGTAATTACATTATAAATTACATTACAAAAATACTTTCTCAGAATGAATTACTTTAGTTTAAATACTTTGCACATAGGCAATAGACTTTTAAGTACAGTAGTTACAGTTGTTGCAATGGGCAACACATTTTCAAACACAATGCAACATTCAGCTCAATGTGAATTTCTAGTTAAATGCAATTAGTTACTTTATGGATTACTTTTCTAACCACAGGACTGGATCCTAGATTCAGTCCTGGCACATCTCCTGTAAACAGTTGAGTAAAAGCATTTTGGTTACAGTCGTGATTTTTAAGGAATATTATTGTACTTTAAAAGTTGACACTTAGAAACTTTTTCTCATAGAATCACCAATGTTATCCTATGGAAGGAAATTCACTTAGCAGGTAAAAACTGTTATCGTTACTTTTTCTTACTCAGTGTTGGATCCTGGATCCAGCACTGGTGCATCTCCTGTAAACAGTTGAAAGAATGCGTTTAAGTCATACAGGCGATTTTTAAGGAATATTTGTAGTTTGTGAAAATCGACACTTTGAAACTTTTCTGCTGAAAACCAGACAATGGATTCCTATGTAAGAAAATATAAGTTACTGGTAAGTACGGTTAAAATTACTTTTCAGGGTCAGTGCTGGGCTAAAAGATGCAGCACTGGGTTCTCTCCTGATAACAGGTGAGTAAATTGGAATTCGTACTTTGGTTGATTTTAGAGGAATATTATAAAGTTCCAAAACTCCACACACAGAAGAATTTCCAAGTGAAACCAGGCAATGATATCCTATGGAAGGAAATTCAAGTTACTGGTAAGTACGGTTAAAATTACTTTTGAGGATCAGTACTGGGCTGAAAGATGCAGCACTGAGGTCTCTCCTGATAACAGGTGAGTAAATCGGAATTCGTATTTCTGCTGATTTTAGAGGAATATTTTAAAGTTCCAAAACTCCACACTTAGAAGAATTTCCAAGTGAAACCAGTCAATGTTAGCCTATGAAGGAAATTCAAGTTACCGGTAAGTACGGTTAAAATTACTTTTCAGGACCAGTACTGGGCTGAAAGATGCAGCACTGAGGTCTCTCCTGATAACAGGTGAGTAAATCGGAATTCGTATTTCGGCTGATTTTAGAGGAATATTTTAAAGTTCCAAAACTCCACACTTAGAAGAATTTCCAAGTGAAACCAGTCAATGTTAGCCTATGAAGGAAATTCAAGTTACCGGTAAGTACGGTTAAAATTACTTTTCAGGACCAGTACTGGGCTAAAAGATACAGCACTGAGGTCTCTCCTTATAACAGGTGAGTAAATCGGAATTCGTATTTCGGCTGATTTTAGAGGAATATTTGTATGTTTCAAAAATCAACACTTAGAAACTTTTTCAGCAAAAAGCAGGCAATGATATCCTATGGAAGGAAATTCAAGTTACTGGTAAGTACGGTTAAAATTACTTTTCAGGACCAGTACTGGGCTGAAAGATGCAGCACTGAGGTCTCTCCTTATAACAGGTGAGTAAATCGGAATTCGTATTTCGGATGATTTTAGAAGAATATTTGCACAATGGTGAAGGGAGGGGCGGGGCCTCAGGTGACATCTGTGCAAACGCGCCCCGTGGCGCGTTTTAGGTTGGGGGATTAAGTCCCCTTGAATCCTGAGGGTCCCTAGGGGCCAACTAGCCCACCAGGAACCTCCAATATGCGCCAGGGGCTGCGTTGCAGAGACGTGTAGAGAGGCCACACCCCTTTTACACCTCTCTGCAACGCAGCTCTGTGGCGCTTTCTGGATGTACCTGTTGGGCTAGTTGGCCTCCAGGGACCCTCAGGATTGAAGGGGATTTAATTCCCCATCTTAAAACGCGCCACGGGGCCTGTTTGCACACATGTCACCTGAAGCCCCGCCCCTCCCTTCACCACTGTGCAAACGCGCCCCGTGGCGCGTTTTAAGTTGGGGGATTAAGTCCCCTTGAATCCTGAGGGTCCCCGGAGTCCAACTAGCCCACCATATACCTCCAAAAGCGCCACAGAGCTGCGTTGCAGAGAGGTGTAAAAGGGGCGTGGCCTCTGTACGCCTCTCTGCAAGGCAGCCCCTGGCGCATACTGGAGGTACCTGGTGGGCTAGTTGGCCCCCAGGGACCCCCAGTATTCAAGGGGAATTCGTTCCCCTCTGCAAATGCGCCAGGGGCGCGTTTGCAGAGTGGTGAAGGAAGGGGCGGGGCCTGTGGGCCCGATCGTTTTTTTTTTTTTTTGTTTGTTTTTGTCCCCTGAAGGGGGGCTGTGTGGCCCCCCTTCCTTTTTTCTTTTTTTGGGCCCTGGGGACCCCATCCCCCAGGGCCTTACCCCTTTTTAAAATTACCAAATAAGAAAAAAAACGGGAAGGGGGCCGCGTGGCCCCCTTCCCTTGGCCTGTATTGGCCCCGGGGACCCCATCCCCGGGGCATGGCCTCTATATTTATATTTTTGAGGGGGCAGCGTGGCCCCCCTCCTCTGGCCATTTTAAGGCCCCGGGGACCCCATCCCCCGGGGCCGGCCGTTCCATTTTTTTTAAAATTTTTATTTCTCTTTTTTGGGGAGGGGGGCCGCGTGGCCCCCCTCCCGGGCCACTACTTGCCCCGGGGACCCCATCCCCGGGGCTGGCCCTCTCCGTTGGGGACTGTGGGGGTCCCCAATCCCCCACAGTCCCGCCGGCTCCCCGTGTCCTACGGGAGCCGGCATTGCTTTACACATGGGGAGCAGCTAACATGCTGCTCCCCATGTGGAAAGCAATCGGCTTGGATATTGGAAGAGAGAGCAGGTTTCCTGCTCTCTCTTCCAATATCCAAAGCAAGTTTGCAATGACAGGACGGGAGCCGCGAGGCTCCCGTCCTGTCATTGCAAACAGCAGTGTCCCGGGGGTAGGCACCCCGGGACACTGCAGGAGCCGGCCCTGGGGGTGGCGGTCCCCAGGGCCATCAAGGGCTCCAGGAGGGGGGCCGCGCGGCCCCCCTCCCATTCAGTACACAGAGGTGGTGGTCCCCGGGGCTCTGGGGGTCCGTAACGGACCCCCATATTAAAATGTTTAGTGCCCCGGGGAGGTGGTGGTCCCCGGGGCTGCGGGAGGGCTCAGAGCCCTCCCGCACCATTTTTAAAAAAGCCCCGGGGGTGGCGGTCCCCGGGGCTTAGGGGGCCCTTTGAGGCCCCCACACATTAAATTATCCCCCACCATGCCCCCGGGACTTGGGCCACCCGGGGGCCAATTAACATCGAAGCGCGGGAGACCGCGCTTCGATTTTTTTTTTTTTCGGCAGGATTCGCGCACCCTGAGCGCATCCTGCCGATTTAAATTTTTTTTTTTGCCCAGGGGGTCCTTGTGGGACCCCTGAGCAAACCTAGGGGTCAGGGTGTTTCTACCCTGCCCCCTTTGTGCGCTTTGCGCACTTGTTTCTGTCCCTCGGTTCTACCGAGGACAAAATGGCTGCCAACATTTCCTGAATCGGAATGTTGACAGCCAATTAACATGCAGCTCGTGATCGGGACGGTGCGCGCAGGGTGCGCTGAGGGTACGCGGACCCTACTCGGCCATAGATATCACTAACTTTTTACTTTTCATTTTCTCAGCAACTACTGAACGGATTTACACCATTTAACAAAAGGGTTCTTTCTGAACCAAGAACTACCTCTTTGCCAAATTTGGTGTAATTCCGTTCAGCAGTTCGGGCTGTAGCCGTGTCTAAAGTTTCCTATGGAAAAATGCATGGGGAAAACGCGTTTTGGGACCCCCTTTTTCTCGGCCCCGCTTGACGAATCCCCCGAGACTTTCAGGGTAGGAGCGGACCGGAGCGGGCCACAAAGTTTGAAAATTTCGCGAAGATACGTCAACCGGCAAGAGAGTTATCTCAAATAGAATGTCGCGGATTTCCTATGGATAATAGGTTGTAACTATAACTATCTACTGGCGACCGCCAGTAGATTATATATATATATATATATATATATATATATATATATATATATACATATACATAAAAGGTACCA
The DNA here is from genome assembly GCA_963921515.1 of Calotriton arnoldi. Taxonomy (NCBI): domain Eukaryota; kingdom Metazoa; phylum Chordata; class Amphibia; order Caudata; family Salamandridae; genus Calotriton; species Calotriton arnoldi. The sequence continues at coordinate 2,052,803 of CAWUFW010002610.1, forward strand.
ACCTGGCATGGTTATACGGTCGGGGGCCAGCAAGCCCCAATAGTTTGACTTTGCCTAGTATTGAAGGGGGGGGGTTCTTTTTCTGATCTGCACTCTTCCTGGCGGTACAATTCAGAACAGTGTTGCAGTTGAGTCCGCCAGAGACTATTCTTTTCTGTATTCCTAATGAAGGGATTGTATAGCGGAAGGGTGTAGGGAGGACTTTTTCTTTGCATTCGGGGGGTGGGCGACATACCTCTCTAACTTTTCCTACACAAAGGTGGTGTGTTATATGGTTATGGGGTTGGGTGTAGTGGAAAGAGGAAGGGGGTGGGGTGGGGGGCCAGGAAGGGAGTTTTGTTGCGGTTGTTGTTGTTTTTCATGTTGCTATTGTCTGCACTAGACAGAACCCTGTCACCCGTATACCATGGGGGGACTAGGTACACGGTGAGGGCCGTACCTCTGTCACCACGATACTCATGTTCCCACACATAGCAGAACAGGCCGTCTCAGTCCTAACATGGAACGTAAATGGACTGGGAGATGGAATTAAACGCGGGCTGGTCACCCAGTATATAAAACGCCTGAAGCCTGACATAGTCCTACTTCAAGAAACACATTTACTGGGTACACAATGCAAATTCCTTGGGAGGGCACCATATATGGTCCTGGCTCACTCAGGCTTTACATCCGGGTCTAGAGGCGTTGCTATTTTGATTAAAAAAATCCCCTCCCTTCGAAATGATACGTAAATGGATCGACCCGGATGGTAGATTCACTGTGGTCACCGGAACATGGGGCAGACAAAGCATCACCATCATTTGTGCATATTCACCGCCTCGATTTCAAGCTCCTGTACTTCTTAAGGTTGCGGATATCCTCATTGAAACACCCATGTCCCTCCACATTATAGGGGGGATTTTAACGACGTCCTAAATACAGGAATGGATCGGTCTGCCGGGTCAGCGGGAAATACAGACATTACTCCCCTCTGCTGTTTCACAGACACTATGGGGCTTACTGATACATGGAGATTCCTACACTCACTTGCCCGACAGTACTCTTATTTTTCTGGAGCGCACGGAGTGCAATCCAGACTGGATTGTGTTTTCGTCCCTCGGGGGGAGGTGGAGGGGGTTGGCAAAGCTGAATATCAGGCTAGGGGTCTAGCTGACCATTCGCCTCTGCTGGTTTCGCTGGGGCAACAGACCCGCACACATGGGCCTATATGGAGGCTTACCACATGGGACCTCCAAAAGGAGGAGATCATAAAGGGGCTTCGGACAGACACCAAAATTTTCTTCCAGGAAAACTTGGGCACAGTGGACTCAGGGGTCACACTTTGGGAGGCATACAAGACAGTGTTGCGGGACAGGGCACAGAACCGGATAGCCTGGGAGAAAAAAAAGGACCGGGAACACATAGAGCGCATAGAGGGACAATTATTGTCCTTAGAGACGACTGTCCTAGAGAGGCCAGACCCGTTGCTCGCTCGACAAATAGACGCCCATAGGACTGAATATCGTGAACTGGCACAGGGAGAGGCCAGGAAACTACGGCTGGCAACACTGCACCGTCTATATGAGGTCATAGACAAGGCCGGTAAATTGCTGGCATGGCTCAGTAAGAAAGAAAACGAGGCTAGGTGGGTAGACTCTATTGTTGACGAAAAGGGGAGGATACACAACACGGACGAACAGATTTCATCTGCATTTGCCCAGTACTATGCTGATTTTTATGATCGGAAAACATTCAGCACCACTGACGAAATTACTAATTATCTCGCAAATATTAATATCCCAGGGCTAGGGGAGGAAGATGTCAAACCCCTAGAGGAAGACATAACACTGGTAGAGGTGGGGGATGCAATAAATAGGTTAAGATCAGGTAAAACCCCTGGACCGAACGGGCTCACTGCTGAGTTTTTTAAAAAGACTAGTGACCTCATTGACTCTCACCTTCTGGCTCTATATAGGGACGCATACGAGGGAGGGATTCTCCCAGCCGATCTTCGCACTGCTACTATTGTGGTTATCCACAAACACGGAATACCCAGGGACAAGTGCGTCTCTTATCGCCCAATCTCTCTCCTAAACATGGAGGCCAAAATTCTCGCGACCATATTGGCCACGCGTTTATTAAAAGTAGTTACCTCTCTTATCCACTACAACCAATCCGGCTTCATGCCGGGTAGGTCGACCAGGTGGAACCTCCGACAAGCCCATAATTGGATGATGATGGTCAATACACGGACTACCCTGCATGCCTTCCTGGCGTTGGACGCCAAGAAGGCCTTTGATGCCGTGCACTGGCCATTCCTCAATGCCGTCCTCGACAGGCTCGGCTTCGGTCCGAACTTCAGGAGATGGGTGGCGCTACTCTACACGGAACCAAGGGCAAAGGTTAGGGTTAACGGACGGCTCTCCTCTGAGTTCCCGATCTCCCACGGGACCAGGCAGGGCTGTCCTTTGTCCCCCTTGTTATTCGCTCTAGTGATAGAACCTCTCGCTTGCCTAATTAGACAACACCCGTGAGTCTCTGGGTTTCAGGTCTCGGCCGACGACCGGGATGAGGAAAGAATATCACTGTATGCGGATGATGTTCTTCTGTTCATCACAAACATAGCAACCACAATCCCCACTGTGTTCTCGATCTTGGAGGAATATGGCCGGTTTTCGGGTTATAAAATTAACTACCACAAGTCTATAATATACAGTTCAACGCAAGATATGGATAGGCCCTCATTACCCGGAATATATGTATAGCCACAGAAGGCTTCAAATACTTGGGGATTTTCCTCACCCCCAACCCTATAATATGTCGTACACCTAACATATATCGGGTCCTCTCTAGCTTTAACCCCTTCGGCGATGCGCGAATTCTCCCGCTGTGCGGGAGAATTAATGAGTGGGCGTGTTTCGGACGGCCCCCGGCCGTCCTCCGCACATGCCCACCGTGACGTCGGACGGCCGGGGGCCGTCCTGAGCACCAAAGGGGTTAAGCAAGATGCAGACAGGTCGAGAGAACTGCCACGCACAATCATGGGCCGCGCAGCAATGTATAAAATGATCTCCCTACCCCAATTTCTATATGTACTGCAGAACACATACCACCCCCTCCCTCGGTCATTATTTAGGGAAATCGACTCCGAACTCCGAACACTTCTCTGGGTAAAGGGTCACCCCAGAATTGCATTAAAGACGCTACAGCGCAACCCGTACAATGGGGGTCTCGCACTCCCAGATATAGAGGCTTATTACTGGGCAGCCCATCTTATTCCCATAAACGAATGGATACACCTCCCCGGAGATCACCCCACCTATAGGTTAGAAAGAGAAACGTTTACACAAAAAACATTTCTACACTATCTACATGGTGGCAAAGGGACACACAGATTACTCCCCGCAACCAGGGCCACTATAGAGGCATGGAACAGGACTAATAATACGCTAGGCTGGGCACATAAGATATCTAGGTCCACCCCCCTCTGGAAAGGTAATTGGTTTAAAGAACTGAGTAAGCTCCGGGGATTTGAGGCCTGGGATATGCTTGGGATCTCTACCGTGGGGGATATTGTGGCTAAGGGTAACCTCAAGCCCTTCCCTGTCCTTCAGACTGAATTTCAACTTCATGTCTCTCAAATTTTTAAGTATGCGCAACTGCGACATGCCTGGACTGCACAGGGATTAGAGGTGTCTGAGCTCCCTGAGTTTGCACCACTGGAGGGCAGACTACTTCATGAAGAACTACAAATGAAGGCAGTCTTTGTTACCTATAAAACTATAAACAACAATATGCCCGACACCCTGGCTAAATTAAGGGGGGAAATGGAAAACATTGATTGGGAGGCAGCCCTGATGCACCCTCGGGAGGTAGCAATAAAAGCCAGGTTTCGCCTCATTCAATTCAAAATCCTCCATCAGACCTATTACGATAGAGACAAACTACACTAAATGGGACGAGCAGAGTCGCCTCTATGCTTGCGTTGTCACACTGAAACTGGCAATTTTCTCCACACGCTGTGGGAATGTCCACAAATAGCGACTTATTGGCAAACAATAATCACCGAACTTAGCACAATACAGGGAGTCACCCTAGCATTGGACCCTAGATTCATCCTATTGGGGATCTCAAGTGAGGTGGATGTCCCCAGACCCCAACTCCTCTTTAGCGAACTGGGCCTGATTGGGGCTAAGCGGGATACTGCCCGGCGTTGGGTTGCGCAAGAAACCCCTGCGTTACAAGAATGGAAAGGAGGTATGGATTTGTACATGGCAGCCGAAAGGGTCATATATAAAAGCAGAGGTTGTCACAAAAAATTTAAGAAGATATTGGGGGGCTGGATGAGATATTACGGTCTGTGCTTGAGTGAACAAGATACTCAATCTACCGCAACTGAGAGGTTGGGCTAATGATGTTTCTGCTGGTCCCAGTGGGAGGATGGGGGGACGGGCCGCGAGAAATGGCCATGTTTGGATGTGTACCAAGGTCCTTTATGTAAACTGTGTTCATATTATGATTTGTGTGCCTCAGATGCTTACTGGTTGTGGGACGGGTCGGATGGCTGAATGTGGTCTTAGTGCAATGTTATTATTACAGTTATGTCAATGTTCACAAGTATTGCAAAATAAAATAAAAATACTTTAAAAAAAAAAGAATTCTATACTGGTGGCCTGGAATGGACGGAGTTATAGAAATTTGGGTACCCAAATGCAGCAATTGTTTACAAAATGACATGGGTCCTAAGGCAAGAGTACGACCTATGACAGAGATAGATGACCCAAGGAGTGTGTGGGAAAAAATTGCCATCGATTTTATTAGACTTTTCATTATCTTCCTGCACAGCAGAAATATGCAATTGTTTTGGTGGATTATGTCTTTGAATAGTTGGAGGTCAGATTTGTATTGGAAGCACAGACAAAGAGTGTTATCAGTTTTCTTACTGACGTTTTTGCCAGAGAAGATTTTTCTTCTGAGTTAGTATCAGACAATGAAGTGCAGTTTATTTCTAAGGACATGACGGAATTTTTGATTGGTGCTGGCATTAAACACAAGCGTTGTAGTTTGTATCACCCATAGCCTAATGGACTTATTAAGAGGATGAATAGGGTTGTTGCTGATTGTGTGGGAGGAGTGTCTTTGAGATGCATCAATGTTGAAAATGCGGTGAGAGCTATGCTTTGGGCATACCGTAATACCCTCAACAAAGAAACAGCGATCACTTCTTTTTATGCATTAAGGTGTAAGAAACCTTTTATTTGTTTGAGGCCAGCATGGTTGCGTAGGTCTGGAATTGTTGCTGGTGATATGTCTCATAAAAGTAATTATTTTTCCCTGGAAAAACTTTGTGCAAGACAAAGTCAGAGTAAAATTAGGTTTGATTCTATTAAATGTGCTAAAACGTTGACCATCAATAAAGCTGATGGGGTTCGAGTGAAGTTACCCAAAGTGGTTGTGAGGAAGGGTGGAGTGAGGTTCAGTGAACCACAAATGGTCCAAAAGGTGAGTGAGAATTCTAGTGCTATGAGGTTGGAAAATGATCAATGATGGAATTATAGTAGGATTGTAAAGGTGAGTGGAGAGTGTGCAAAGAACATCATGACTCTAAATGTAAGCAGGATGCTGAGGTTATTGATAAATGTTCTTTTGGTGCTGGATTGACTCATTCTGGCTTGTTGAATTGAGAAAGATCATTCAGTGTAAAGTCCATACCAGCCAAGTTTCAGGATTATTTATTAAGTTTATGTGATTCAAAAGATATTTTTGTAGAATTATTTTGTTGTTGTAATGTTTAGTTTAGCATACTTTATATTTTTTATGCTTATTTGTTTTTTTTGTGTAGATTATATTGATGTTGGGTTGCTGTTGGAAAGGGAGGAGGTGTGCTGTGTGTTTAGCTGATGAGCATTCTACTATAGGGCCCTCGTGAGGCGAGCTCGAGAGAGTGGGAGAGCTTATGACAGTCAGTGATTGGGAGTGGTTGGACAGGTTGTGTCGGTCACTGACCCCTTCTCGTTTTCTGAATTACTTGCCTTAGAATACATTTTCAATTGATTCATTCAAACGTGTTTTGGATCTTCCTCAAATGTCCCATTCATCATTCGCCATCTTATCATTTCCCTCTCTCCTGAGCATTGGCAGTTGGTGAATTTTGAAAGCGGTGGGGCGTAAGACTAAATCCTGAATAAGACTACAAGCAAGTGTAGTGAGCGAGAGCAATTATCACAATGGGACTTCATGGGTGGGTGTCTCAAAGTGTATAGATTTCGAATTAAGGATGGCAAATCTATGTGCAGCTATGTAGCACAATACTTTTGCGGATGGCATTCAGAAATACAAAACACCCTCTTTGTACCCTCTATGCCCTTCTGTTCCCTTCGATAAATCCATTACTCTGTTCCTTTCTCTATGCCCTGCCACAACAAACTAGCTAATTCCATTCCATTTTAAGTTCTGCAACTCTTGTATTCTTCAGAACATTTCCTCCACCTATTCCCATTTTGTTTTTCTGTGTCTCCCTTCCCTGTATGTATCAATTTCTCATTTTTCTACTTATCACTCGATTCCTACTTTATTCTTCTTGTCCTGGTTTTTTCTACATCACTTTCCTGCTGTTGTACCTCTTACTTCAATTTCCTCCGCACACTGATTGTATAGCATTTTTTGTATAGCTCTTACTACCTATGTGTGGCATTGAAGCTCTTGGCTACATAGGTAGAATGCTACATCTTGTAAGGTGTGTGGTTGGAAGTGTGTTTCTTTTGTTTTGATCCTCTTTGGGTAGTGTTTCCATGTCATGCTGGAGACCGCCGTGGTGCTGCTATCTTGTTATGGGCACAGCAGTTAGCAGCGTGATGGATGAAGAAGTGTGAGAGACATGCACACAGTTCAGTTGGATCCATACAAGTGCACAGTGACAAGCCCCTATTAGCATTAGTTGTGAAACTCCATCAGTAGGCGAGCACAGCACCATCCATTGGGTTATCTTATAGTTCTATTTCTACTGTACTGACCAAGACAGGGTCCTTCATTCTCTCCCTTCAGGTAATGGGGTTGGCTGTTTCCTAGGGGATTCTTGGCTTCACACCCACATACATGCTAGGTACACTTAGGTAGGGTCCGCATCGTAGGAGTACGCAAAGATTATTGTTTTTATTTATGCCTGCATATATTCATTGCTTTAAGCACCATGGTGGAAATGTATCTAATGTTCACTCTTTTGGTGCTTGTAATCTCTTACGTTTGCTTCTGTCTACTAATTGTTGCAGCACATATGTTTTATACCAGAATGGCGCTAGTTCAATAAATGCTTATTGAAAACGTCCCCGTTTATTCTGTGTATTTCTCTGAGACTAAGTGAGCACGATTGACTAAGCCAAAAGTACTGTACTGTTTCCACAATCCCTGAAGGGTCAAGGGTTGTCATGTTCGATGGTTGCCAGAAACTATTTGCTCCTTGGTAAGGTTAGGGACTTATGGTGGCACTGTGAGCTAGCTGGTCTATAGGCCGACATATCCTGCGGGGGTGCCAGGAACCAGTCTTGGCACCAAGCCCTTAGTTTGTTGTGCAACAAACGCGCAGATCCTATATATTTTTAGGAACTACACGACATGGCGCCACCAGTGTTGGTTTGGTTTTTATTTAATGGTCAAACCTGAGTAGTTCAGTCGTGCTTTCTCAGAGACCCCTACTCACATTTAACCAGAGACGTCTGTAGTGAGAAGGGGAATCTGCCTCAGCTGAGTAGGTAAACCCTATGTATTGGCTGTAGGTTATGCAAGCTTGAAGGATTAAAATTTCCCACACTGTGCAAAACCTTATCTCTTTTCCTTACTATTTCCTCCCACAATGTCTGTCACTGGAGACGGCACTGCGGGTACAGGGGAAGAAGAACAGGAAGTTGCTCTTAACATTACAGAAAATTGCAGACATGCAATTACTATGAAATATTGCAATACGATCTCCTGTCAATGCGTGGTGGTGTCACCTTCGTGATTGAGGCACACGAGGCATTCAGAACAGAGGTATTCTGTTCTTGGGTCAGATTCCCACCTGCAGAGGCATGCACAAAGTTGTTTCATACTTACATTGAAGATGACATACCTGAAGAATACTGTCATGAATTGTACCCCAGGTCCCGGAGCTCTATGATATGGACAGAGAAGCGGTAGGCAGAGATGAACAAAAAGTGAATTGGTTTTATTAGCACCAACAGAACGTTGTATACAGCTTCGAGTCGCTTCTAGTTCGGCAAGGGAGGGACCGGCCAGGATACTCGGTCGATTCCAGGAGGTACCGGTAGGTTTGGAAAAAAAAAACAAGGAAAGAAAAACAAATACCACAATCAGTGGTTTGGCCGGGTAACTTTACCACAAGTTGGGGGAGGGGTCAGTGAGGGGTCACCATGTTCCGTCACCAAGTGTAGTCCGGTTAAAACGGTGCCCTCCCTCTAGGTGCCTCCCTTACCCGCCCAGTGCCCCGAGAACCCCCGTATGCGGCGCCGTACCTTTTCCAGCCACTCTCCTCCTGGAGGGTGGCGGGGCGGCGCATGGTCCCGTTGGCCTCTTGGCACTTCTTGGGAATCCCGTCCGTCTGCTTCGGATGGCTGCACCGGAAACCTCTGTCGGCTCTCGTCCTCCGCGTCGTCCTCCGCCTGTTCTCTGTCCTCTCTCGTTACCTCCTCCAGCCTTCTCCGCAACCCGGAATCCACTTCCCTTTTCTCCAACTCCGCCACCTCCGATAGGACCGCTGCCGATGACGTCACTGGAGGGAACTCCTCTCTGGTGATCGTAACCGGAGTCTTAAAGGGGTAGTCCTCCTCCTGTGTATGAAGCAGCAGAACCTCAGGGTCGGGACGCAGTGCGGCACATGTCTCCAGATCTCCCAGCTCCGTCCCGGATCCCTGACAAATACGTTCCATACTTGGACATAGAAGTCCCGTTAACGTACCAAGAGCATAATAATTGGTTTAAACATGTCCTCCCCCTGACAACAAATGTGAGACTCGGTCCACTCAGCAGAGAAGAAGCGACCTGGCCCGTCCTAGCTGCTTACGCACCGCATCCAGACATTGATACATTGTCAGCAGCAAACTTATGTACACTTTACAGAGACATAGTAAAACTATACAGAAACCTTACACAGTTCGTAATGCAGACACTTACAATTCAACCTGCACGGATTGCTCAAGCTGGTCAACCTCAATTGACTATACCAACTATCAGCCCACAAACGCTGAACGCGGTTATGGGATGAATGCCTACCAAGCGGGAGCACATTTCGTTCTGGATAGCACAGAACATAGCACAGCTCGAAGCAGTATTTCCCCATACGGGCCCGCAGGAAAAAAACAGAATATTAACAATTTGCTTGCCAATGGGGATGGCTCCCCAGATAGAGGATTGTACCACTTGGAGTATAGTTTTTGCTGCCGTTTATACCAGAACTCATGGTACCCCCTCAATAGCAGTTTGACCAGATGTATTGAAATAAATACAGAATGAGTATGGGGCAGAACCTGCCCTGGATTTGGGGATGAAACTGATGGGCAGTTTTGCCCAGGTATCAGCAATTTTCTTAGGTAACATAAAAAGGGAGGCAGCAGTGGTGGCTATACTCCAACTCCTGAGGGATTTCACTCCTGAGCAACAGGCGCGAGAACTACCTAAGATTATCGAAGAAACCTATGCTTTGCTGGGTAGAGATAACTTGGGAGCCAGACCTGGGAAAATACAAGTGGCTGGTAATTCTGAAAAGGATAACTTGAAGCAAGCACCCAATTCTTCTAAAAAGAAATGGGATAACAAACAATCAAAAAATAATAAGCAGAATGCATCAAGATCACAGGAGTGGGTCTCCTCAACAGGAGCACTCTGAAGAAAGATATAATCTTAGAAACCGTGATAATATTAAAAAATCTGACAGGTATCAGGATGCTGATACGCATTCCTCTCGTTCCTTTCAGAGTTCATAAAAAGACTCGGAGAGGGAAAGACAGTCAGAACACAAATCAGAAGAGCGAGTCAAGCTGAAAAAGGAGACACATCGCACTTCAGTCTACATGATCAAACAAGAAGATAAACCCAACACTAAAGCGCAATTTAAAAAGAAGGTAGCTAGCCTTAAAATAAGAAATGCCCAGGCTACTGAGGACTCTGCTTCTGAACGGGGAATGGGCTCTGATGATGCTAGACAGAGCAGCAGAAGTAACAATAGCTCGCCAGAACCTGATGGAATTTCTGGTGACAGCAGTGTTGAATGAACATATCACGGTGGAAACTCCGGATACAAGGGTAAGTGTCCGACATTGTTTATACGAAATTACTCTCCAAATGGAGGAGGACAGACCCAGGAAAGTGAAAGGTCTCTTTTGGGAGAACTTGACATATGGATACAACATCCTTTTAGCTGAAAGAGATTGGCCGCCTGAGTTCGTTATGGAGTGAAAAAACCCAGTTATTACACCTCTGCAGTTATTTTGTCAAAACTGCTTTTGCACTGTTTTTAATTTTGGACAGCAAGAGATACTTATTAAATCTTTTTCTCCTGCCATCCAATTTTATTTTCACTCTTCACTTTCAAGCACTGCGCCCATCACTCTCTCACTTAAATTCTTCCTCACATCTGTTGGATCCTATAGAGCTCTCTTTTTACAACATACTGCTTTGAAAAAAACATCCGTGAGCTCCCCTCTCTCAGTGAGAGGGTTGTAGCCCCTAGTTGCACCAGTGTGTAACTAGGAGGAGATCCCAGATGATGAAGCATGTCACTTCGGTGAGTGATGGGAATCCGTCCTTTTTTAAGGATTTTCCTGTTCCAAGGATTTTCCTCTGTTAGTAGGATCACAGGTATTTAGGTCTACAGTTGCCTACGGGTCTGTTTTGACTTATTAGACCCGTGGATATTTTGGTTGTTTTGTTCGTTATGGAGTGCCCTAAGGGGGAAGGTGAAATTTTACCAGATTCCTCCAACCTCGTTTCAGAGTCACTTAAAAATTCATACGCGCAGGAGTGGGCATTAGCACTAGCTCCCGCACTTTACTGCAATCATGTAGGGTGGGATACTGAGCCACCTCACCATGAAATCCAATTAAAATCTACTCCTACTCCAATCAATCAATCAATCAATCACGGCATTTATAGAGCGCGCTACTCACCCGGGAGGGTCTCAAGGCGCTGGGGGAGGGGGTAAGTTACTGCTCGTACAGCCAGGTCTTGAGCTGCTTCCTGAAGGAGAGATGGTCCTGGGTTCGCCGAAGGTGAGTGGGGAGGGAGTTCCAGGTCTTGGCTGCCAGGTAGGAGAAGGATCTTCCTCCGGCGGTGGTTCTGCGGATGCGTGGTACGGTGGCGAGGGCGTGGCTGGTTGATCGTAGCTGGCGTGTGGGCGTGTAGAAGGTCATGCGGTCGTTGAGGTCCTTTGGGCCCAGGTCGTGGAGGGCCTTGTGTGCGTGGGTGAGGAGTCTGAACGTGATTCTCTTGCTGACGGGGAGCCAGTGCAGGTCTTTCAGGTGCGCGGTGATGTGGCTGTGTCGGGGGATGTCCAGGATGAGTCGTGCGGAGGCGTTCTGGATGCGCTGGAGTCTCTTTTGAAGTTTGGCTGTGGTTCCGGCGTAGAGGGTGTTCCCATAGTCCAGTCGGCTGGTGACGAGTGCCTGGGTGACGGTCTTCCTGGTTTCAGTGGGGATCCATCTGAAGATCTTGCGGAGCATGCGCAGGGTGTTGAAGCATGAAGATGAGACGGCGTTGACTTGTCTGGTCATCGACAGGGAGGAGTCCAGGATGAAGCCCAGGTTGCGTGCGTGGTCCGTTGGCTTGGGTGCGGTGCCCAGGGCCGGGGGCCACCAGGAGTCGTCCCAGGCGGAGGGTGATGAGCCCAGGATGAGGACTTCCGTCTTGTCTGAGTTCAGTTTAAGGCGGCTGTTCCTCATCCAGTCGGCGACGTCTCTCATCCCGTCGTGTAGGTTGGCTCTGGCGGTGGTGGGGTCGTTGGTGAGGGAGAGGATCAGCTGGGTGTCGTCGGCGTAGGAGATGATGTTGAGGTTGTGTCGGCGTGCGATGGCTGCGAGGGGGCTCATGTAGACGTTGAAGAGGGTTGGGCTGAGTGAGGATCCTTGTGGAACGCCGCAGATGACTTCGGTGGCTTCGGATCTGAACGGGGGAGGCGGACTCTCTGGGTTCTTCCGGCGAGGAACGAGATGATCCATTCCAGTGCTTTCTCTCGGATTCCGATGTTGCTGAGGCGCTTCACTAGGGTGCGGTGGCAGACGGTGTCGAACGCCGCAGAGAGGTCCAAGAGGATGAGGGCAGCTGTTTCCCCGTTGTCGGTTAGGGTTCTGATGTCGTCGGTGGCTGCGATAAGGGCGGTCTCGGTGCTGTGGTTGGCCCGAAACCCGGACTGCGAGGGGTCGAGGGATCCATTCGTCTCGAGGAAGGCGGCAAGCTGTCTGTTGACGGTCTTCTCGATGACTTTGGCCGGAAACGGAAGGAGCGAGATGGGACGGTAGTTCTTGAGGTCGGTGGGGTCCGCCGTTGGTTTCTTCAGGAGGGCGGTAAGCTCGGCGTGCTTCCAGCTCTCCGGGAAGGTGGCGGTGTGGAAGGAGGAGTTGATGATGTCCCGGAGATGGGGTGCGATGGTGGCGTCGGCTTTGTTGAAGACGTGGTGTGGGCAGGGGTCGGTTGGTGATCCGGAGTGGATGGAGTTCATCGTGCGGGTGGTGTCTTCGGTGCTGATCGGGGTCCAGTTGCAGAGGGTGGTGGTGGCGGGCGTTGGTTCGGCGGTAGGGTGCGTTGTTTGTGCGTCGAAGCTGTTGTGTATGTCGGTGATCTTGCGGTGGAAGAACGCGGAGAGTGAGTTGCAGAGGTCTTGCGAGGGGTGATGTCGTTGTTTCCGGCGCTGGGGTTGGAGAACTCTTTGACGATGCTGAAAAGTTCCTTGCTGTCATGGGCGTTGTTGTCCAGTCGTTCTTTGAGTGCCGACTTCTTGGTGGCACGGATCAGCTGGTGGTGTTTGCGGGTGGCGTGCTTGAGGGCGGTCCTGTTGTCTGTGGTCTGGTCGAGTCGCCAGGTTTTCTCGAGAGTGCGGCAGTTCTTCTTGGATTCCTTGAGTTCGTTGGTGAACCAAGGGGTTTTCTTGCTTCCGGGTCTGCTGGGAGGGTTTTTAGTGGTGCGAGGTCGTCGGCGCAGGCGGTCAGCCACTTGGCGAGGTTGCTGGCTGCTTCGTTTGGGTCCGTTGTGTTGGTGGGTGTGTTCTGGCTGAGGGAGGCGGTGAGCTGCTCGGCGGTGATCTTGCTCCAGCTCCGGCGGGGAGCCTGTTGCGGGTGGTGGTGGGTCGTAGTCTTTCTGAAGCTGAAGTGGACGCAGCTGTGGTCGGTCCAGTGGAGTCCGGTGGCGTGGCTGAAGGAGATGTGCTTGCTGGACGAGAAGACGGGGTCAAGCGTGTGGCCGGCGTAGTGGGTGGGCGTGTTCACCAGTTGCTTGAGTCCGAGGTTGGCGAGGTTGTCCAGCAGGGCGGTGGTGTTTCTGTCGTTGTTGTTCTCCAGGTGGAAGTTGAGGTCCCCTAGGAGGATGTAGTCGGCTGAGGGCATGGCGTGCGGGCTGATGAAGTCTGCGATGTCTTCGCTGAATAGTGTGCGTGGTCCCGGGGGTCTGTAGATGAGGGTGCCTCGGAGGGTGGTCTTGGGGTCAGTGTGTATCTGGAAGTGTAGGTGTTCGGCGGCGGAGAAGGTCTCGTCGGAGTTAGTCGAGATGCGGATGGTGTTCTTGTGTACGATGGCGATGCCTCCTCCCGTCTGGTTGACGCGGTCCTTCCGGGTGATCTTGTATCCATCCGGGATGGCTATGGCGATGTCGGGCGCTGAGGAGGCGTTCATCCAGGTTTCGGTGAGGAAGGCGATGTCCGGTGCTGTTGCGTCGAGCAGGTCCCAGAGTTCCACAGAGGCAGTACCCAATAAAACATGGCGCAAAGAAACAAGTCAGGGAGATCTTAGATCAACTTGAGTACCAAGGTATGATTGAAAATTGCACCTCTTCCATGAATAATCCTTTGAATAATTCCCGTAATGAAACCCGATAATTCATACTTTCTAGTTTTAGACTACAGGCATTTAAACACATGCACACAAACATTTGCAGTACAAAATGCACACAGTGCCACATTAATGAATTACATTGTGTGGAAAAAATACAAAACAACACTAGATATCTCGAATGGTTTCTTCTGCCAAAATAGAGCGCCTGGAAGCACATATTTGACAGCATTCTCGGCCCTAGGCACTCACCGCCAATTCTGTAGACTGCTCCAAGGATATAAGAATAGCCCTGGGTTGTTCTCAGCAAGAGTAACAGAGTTACTTCAAAATTGTGATGGGGAGGTGTTGTCCTACGTAGATGATATTAATCTGACGGACGATGAGTTATTGGAACACAGGGTGAACAACATAATTCTGGGGTTCACCAATGTGGGCTACAAATTTAACTTTAAAAAATCAAAAATTGCCCACCTCAATGTCCTATTTTTGGGATATGAGCTATCAAGTGAAGGGAAAAGCCTGGCAGCTAATTTTTTTAGAAAAATGTGCGCTGCTCCAACCTCCAAAGACTTTGAAAGGTTTACAATCCATTATAGGATTCGGTAATTTTGGCAGAACATATATTTTGGATTACTCTGAAAGGGTTAAACCTTTCTACGACCTAATCAGACCTGATTTTTCAGTCCAACATTGGACACAGGAACACACAGAAATTCTCTGTTCCGTACAAGCTAACATGATAGCTTCCAAACACTTACACAAATGTGTAAATACCACTAATTTGGTAATCCGTGTAGTCACGGGTTAATCAGGGTACACTTACATCCCTTCAATGAATGCAAAACAGTACCCATAGCATACAAATCACATTTGTACACAAACACTGTAATGCATTTTGCATCCACGGAAAAGATACTGACATCAGTACAAACTGCTGTAGTGAGAGAAAGAGCACTAGCACAGGGGAAAAGCATAATTGTCATGACTCTAGTACCAACCTTAGAGGTTGTTACCAAAGCAAGCATTCCAAACGCAAAAGCATTGCATCCACAATGGATACAATGGGCTAATTTTCTCACTGCAACAGATGTAGATTACAGATATGATCCTACACTGAAAACACAAGCATTTCTGCAGTACAAATAAGAATATCCTCTCCCGAATGAAATCGTGCCTCTCGAACAGTATGAATGGATCATTTAGACTGACTGATCTGCTCAGCCCGCCATAGGAAGTAAACAGCAATACTCTGCGGCTTGCGTAATCATTAAAGGGCGAATGCATGATAGAAAGTTCCGACCTGATAAAATGCACATGCAATCCATCGTCGGCGAAGACCATCGACGCTCCCTCATCGACTATGGTACCGCCGGCGAAGATCCCGACGACCGACCGACACGTCGACGAGTGTCCCGTCGACAACTGCTCTTCTGTTGATGATGACACCGTCGATGATAGTACCGTTGATGAAACCGTCGACGACGACACTGTCGGCGATGGAATTTTCATTTCCTATTGTGTCTGCACCGTCGACGAGGATTACTCAAGTTACCAGAGTAACCAAGACTTTCCTGCAGCCAGCCATGCAAGAATTTAGTAAGGTTTCGCCCTTACTCACGTTGCATCTGCTGGAGGGCTCTGTAGAAGATGACGAAGATGATGATGACGATGATGGTCTTTATGGTGTGGCTCATAGCACATCTGAGCTTCATGTAAAGTGTCAGGATGAGGAGGATGAGGACTACCATGATGAGTCGCAATACTACCAACAGGGGTATATGGCTCCGCGTCACTGTTACCATTCCTATGGTTTTCAGCCAGAGCCGCGCCCCAGGGACATTGCCCATCTGCCACCATCACTGGTACAGGATCTACAGGCTATGTTGGCGGACTACCGGCAACGGTTTCCGCCGCAACAGGATCAGCCAAACAGGCCTACCTCAAATAGATCCTCCAGGTACACCAGCCGCTTAACCGCCAAGCACACCTGTGAATGTTCCTGACCCAGGACCAACCGAGCCTGGAGCACCGGATGCCTCCTCTTCTGACGAAGATAGAGAAGAAGATGAGCTGCTGGATCCAACCTCTGCTCCTGATCCTTCCTCCGCATCTCCCATCAGATTCTCCTCCGGAGGATTTCGGAGGGTTTCATAATCTAATGCAGAGGGCAGCCAACAGGTTTCATCTGCCTATTATGGTCAAACAGACTGAATGCTTTTTTTATATGACTTCAAGGAAGACACAAGGAAATTGGTATGCTCCATACCAATTATATACTACAAATGGCAGGAAGGCATCAAAACAATGAAGACACCAGCATCCATATCGCCGATGCTATCCCGTATTGAGAAGAAGTAAAGGGCGCTAGAGGACTCTCCATCTTGCCTCATTGGGCACCCCAAGCCGGACTCAGTAATTTCTCAGGCAGCACAAAAGTGTTCCAAAAACCCTGCTACCTCGATTACCACTCCTCCTGATAAGGAAGGCGTAGGATGGACATTTTAGGGAAACATTTTTCTATGGGAGCAGTGACAATAAGGGCAGCAAATGCTTTAGCCACTATCGGCCGCCACGACCGCCAAATGTGGTCAGACATGGCAGGTTTAATAGACCTTATACCTAAGGACAAGAGACAAGAGGCACGGAAGATACTAGTGGAAGGGGATCGTGCAGCTTCAGAAACCATTGACTGTGCCCTTGATGTAGCCATTGCTGGTTTTAGACAGCTGGCGGGAACTGCTGTGCTCAGACGGCAAGAATAGCTGAAAGCGACCACCTTTTGGTCTGAGGTGCAGACGAAGGTTTTGGATATGGCTTTTGATGGTGAGTCACTGTTCGGAAAGCACATCGATGAGGCACTGTTGGCAATTCAGAACGTCACTGACACCGCAAAGTCGTTGGGCACATTGCAGTACAGAAAGGTTCTCTTCAGAGGTGCTAGGGGTCGAGGATTTACCCCTTACAAAGGAGGTTACCAGAGGGCTCAACAGTATCAGCCATACCAGTCACAATACCGACAATCCTACAGTCTTCCATCTTACTGACAGTCATCTACTGCTGGTTTCTCTCGCCAGGGAGGCCGCAAACGAATGCCTCAACAAGGTTGTGACTCAAGCAGGAAGTAATGATCATGCCAGGGTACCAACTTCCCTCCCCTTCCAAACTGTGGGTGCGAAGATTTCCAGCTATGTCCACCAGTGGTGCGAAATAACAACAGATATCTGGGTGCTGGACCTTATCACCAATGGTCACACTCTAGAATTCATTCAGCACCCGCCGACTACTCCATCCAAGGGTGCCCCCCCTCGTCTTCACTTTTTACGCAAGGAGTCTTTGGTCATGCTCACCAAAGGAGTGATAGAGGAAGTCCCGATGTCACAAAAAAAAAGGTTATAATTTTTGTTTTTTCCTAATAAAAAAGAAATCAGGAGAATGGAGACCAATACTGGACCTTTGGAATCTCAACAAGTTCCTCAGGAAGCAGACGTTCAGGATGGTAACGCTTTCCGATATCCTAGGCCGCTTAAACGAAGGGGACTTCATGACCTGGCTCGACATGGAAGGCGCATGTTTTCATATCCCAATCCATCCGAAACATCAGAAATTCTTAAGATTCACGGTGGCTGGTACCCACTACCAATACAAAGTACTTCTGTTTCGTCTCAAATCAGTGGCAAGGATCTTCACCAAGTACCTGGCGCCCATAGCAGCAGCCCTGTGATCTCGAGGGCTCCAAGTATTCCCATATCTCGACGACTGGCTGCTCAAATCACCAACAGCACCAAAGGCCAGTCAAGCTACAAGTACCTGTCTTCACATGTTCAGGACTTTGGGACTCACTGTAAACAAAGAGAAATCTTCGTTCCATCCAAGTCAAGTCAAGTCATATCCTTCCTGGGAGCATTCGTAGATACCATCCAATGCAAAGCCTTCCTATCTCACGAAAGACAGTTACGTTTGCCAAGACTTGTAAAAAGCATATCAAGAAAAAGGTCAGTTTCTGTGAGAATGTACAAGTCGCTCTAGGGGATGTGCTCTTCTGCAATAGATCTGGTGCTACTAGCCAGACTGAGGATGCGGCCTCTTCAAGAGGAGCCACAAAAACAATGGCAACAGGCTTCGGGATCCTTCGAGGATGTAATTCAAATCACAACACAAATAGTAGAGGCACTGCGATGGTGGTTTCATGCACCAAATCTTGAAGAAGGCCTTACTTTCCTCCAGACTATTCCAGACTTCGTACTAACAACGGACGCCACCATGGATGGCTGAGGAGGTCACCTGCAAGAGTTACAGATTCAGGACAAGTGGTCCTCTGCGCAGAAACCTCAGCACATCAAAGGCTAGAGCTCAAAGCCATCTTCCTATCTCTTCAGGCTTTCTTGCTGAGGATAGCGGGTTCCTTCGTGCTGGTTCGTACAGACAATACGACCAGCATGTACTACGTCAACAAACAAGAGGGAACCAAATCCATTACACTATCTCAGGAAGCACAGGAGCTATGGGATTGGATGACACAACATGGGATATCACTAAAGGCAGAGCATGTCAGAGGTCTGCACAATACTCTGGCAGACACGTTAAGCAGAACGCAGGCCAGTTGTCACGAGTGGGAGCTGGAACACTCCCAACTCGACAAGGTGTTTCAGAGTTGGGGAAAACCAGCAATAGACCTCTTCGCAATGACGGAGAACTCCAAATGCCAGTATTATGCCAGCAGATTTCCTCTACCAGGGTCGAGGGGGGATGCCCCTTTAATACGATGGTCCGGGATATATGGTTACGCTTTCCCCCCCCATCCCGTTAATTCCCAGGGTATTGACGAAGATGAAGACGGAAGGCTGTCGTCTGATCCTGATAGCGCCACGATGGCCCAGGCAGTACTGGTTCCCGGAGCTACTCTTGCTCTCGGAGGCGAGGCCCATATGCCTGCAGCCATCCCCATCTCTGCTGATGAGAGAAAAGGGCCAAGTGAATCATCCAGACCCGCAGTCTCTTCATTTGTACGCATGGCTCCTGAGTTCCTAGAATTCAGGGACTTGGATATCTTGCAGGAGTGCAGGTAAGTTATTACCTATTCCAGAGCAGATAGCACTAACAAGACATACCGCCTAAAGTGGAGGCGATTCTGTTTCTGGTGCCAACGAAGCAACCGTCGCCTGCTTCAAGTGCCTCGTGAACAGATTTTGCCATATCTCCTCTCTTTGGCAAAGTCGGGTCTCACTTTCTCTTTAGTGAAGGTTCATCTGGCTGCGATTTCCCTTTACAGGAAGTCTCCTCAAATTCCTTCTCTCTGTGCCTCTAGTCTTATAAAACAATTCATGAGGGGCCTCTTCCGCACATTTCCCCCAGTGCGCGCGCCTCCTCCTGAATGGAAGCTTAACTTAGTTCTTGCACAGTTAATGAGACAGCCGTTTGAACGGATTCACAAAGCAGAGCTCAAGTTTCTCACCTGGAAGGTGGCCCTCCTACTGGCTCTCACTTTTGCAAGAAGGGTTAGCGAGATACAAGCTTTTACAATCAAGGTACCTTTTCTGCATTTCACTGATAACTATGTAGCTCTGCAGACGAACCCAACTTTTATCCCAAAAGTACTGACACAGTTCCACCTCAACGAACCAGTGATACTTCAATCCTTTTTTCCAAACCCATCTAGTTCAGCAGAACAGGCTTTGCACACGTTGGATGTTAAAAGGTGTTTTAAATTCTACCTGCATAAAACAAAGGATTTAAGAAAGATGGATCAGCTGCTGGTGGCCTATGGACAAGGCAGAGAAGGATCAGCAGTAACTAAGTCCACGGTTGCCAGGTGGGTCTCTTCTGTGATCCAATTCTGCCATGACAAGGCTAACAAGCGTTTAGCAACAAGAACTAAAGCACACTCCACTAGGGCAGTTTCTACGTCAGCAGCTCTGTTCGCTGGAGTAACATTGGAGAAAATTTGCCATGCTGCGACTTGGAAAATCGTCCCCGTATTTACGCAGCATTACTGTTTCCAATCTACGCAACGTGAGGATACAGCTGTGGGACAAGCAGTACTGCGTCATCTCTTCAATTAAGGTCAGCCTCTTTGTTTGATAAAAGAGGAATTCTATATTTTACTTAAAATGTATAACTTTATTTTCTTTCTGTTGTCAATGTAGATTTTATGTATAACTCTGGAAGTTAAACAGTGCCTTAATTGTTGTAGTATTTTATTCTACTAAAACACTTCATTGCATATATAGCCATGAGCTGGGATGCCCTATTAAAATCATTCAAAGCTTCTGACATATTCGACCCTTAGGGGTAGTGCTGCACTTCTGCGTGAGCCCCCCTCACGTTCAAAACTAAGATCTCCTGACATCCTGACGCTGGTCCATTTCTTCACTGAGAAGGAGGCTATCCTTAAGGCAGCTCGGGACAAGCCTGAGATCCTGTTCAGGGGCGCACCCATCCAGTTGTTTCAAGACTTGGCCCCCACGACACTTCGGCGCGGCAGAGACTTCCGTCCCGTCACGGACAAACTCCGGGAGCTTAACATCCGCTATCAATGGGGGCACCCCTTTGCTCTCATCTTTCAATGGGAGTCCAAGCGCCGCGTACTGAGGTCCTACAGGGAAGCGGCCCAACTACTCCAGATTCCTGACACCCCCCCTGACAAGTCCATCACGCATGCCCCCAAGGGCTCGAATCCCACTGAAGCCGCAGTGGACTACGGTCCGTCATGCCAGACAGCCACCCTCCCGAGAGCGAAGCAGCTCATCTCAAGAAAAGCAGGACATAATCCAGCACATACGATCCTTAGAAGGGGGTCAGTCACTCTCAGGCTCGCAAACACTTGTCACCAAATAACTGTAAGCTACGGATGTTGATCAAATTGCAGTACACTTTTCATCTCTGGGGGGGCCTCCGGCCCTCACATAACTGGCACTCCATTCTCTTTTTCACCACCCGAGAGACGCAATGATTATCCTACGCCAGGACGGCGGCCCCGGATCACACTCCGGAACTAACGACTGGATACGCAACACGATGACCGACCCCCACTACTATTTCTGGGAGAGTGACATCTCCGGGACAGCCTGTGCCACTGTGCCTGGCTCCTCCCTGGACTGGAATAGGTTCTGTTGGCCATGTTGGCCATCAACCCGTCCGGGTTGTTTTGTTTATCTTTGTTCCTCTTTCCTTCTTTCCATTTCTTGCCTATCTCCCCGGCGGGGGGACCCCTTAGATAATTGGGGGGTCTTACATTGGAAGCCATGCTTCTTCCCACCTTTCCATCCTGCAGTGAACATCACCACGTTGGGGCTTCGAGACTCCTCACTAGGTCCCTGTTTCTTGACCCTGTCCAAAACCCCGAGTCACCTGCCTGGGATCGCGCGTACACCAGATACTAGACGACCATGACCTTGGCGCCCTGTTTGAAGCTTGTAACCCTTAACGTGAAGGGACTTAACTCCCCCAATAAGAGGCGTCAGATATGGCGGTATCTGTTACTACAAAATCCAGACATCGTCTTTCTTCAGGAGACGCACCTCCTTAGGGCTGACACCACACGCATGACTCATCCACGCTTCCCCCTACAATTTTGGAGCTCTGCACTTAATAGGACAGCGGGTGTAGCCATCCTCTGCAGAGCAGGCATCCAGCAGGGAGACACCAAAGTGATCCGTGACACAGAGGGCAGATTCCTTAAGGTGGTGGTCAAGCTGGGGCATCGCACTCTCACCCTTTGCAACACCTATGCGCCCAACCAGGGCCAGGACTCTTTCTTGCGCAAACTCCTGCGGGAACACATAGTACCGGTAAACTCGGACCTTGTCCTGGGGAGGGACTTTAATTTAGTGTGGGATGCGGGCCTTGATCGCAGCGGGGGCACATTTCATGGGGTGGGGGCCATGTCGGCGGCGACAAAGAGCTGTATCACTGCCTCGGGTCTGGTAGATATATGGCGGTACCACTCTCCTGAGATCCGCGATTACTCCTACTATTCTCATGCGCACCGCTCTTACTCACGAATCGACTACCTCTTCGTCTCACACTCCCTAGTCAAGGACATTCTCTCAACCACCATGTCCGATATTTCAATCTCTGACCATGCGCATGTGGAGCTACTCCTTCATGAACGCTTCTCTCACCCCAGGCGACCTACTAGGTGGCGTTTTCCCCCTCACATCCTTAGAGACCCAGTCGACACAGCGGAACTACAGGCTGCCATTCTCTCTTATTTCGCAACCAACGACCTCCCGGAAACATCCCTCCCTGTTTTATGGGATGGCTTCAAGGCCACGATACGCGGCACTCTCACATCTATCGCTATTGCCAGGGCATGAGAGGCCCGCCTATATGAGGACAAGCTCACACGCGAAATCAAAACGCTCGAGAAAATGGACCAAGAACGCCCATTAGCGATTCATAAGCGGCGTCTAGCTATACTCAGGGGTCAGCTCCGGGCCCACAGAACCAACAAGGCGGAACACGCTCTCCTTGCATTGCGACAGCGCTATTACGATGGAGGGGACAGGGTGGGCACCATCTTGGCATGTCGCCTGAGAACACGGGCAGCTAAAGCACACATTTCTAAACTAATATTGGGGGACGGGACCTGGGCCACTACTGAACCCGCCAAGCTTCAAGCATTTCAAAACTACTACGCATCCCTTTACGCGAAAGACACGCCCAATCCTGATCAAATATCGGCTACCTTAGACGCCTGCGACTGGGAACCCCTTAGCACGTACCATTCCCAACTCTTGGAAGAACCAATCACACTGGAGGAACTAACCAGCGCTCTTAAGGAACTTCCACTCGGCAAAACGCCGGGCCCAGATGGGCTCCCAGTCTCGTTTTATCGTGCCTTCTTACCACAACTCCAACCATACATGTTACGCCTTTTTAATTCTTTTACTGATGCGATCGGGCCTTCCGCAGATATGGCTGAGGCGGAAATAGCTCTAATCCCGAAGCCTGGGAAGGACCACACACTCTGCTCCTCCTTCCGCCCCATAGCCCTATTAAACATAGACCTTAAACTCTACACTAAAATACTTGCTAAACGCCTCAGCACACACCTTCCAGGCCTAATCGAACCGGACCAGGTGGGTTTTATTCATCAGCGCCAAGGGGCGGATAATGTGCGCCGAGTTACGCACCTGGTGGGGAAAGCGCATCACTGGAAGATACCCTCGTGCCTACTTTCGCTAGACGCCGAAAAGGCATTCGATCGAGTGGATTGGGTGTTTCTCCGGGCCGTGCTGCAGAGAATAGGACTAGGTCCGCAGATGATAGCGCGCATCATGGCCCCTTACCTCTCACCGCTCGCCAGGGTACGAGTCAATGGCCAACTCACGCACCCTATCTCTATCCTCAGGGGCACTAGGCAGGGATGTCCCTTGTCCCCTTTACTGTTCGCCCTCGTGGTTGAACCACTCGCCATTCTGATTCGCTGCTCGCCTGATATCCATGGTCTCACCCTCGGGGGCATAGATCACAAGATTGCTCTCTTTGCAGACGACCTCCTTCTCACACTGTCTAATCCGACTTGCTCGTTGCCAGCAGTACACACTCTGCTGCAGTCCTACGAGCAAATTTCAGGGCTTAAAATCAACCATACGAAATCATGGGCTCTCAACCTCACAATTCCGACGGACGACATTTCGGCCCTGCAAGCCCTTGTCCCCTACCAATGGGCTACTAGTTCTATTAGATATCTAGGACTTAATCTGACTCCGGACTTGGCCAGCTGGTCCCAAGCTAATTGGCAAGAGTACAAAAATACAGTCGTTACTGACTTACGAGCATGGAGATCCCTGCCGCTCTCCTGGCTGGGGCGCTTAAACACAGTTAAAATGTCCATCCTCCCAAAGATACTTTATTTATTCCAGACCCTGCCAACGCCCATCCCGGAACACCAAATTCAGAGCCTACAGCGTGAGCTAGTCGCATTCATATGGGGAGGGAAGCGACCGCGATTCTCCAGTAAAATCTTAATGCTCCCGCGCGATAAGGGTGGGCTCGCCTGCCCTAACCTATTAGAATACTATTGGGCATCCCATCTCCGCTTTATACCAGAGTGGACAGCCTGGGAGAGCGAGAAGGTGTGGTTTCATATGGACAGGGCGGTTACCTGTCGCCCTCTCTGGGACCACGCGTGGCTCCCTCGCGAAGCTACGCTCCCGAAGTGCATATATGGCGACCCCTACTAAGACCGTACTTGAGATTTGGGACAGGCTGGCCGTCCGCAAGGGTCTCACTTCTTTTCCGTCTCCGCACACCCCAATTGCTCGCAACCCGCAATTTTCCCCTGCTCTTCGCCCGCCCTATTTTGCAGAATGGACAGACAAGGGTTGCAAAACGGTGCGAGATCTATTTTTAGGGAGTAACATCAGAACTTTTGCCCAATGCAAGCAGGAATATCAACTATCGGAGAAGGAGAGATTCCAATATATACAACTCCGGCACCGGATACAGGCGTCCTCTCTAACACAGGCGGCTACAAGGCCTTTCACACCGTTCGAACAGCTGGGCCGCACATTTGACAACTCCAAGGGATTGATATCTCGCATATACCAAGTCCTCCAACACTCACAACGCCTTACCCCCCACCTGTACCAACAACTGTGGCAGTCTCTTCCCGGGGCCGACATTGCACCCTCTCAGTGGACACGTCTTTGGCGCGACATCCCGAAGACTTTTCATAGCATCCCCCAGCAAGAATCCGCATACAAGGTAATGACCCAATGGTACTATACACCCCTCAGGTTGCATAAAATGTTCCCCAACTTCTCACCTCTCTGTTGGCGCTGCAATAGTGCACGGGGAGATTTCATACACATATGGTGGTCGTGCCCTCTCTTGACCACCTACTGGAAAGAAGTCCTCAGCCACATTAAACGGGTGCTAGGCTACCCACTACCTGAAAACCCACTCACGATTGTACTAGGCCTCAGGCCGGTGAACCTACGGGCTATGACCCGCCGTGATTGGCATCTCAGTCTTCATATGCTTGGAACTGCTAAGTGGACCATCGCCCTTTATTGGAAAAAGGTGGAAACGCCCTCAATAAATGTGTGGTTCACCCGCCTGTGGCAAACAGTGGTAATGGAACTGCTCACGGCGCGCCTACAATATCGAGACACCCAGTTTACGAAACTATGGAAGCCACTGGTGGAACATCTGGGACGTCTAGAGAATGCTAGACTGCAACCACCAAAGCTGCGGGCTCTACGCCTCTTTGACGATGCTGTACACACCACAGATCCAAACAGATATTGGAACCCTCCTGACTGACCACCCCGCGCTGCGTTCCCACCTACCCCATACGACTTAGGCCCGGTGATTCTTGACGCCCCGTCAGCTGCTGTTGTCACCAACACCGTCCCACAAGACGCTAGAGGCATCAAATAGCTGCGCTACCACTGCGCCCCCGCGAGGCGAGCTACTCCAGGCATACTGTCACATTGCCTTCGTCACCCCCGCCACACCCTCTCCCTTCTTCTATAGCCCCCTCTCCACCTCTTCTCTCTTTCTACTGGTCTTTCACTTTTATTGTTTGTACACTGCTTACAGCCTCTTGGCAGCGCATATACTGTGTTAAGGCATTGCTTCTCAAACATGAGCTCTGATGCGATAGTGCGCAGCCCGGCACCCTAGCGACTTGGATAACGCCACAGGACAGTCATAGCCGTACGATACCTGCGCCAGAAAAGCGTGTAAATGATGTCGTTTTTGGCTAGCCATGTAATTTCCTGTAATGTGTGATACCCTGGAGCTTATCCAACAAGATGTGTTGAATCAACAATGCTTGATTTAAGATGTGGGCCACAGTGTTCAGGTTGGCCTCTTTTATATCACTATGTGGCGCTTGCCAACTGTAAAACTGATGAATGCGTTACGTTCTTCTATAAAATGCAAATAAAAACGTGTTTGAAATAAAAACAAAACTAAGATCTTCCCCCCATGGGCATCAGCAGAAGTTCCCCAGGGACTCCGTATCTGTAGATGTAAGACACCATCTCCATACTCACTATTAACCCAAAACTTATATACTGAAATACAGAGAATGCTAAATATATTGCCCCTGCAAGGACTCCGAACCATGTGACTACAAGGTCAACATGACAATTAATAACGAGTCAGTACAAACTTGTCCTTTTTGTGCCCGTCAGCAGGGGAGGTGGGAGGGAAGTTCTGTTATTGGAATTTTTTGTTTTTTATCAATGTCATTTAGTTTGAATACTCCGACGTAATAGTAGGATAGATAACCAGTGATCACCTGGCTTAAAGCTAAGTCAGGCCTGTCCTGAACACTATAGTCATAGGATTTTGTTGAGCGCACATATCACCCGGGGGTCTCAAAGCGCTAGCCTAAACCCTAGAGCGTGAAGGAAAGAGAACAGAGGGAGCTAGGAGGGAGAAGGAAAGATCAGAACAGCCAGGTTTTTAGAATTTTACGAAATTGTCTGTGGTTGGTTTCCATACGTAGCTGCAATGGGAGCGAATTCCACAGAGTAGGGGCAAGGTATGAAAAGGATCTGTCGCCGTTCCTGGCAGTACGAATCTTAAAGGGGGTGAGAAGATATTTGGTTGAGGACCTGAGTGTTCTGGTAGGTTGATACCAGATTAGTTTTTTGGCAAGATGGCATGGTCCGTTCCCATAGATGGTTTTGTGGACCAGGCAATTGATCTTAAAATGGATGCATTTCCTGATGGGAAGCCAGAGGAGAGCTCTCAGACTTGGTGCCGGCGGGGACCATGAAGGTAGATTTAATACAAGTCTGGCGGCTGTTTTTTGTAGCACCTGGAGTTTGGTAAGAAGCTGTGCAATGATAGAGGCCATCAGGGCATTTCCGTAATCAAGCCGACTGATGATTAGTCCTTGGACCATCGGCATCCTGGATACAACAGGGATCCATTGGAAGATCTTGCGAAGACTGCGCATTAGTCCATAGCAAATGCCTGTCACATGATTAACATGGTCTGTCATAGACAGGTTGTTATCAATCATCACCCCAAGGTTACGGACCACGGATTTGGGAGATGGACAGGGGCCGAGATTGGGAGGCCACCAATCGTTGGACCACAGAGTTTGAGCTTTCCCAAAAAGAATGATCTCCGTCTTGCTGGCATTAAGTTGCAGGGGATTAGTTTGCATCCAGATGTTGATGTCAGTCATGCACTTCATGAATCGGAGTTTGGTGTCTGTTGGATCTGGGCCATGAGTAATCAGTAATTGCGTGTCGTCTGCATACGACACGGTGTCGAAACCATGCGATCTGATCACTCTAGCTAGGGGTGCCACATATAGGTTGAAAAGCGTGGGGCTTAGAATGAAACCCTGGGATACTCCCTTGTCTATCACTTGGCTGCGAGAGACAAAGATACCAATGTGTATCTTCGAAGATCGATCAGTTAGGTAGCTCCTAAGCCAGTTCAAGGCAGTACCCCTAACTCCCATCTCCCACAGACGGTTCACAAGCGTCCCGTGGGAGATGGTGTCAAAGGTGGCCGATAGATCGAGTAGGACCAGCATGGCTGACTGACTGGAGTCCAGGGAGAGTCTGATGTTGTCAACTACTTCTATCAGTGATCTTTCCGTGTTGTGAGCCGCCCGAAACCCAGATTGGGAAGGGTCCAACAGTTTATTACTCTCTAGGAAAGTTGAGAGTTGCCTGTTGATTAGAGACTCCAGGACTTTCCTGAAACAAGCATTTGCAATGCAATAGGTCTCGCATTTACACAAGTTTGAGCTATTGGCATTGTAAATAACGATGCCTTTTCTTTATGTTTTTGTTTTTAAAACATAAATAAAAGGCATTGCCATTTACAATGCCAATAGCTTAAACTCTCGTAAATGTGAGACCTATTGCACTGCAAATGCTTGTTATTCTAGTGAGAAAGGAAAAGGCATGTCTATTTATGCGGAACAATGATACGTCACAGAAAAATTGGAGCCTGAGGTCTAGTTTGCCTTAAGTGAGCTCAAGTACGAATTTTCATTACTGCAATGCATTAAACATGTAATAAAGTGTCATTGCATCCTTATAACCACTGATGTCAGCCTCACACTGGCAGTCAAGGGGCTAAGAGAAGGGTAAAGTGTGAAAACTACAGACAGTAAACAGGTCGGTAAAACCCCTCTTCACTTCCTGCTCCCGCCTCTGCCTTCCTGAGCAATTGGACCCGGGATTGACAGGGCAGTGACAGGGGTTCTAAATGGCAACCCTGGGGTGGCAGCTGTTATCCCTGCGCACTCAGGGTAGACGTCCATGTGGCCCCTGCTAACATGGTAGGCACAGTCTCAGCTCAGAGCCAGAGCTGGGCAACAATGCTTGTCCCACTGCCTCCCACCACCAACCTCTCATAGTCACGACTGTGAGGCAGGCGGGTGTGATTCCAAAGAGCTCACCTGTCTTTGCAATGAGGCGGATTAGCACAATGCACCGAGGCTTCATAAAGCCAGCTCTTTTAGAGTCTTTTTGTTCTTTACATTTTTTTCCTACTTGCCTGAAAAGCCCAGTCAGGTTTTAAATAAACATGGTTTTATTTTTCCACATTTCCCAAAGCGTGTTGCATTTTTCCTTTTTGAAGGATGAATGCGGAATAAGGCAGCCATTGATGTGTGCCTAGTTCTCCCAGGATTATGTTTACTTGGCTCTTCATTAATCATCCTGCAGTTTGAAAAGAAGATACCAGACTCCGTCGGGTAAGTAAAGGGGTTTATTGCCAACAAGACATAGCAAGGGACAAACAGCACCGCGCCACACCACTGCCAAAGTAACTGCCAGTCTACCAGCGCAGTTCTAGAATGCCAAGAATGAGGGTTCTTGGCTACACGTGAATTCGCGCGCACATGCAGGAACTTACAACCCAACACATCTTTCCCCTTATAAGGATAAAAGAGAAAACAACAATAAAGAAAATTAAACACTAAATGAAAGTACAAAATGCTGTTACATATACATGGAAACGTAAGAAGAACTTCAAACTAATTGTGCACACTAGTACATTACATTACATAGTCTTGAATTTTTTTTGGTAATCTGGACACTCTGGACGAAGGAACACGGTTATTGAAATCTGGACGCTTCAACTCATGAGTCAGAACATGGGGTAACTTGGAAATAGAAATTTTGTTCTTGTTCCACCACTTCCCATCTTCCAATTGTACCGCACTCTTGTTAACTCTCACAATGGTTTTGAGACCAGAGAATTTGGATTCACCCTTGGGCAAAATCCTGGAACTTTTGATTCTGACCTGGTCACCCACCTTCACTTTCAACAGTCTAGAAGACTGTTGTATGTACTTGTTTTGAGCCTTAAGCCTGTTTTTGTTTACTTCCTTTATTTTAGTAGACGGAAGTTTGAACGACCCCATCCACTCCCTCAACAATTTCGAAGCAGGAAGACGCCCTCTTAATAAAATAAACGGAGAGACATCAGTATCAGCATTGGGAGTAGTACGCACAGCCCACAATAGATTTTTGAGTTCATTTTTGCAATTTAGACCACTGGCCTTTGATAACTGTATGTTATCCTTGACTACCCTATTGAACCTCTCAACGAGACCATTGCTGCGAGGGTGATAGAGTGAGGTTCTGGTGTGTCTAATTCCCATGAGATCTAAAAATTTCTCAAATTCTGAGGAGGTGAATTGGCAACCATTGTCAGAAACAATTTCATCTGGAACACCTTCCCTGGCAAACAGAAACTCAAGAAAATCCACTACACAAACAGTAGTGGGAGTTTTAACAAACTTTAGTTCTGCCCACCGACTATGGTAATCCATTAGCACTATACCATACTCTTGAACACCATTCTCAGATAAAATTAGAGGACCAATGATATCGATGGCAAGTTTTGACCAGGGTTTGGATGGAACGCTCACAGCTTGAACTGGACTAGGAACAGTAACTTGAGATTTGTCACTCACAGCACAGGACATACAATCCCTCACGAAATGTTCAACCTGCTTGTCTAGCCCAGGCCACCAAAAACGTTCCCTTATTCTTCTTTTCATAGCACGTATACCAATATGCCCTTCGTGAACTAGATTGAGAATCTTGTCCCTCATCCCTACAGGAACTACAAGCAAGGAACAACGATACAAAAGACCATTATCAACTGAAAGCTCATCAAATATGTGTTTAAATTTGCTCAGATCGTGGTCTTGAGAACATTCTCTAGTCCAACCAGTGTGAACTACACTCATTAGTTTCTTGATATCTGTGTCAGAATCATGTGCATCTCTCCATTCTTGTTCTGAAACAGCAGCGTTCTGAAGTGATACAGCATAACAAAAAACATCAGAATCCCAATTCGTTTCACTATCATCACATAACGTATGTGTATCGCATGGCAATCTGGACAGACAATCAGCAAGGACATTCCGTATCCCTGGAATATACTCAACATCAAAATTATGGTCTAGAAGTCTGTACTGCCATTTGGCAATGCGAGGAGTGGCCTTATCACCACCCTTGGTAGTGAATAACTGGACCAAGGGTTTGTGGTCTACTCTTACGGTGAATTTAGACCCCCATAAGTACTGCTTAAAGTGAACAATGCCCCACCAACAGGCTAACGCTTCGCGTTCTATCACAGAATAGGTGGCCTCTGCACCCCTGAGACTTCTAGAAGCGAAAGCTACCACTTCATCTCTACCACTTCTATGCTGCATTAGCACAGCTCCTAGACCCTTTTGGCTGGCGTCAGTCATAATTATGGTGTGGTCATTAATATCGAAAGGCTTCAGTGGGATGGCATGAGCAATCTCTTCCTTGATTAATTGAAATTCATCCATACATTCAGAACTCCATTTAAAAATGATATTCTTTTTAAGTAGATTTCTCATGTGAAACGTCTTGCTTGAACAATTGGGTATAAATCTTGCGTAAAACTCGATGAGCCCCATGAAGGATCTTAACTGATCTTTATCCTTAGGAGCAGCAAAATGTTCAATAGCTCTTACTAATGATTCTTTTGGTTCCACACCTGCAGCGGATATCTTGTATCCTAAATAGTCTACAAAAGGTACATTAAGTTTACATTTCTCAAGGCTCAATGTTACCCCCTTTTCTTGTAAAATAGAGAGAACATTGTTCAATCTCTCGTTGTGCTCATTCTGATTGGAACCATAAACTAATACATCGTCCTGAAAGGCCACCACTCCAGGTATGCCCTTGAACATGCTCTCCACAACTCTTTGAAATACTGCTGACGCAGGCGCAAGTCCAAAGGGCATACGCTTAAATTGATATAAACCCTCAGGGGTAATGAAGGCTGTGTAATGTCTCGAATCTGGATGCAAGTCTATTTGGTGGTAGGCCGAGGTCATGTCAAGTAAACTAAACCACATGCCACCTTTTAATGTAGAGGTCATTTCAGTGATGTTGGGCAAGGGATGTTGATCTATCCAGATATTACCATTTAAATCGCGGAGATCAACACACATGCGCAACGATCCATTTCCCTTGCGGGCTAAAACAATGGGGGACACCCAATCAGAGGATTCGATAGGTTCTATTACATTACTAGAACACAACTTGCTTAGTTCCTCTTTAAGTGCATCCCGTAACGCTAAAGGTACCCTACGAACTTTGTGTATAACTGCTTTGGCATTATCAACTAATCTGATTTTATGTTTAAATCCTTTAAAAAGACCCAATTTATTACTGAAGATTCCAGGAAACGTGGATCCCCATGACTGTTCTTTGACAGCTTGAATTTGAATCAAATCTTTCTTTAATATGACCTGGTTAGGATCATTGGGATCTAGGATGATGCCTAAATTGCCTTGGTCATGCCATCCTAGTAAACAAGTATCATCCTTGGCCACATAGATGACCCCTGGTGCACAATTGCCTTTAAAACATAAGTTGGCTTGAAATTCACCTAACACCTGAATAGACTTACCACCATAGCCAACAGGATGAACATTTGAATGATCTAATTTTAAACTTTGAAAGAGATCTTCCCATATTTTATCACTTATAATGGTAAACGGGGATCCAGAGTCAGCCAACAGGTTGACATCTATACCATTAACAGATAGAACACACAAGGGACGTTTTCTTTCTTGCAGAACAGCTGACACAATATTATTAGTTTGGGATGATTCAGTTATTAAACAAATTTGATCTTCATCACTTGAAGATGATTCAGCGGTGGGGTGCTCGATGTTGAGTACTTTCTTTTGAGAAGACCACCTAGAGTTAGTGAATGCTTTCGAACTGGTAGAGGGTTTCTTATTAGATCTACAAACACTGGTGAAATGTCCTTTTTTAAAACATTTAGCACAAATTTTCTCTAAAGCAGGACAAAAAGTAGCGTTACCAAGATGGGAAGCACTCCCGCAACGATAACACTCCCAACGTTTTTTAGGGGGGTTGGTGTTGAGCTTGGTATCATCCTTAAATTTCTCTTGATGTGGCGTCACTCTTGACGATTTGTATTTACTCTTTACGGCTAAAACGTCTTGAGTAGAAGAAGATGAGGTGGTAACAGACATCTCTTCCAAATATGACGTAGTGCTTTCAATTCTTGAGGCAATTTCCAAAGCCTTTTGTAGAGACAGAGAAGGTTTGGATAAAAGGGCTTCTTGGATTTTTTTGCTGTTAGTTTTTTCCACCAGTTGGTCTCTTATCATTTCTTCTTCAAATGTCTTGTATTCGCATGTACCTGCTAGAATTCGCAAAGCACAAACAAAACTGGATGCAGACTCCCCAGGAAGTTGTGCTCTCTTGTAGAATTTGTGCCTCTCCAATGTTGTGTTCTTGCATGCTTTGAATCTGGTATCCAGTGACTTAATGGCGGTGGCATATTCGTCCTCAACACCATCACCTTCACCTTCAATGGACAGCACGAGAACTTTAGGAATATGTTTGAGTATCTTGCGACCATCTGATCCCAAACAATGTCTTAAGATAGCAAATTTTTTTTTACTTGTGAAAGACTCACCGTCGAGGGCATCTAAATAAACCTCGAAACTTTCCTTCCATTTCTCCCAATCAGATTCTGGAGATGAAGGATTTGGAGAAAATACTGGAGGTGCTTGCAACGATTGTTGCATGGTGATATAACGTCGCTAAGTGCTACAATCACGACAAAAAAAAATACAAAACAAAATTAAATGGTTGTTTAAAGTATGCACTAAAAATTATGGGCTTGTAGGAAGGATTACCAACTGTGTGCTTAAGCTTTGGGTTAGACTGTGCACATCAGTGAATGCAGGAACTGAAGTGCACATATATCCTTGCTTGAACAGTGTGCAGTCAAACTGTGCACATCAGTGAATACAAGAACTGCAGTGCACTGTGCATATAGTGAAAGCAGGAACTCTAGTACTTAAACTGCGCGTCAGTGTAGATGAGCGCTAAATTGGAGTTAAACTGTGCGCATCAGTGAAGATGAGCGCTGTGAGAAGTTGTAGGCTCCTTGTTTGTTGTGGTCGAACTGTGCGCATCAGTGAAGATGAGCGCTGTGAGCAGTTGCACGCCGCTTTAGAAATGAAGCGTCAGGCTCCTTGTTTGTTGCCAGGTAACGGTAGCGGTGAATGCGAATGGCACAAAGTGGAAGTACGTACACGGACGCAACGTCCAGGCAACAGGCAGGAGTGTTGATGTGAGTACGTCACTGAAGGGACGTTAGTGAACGCCAGAGACGTGAGTGCGGTGCGCGAGGAGAGTGCGTAGTTGCGAGGATGGCAGAAATGAATAAAAATTCATAAAGTCTCACCGCAAAGTCTGAGGATGGTGTGGCTTGAAGGTGAGGAGTTTCCGTGACAAACTGCAGCGGTGAGGATGTCCGATGCTGAACGTGGTCTTCAGTGGAGAAGAGTTGAGGCTTGAGGCACGCGTGGAGGGTCTTGATGGCAGGAAGATCGTCGCCAGTGAAAAGAAGATACCAGACTCCGTCGGGTAAGTAAAGGGGTTTATTGCCAACAAGACATAGCAAGGGACAAACAGCACCGCGCCACACCACTGCCAAAGTAACTGCCAGTCTACCAGTGCAGTTCTAGAATGCCAAGAATGAGGGTTCTTGGCTACACGTGAATTCGCGCGCACATGCAGGAACTTACAACCCAACACAGTTCTAATCCAGGGGAGAGAGGGGCTGGGTAAACGCACACGGTGTGTTGTAGCTGCTGTACAAAGAAGACTTAAGCTCCTGTGCTACGCAGTACGCATCCACTCAGGCGCGTAGCCACGCATGCGCACGCACATGTACAGCACAAGGCGTTTACTGACAGAGCTCCTCTTAAGTAAAGGTAGCCGGTGACAGGGCAGCAGCTGTTCGTGCAGCCTCCCTTATGGCGTTTGCCCTATAGTACGTTTGAAGCAGAATCCCACGAATTTGGGTTGCCACCGCAACAAGAGAGAAAACAAGGGAAAGTGAAAGAGCGCCATGCGCGCGTTGTAGGCACGCCGTGAGCGTGCACATCGGCGTGGCCTGCGGCTCGTGCCCAGTGGCGGCCCCTGCGGACTTCGCCGTACTTGAATAAGTGCTGCGCGGCTCATGCGGCCCAGGGACGGGGCCGCCAAAGCAAAAAAAAAAAAAAACAGTAGAGGAAGTCCGGCGGGAGCC
Source organism: Calotriton arnoldi (assembly GCA_963921515.1). Taxonomy (NCBI): domain Eukaryota; kingdom Metazoa; phylum Chordata; class Amphibia; order Caudata; family Salamandridae; genus Calotriton; species Calotriton arnoldi. The sequence continues at coordinate 2,087,374 of CAWUFW010002610.1, forward strand.
CACCCCGCCTTCGTGAATGCCGCATGGTGCGGCCAAAGCAGGATTTCAGGCGGGGCTCCTGTGAGCAAGACGGAGCCCCGCGTGTTGCTGCAGTGACCGGCTGAAGACGGAGACCAGCCGAGGAGCAGCGCAGAGTCCCCATAAGAGCAGGTAAGTGGGGTGAGGCATGCTGTGCGTGTAAAGCGCGCCGCGCTTGGAGCTCGCGTGCGCATTAAAAAAAGAAAGTGATATTGCATGAGGCTTGCGAGGACGGAAGGGGGACAGGAGATGTGCACATCGCGTGTCTGTACGTGCGTGTTCATGGGCGCGTTCACATTTGCAGTCTGTCCTGCGCGTGCACATCTCCTGTCTCCCTTCCGAAGCAAGTCGGTAACAATAGATCTCGCTAGCGACAGCGCTTTCGCGCTGCGTCGCTAGGCGAGACCTAAAAAGGGAGATGGGCCGGTAGTTGTTTGGTTCCTTAGGATCCAAGGTGGGCTTTTTTAAAATAGGCTTGACCATAGCCGCTTTCCATTTTGTGGGAACCGTTGAATGACATAAGGATAAGTTGAAGAGCTCAGGCCTGTGAGAAGAGCTAGTCCAATAATGGACAGAATGTAAGGTGAGACTGGGTCGGCGGGGGAGCCTGATTTATCTTGGAGAGGGCAGTACTTACATCCTCTTGTGTGAATTCGGTGAATTTGTTTAGAAAAGTTGAAGTGGATGTGTGATCACAGTCGGACCGATGGTGCAAATGTTCACATGTCTAGTTAGGAAAGAGGCTGTGGATGGTATTGATTTTTTTCCTCAAAGAAAGTGGACAAAATGTCCACCCAATCCTGTGAGGCAGGGTGTTCGGACTGGCAGGATATGGGACTGGTAAATTCTTTTAATATTTTATAAAGTTCTTTGTGAGAGTTGGAGGCCTTATTTATTCTGTCGCCTATATAGTTTTTTTTAGCTTTTAAGATATGATCAAGATAACGTCTATGAATAAGTTTATAGGCCTGCCTGCTTTTGGAGTTCCTCCATTTACGTTCAGCTTTCCTACTCGCTAGCTTATCAGATTTTAAGGCAGCAGTAAACCAGTGTGACGTTTTATGATTGCGTTTGACTTTAGTCAGGGGGGCAACAATGTCCAGGGCCTGGATGATTGCCTTCCCGAAGGTTTCGACTGCGGAATTTAAGTTGTCTGTGTTAGTATAGAGCAGAGTAGTGAAATGGTGAGAGAAAGTAGCTAAGCTGACTTTCTTCCAGAGCCTGCTCCACTTCTGTTCTTTTCAAGGGTTGCTGTAAGTGGGAGCGTACTGTAGAGAGAACTTTAATAAATGATGGTCTGACCAAAGGACTGGGATGGGGGGCTCCACTTTAATATGAGGGGTGTTGGTAAACAGGAGGTCGAGGGTGTGACCTGCTAAATGGGTGGGGCCGGCTACCAACTGATGGAGGCCCAGAGTATTAAGACTAGAAATCAGTAGGCTGGTGTTGGTGTCAGATATGAGTTTGGCATGAAAGTTAAAATCTCCAATTAGAAGAAAATTGTCTGCTGCTAGTACATGAGGCGCAATAGTCTCTATCAAATGATTGGTAAAATTAGTTTTAGCGCCGGGGGGCTGGTAAACTAAGGCACCTCTCCAAGTTCCCTTGGTAGAGTTCTCCATTCTAAAAATACAGAGTTCTCCCAATTCCAAGAGGAAGGTTTCCAGTATGCTAATCTTGGAACGGGCCCTGAATGCAATTGCTAGGCCGCCACCTCTCTTATTACTCCTATCGAGTCTGATCAGCTGATAGTCCAAGGGGAATGCGATCGCAATGTCAGGAAGGGCAGACTCATGGAGCCAAGTTTCGGTGACGAAGAAGAAGTCGGGTTTCTCAGAGTCTAGTAGGCTCCATATTTCGAGAGCATGTCTAGGGATTGAACGGGCGTTGCAATATCACCCTGTTAATTGTTTAGGTGGGTCAGTCAGATTACAGCCTGCAGAGTTGATCAGGCGTGGTTTAAAGTGAGGGAACAGTATGATTAGAGCGTTTCCTGCCTTATCTTTAGAAGGGCATACTGGCGGGGAGGATGTTGTAAACCTCTCAGGGGAACTGGGCCTGTTTAAAGCTCTGAGGTCTTTGCTCGAATAGTGTAGAATAGCCATGGGTACAGGCAAAGGTGAGGATACACGAGTGAGGAAAGGAGTGTGCGAGTGAGGAAGAAGGCAGCAAGGAAAACGGACAGAGTGTCGGGCGACGGCCAGGCGCGGATGGGCGCAGACGGGCTTGCCTTTGGCGCCCTGCTGCGTGCGTCCGTGTTGAATTCTGGCTTATGAAGAGGAGGAGGGAGGGGGAGGAAAGACGGCAGCGACTGGAACGCTGACCAAATTGTGCAGCTCACTTCCGGTGGAAGTGGGAAAGAAAAAATATGAAATGCAAGTCCCTCCGCTCAAGCAGCACAAGGCGTGGCAGAACGGGGACAGCACAACAGAGTCGAGAAGAATAAGAGAGTTAAGGTGAAGGCGACGCATATGTAAGAATAGTTAAAATGTAGTAAAATCAAATATAAAATCAAGATGCACTATAGATAAAAGAAGTTAGGCGCGCTATGTATCTGGCAGCGCCGACTATATGATTGTATGCACCAATACATGACAAGAATAATGAACAATTGTAAAGTTGGGCTACCACTACGTGCAAGAATACCACCAGGCTGTAAAAACAGAGTGTATTATTAAAAAAAAAAAAACACGTCATTGCATACATCTTGAGTATTATAGTATGTTAAGGCTGTATATATTTTGTTCTAGGCATCTTTTTGACAGCTGTCCAGAATTTGAAAGCGTATATGCACGGTTATATTTCAGGAACTTTGGGGGTGTTATGATTTACATGTCTCCATCCTTCCTCTAACGACAGTACAATTTAAGGTACTGCCTACTATTCTGATTCAGGCATGTGAATCAATGAAAGATATCCCAATACTGGATAAGAAAATAAGTTACTTACCTGTAACTGCGGTTATCCAGTATTGGTATCTTTCCTAGATTCACAGTTCTCTTTTATTATCGGGATTCTTACTTCCCACTTGTGCTTAGAAAATCTGAGAGAACTTGCTTCTGCTGAGTGTGTTCTAGAGGGTGCTGGCAGCTGATTGGCTAGGTTCCAACATTTGGTCCTTTTGTAAACTATTGACTTGGCTTAAGGCCATTAGAGCCTATGAAGCTTTTAAAGCACTACTTAAATATTTTACTGTGGGACTCCCATCTCGACGATGGGGAATGATTCAGGCATGTGAATCTATGAAAGATACCAATACTGGATAACCACAGTTACATGTAAGTAACGTATTTTCCTATGTCCTATCAATGCAAACTCCAGCTACACAATTAAAATATTTTTTCTAAGAGAGTTTAACCCATTGTCATTGTGCTCCATTGAATATTATCATGGTGGAAAACTAAGAGTACATTGAGTAACATATCCTTCTTCAGTTGTTAGTTGTCTTCAGAAGTGGGATTGCAATTAATTTGAGGTACAGATTATAGAAACTTTCACTTTGACTGCAAAAATAGAATTGCACCATTCACATTTTATATGATAAATTGTAGGTCAGCTTTGATACATGAATGCCTTCAAACCCTTAATTTGTAAGTGATGATGTACAGCTCTTAGTTGTATTTCACAGAGGATATTTCATGACTCAAAGGCAGCGGTACCATATTGAACCACTCAACATTACAGAAGGTGCAGAACATGCCGTGTACAAGTATGAGAGCCTTGAAAGTACCATCAAAATCTGTGGAGTAACAAATGACACCTGGCTAAGAGAGCAAACTGAAACCTTTCGTTTCTGGACTGAAACACAAGTAAGTCCTCATTAATAAATCTGGCGTGGTTTGATGTTGATTTTCATTGTTGTGAAGAATAGTGATAAAATAAGTAATCACATTACATTGTATGTATTAGTCCAAATAAGGTCATTCTTTTTGTCTCTTCAATACTGGATCATGTAGGTATGATAAAACAATGGGTGGATTTTGTGTGTGTGTTTTTTGTGTCACATGTTCACCTAGCTTCGAAATATGTAATTAATACTACTGATGGAGCTTTGACCTATTGAATAATAGTGATGCAAAGGGTGTTTACTTAACTATGCATTCGCCCAGGATCACTCCCCTGAAACCTTGCCTATATGACAAAGACCAAGTCAGCAAAACTACTGAATTTACATCTGTGTTGTAGAAGATGTTTCTGGGTGTGTGTTTTTATATATTAGCTGTGACCCCCTCGGATTACATAGATGTCATTTTTATGCTGCACAGTCCCACTATTTTAACAAGACGTCAATAGGAGCCTTTCAAAGGGATTATTACCCTTCACTTTCTTACTGTTCATCTGAAGAGGTCAATCGAACCCTTTAAGATTAGGTTTCTTTGATCACTCCTTTGTACTTATATTCTGTTACTCCCAAATTATTGGGGTCACTCCCAGTAGAATCTTTAAGCCCCAAACGATAACTTTAACCTTTTTTCAGGGTAAAGAACTGTCAGGTGCCTCTCACTTTTCTCCTAAGTAGTTATGCTCTGGTGGGGAAGTCTTAGAAGTCAGACAAACCTTTCAGAGAATTTCTGTTCTGCAAGTATATTAACTATCCCGCCCCATACTTTGAAATCAGTATGCCTATACAAGAGTTTCTATTTCATATGACACTGTTCTATTTTGTCTTCACCTGTGTATATGTGTATTCCTTTTGTACATTGGTGGCTCCGGAGTTCCAGGAGGACATTTCTGTCCCTTCCTTTCTTGTCTGCTAGATATCCTCTTAAGTGCTGTAACTGTGAAGGTGTGACATTTCTACTTTCCTGCCCCTTTCCCGCGCAATCCATCATGGTATTCTATATGTAGTCTTAAGTGCATTAAGTGTGACAGTGCAACATTTCTACTTTCTCTATGTCCAGCTGGACCCATTGGTGCTTGTTTCATGTATGTAAGTACAATCTTCATTCGTGCCTTAGGGTCCAGATCAATGTTCCCTCTAATTTTGTTTCCTCCGTGTGCGGTAATTAATGATCTCTGTGCACCACAGCCAAAGCTTTGTGCTCCAAAGACATGCTAATCTATCAAATAAGGAGCATAAGAGAGTAACCAGGACGTCCTCCATTCACAAATTTAAAAAAAACAAGACCTAGTTATAGGAAACACATGATAATTTTAAACAATCTCTGCCACATGAATATCATGTTTAACTTTTTGGTGAGACTATGCTTGCTTATCTAGTCATGTCCACCCGCATGTGTTAGTTATTATTAAAAACTCATCAACCACCCAGTGCAGGTCACAAGCCCATCAGCCAATGGTCTCCCAATGGGCTAACAAAGTGTAACTAACAAATGTAACTGAAAAATGTGTGGTGAGTCAGAAAGTGCCTCACGTAAGCACCATCCATGGAGCTACTGGTTGGTACTCACCAGTTTGCTCACTCTGTTATCATCGGCACTTTCTTGACAGAAAAAAGAATGTGACCTAACTCTTAAAGTAATATAAAAAATTAAGAAATGAAAGAGTGAGGTGCAGAGGAAAGTGAAAAGTCGACCTGGCACACATCCCTGTGTGCCATGCCTGCAACTGACTGCCTAAGGCCTAGGTAAGTCACCCCTCTAGCAGGGTGCACTAGCCCTCAGGTGAGGTTACAGTGGCATTAGCCCTGTACCCCTTCAGTGTCTAAGTCTATTCTTAGACATTGTGGGGCACATGCATCAAGAAATGCTTTTGCGAGTTCCTAATTGTGATTATTAAGGAATTGCAATTAGGGACTTGCAAAAGCCTATGCATGTAGAAATCGCTATTAATATAGCGATTTCTAAACATTCATTAATTGCGACTCGCAAATTGCGAGTCGCAATTAAGGAATAGCTTTCCATTAATTCCTATGGGCCTACAGGCCCATAGGAATGAATGGAAATTGCATGCGCAATTTGCGAGTACCAATAGGTACTCGCAAATTGCTGCATGCAATTTCAAGGATGCAAAGGTGTCAAAATGACTCCCTGTTGCACCCCTGAAATTGTGATGTGCACCCATGTTGCGCACACACATGCCCCAAGGGCATTGTGTGTGTGTAACCTAAAGCCTTGAAAAATGCACTTTAGTGCTTTTTTCAAGGTATTAGCAAAATACAGACCAGAGTAATTTCTCTGTATTTTGCGGCCCCAAATAGCGAATTCGCTATTTCTAAGGGGTACATGCATTGCATTTAAGGAATCGCAAATTGCAATTCCTTAAATGCAATCGCAATTTAAGAAATCGCAATGAATTGCGATTCCTTAAATTGCGAGTGCCCAACACCTTGATGCATCGCAAAAGGCGTTTTTGCGGGCGCAAACGGCCGATTTTTGCGAATCGCACCGTTTGCGCTCGCAAAAAACGTTGATGCATGTGCCTGTGTAAGTGTAGTAAAGCCATAAAGTGTATATGGTCTGGGAGTTGGTCATTACGAACTCCACAGCTCCATAATGGCTTTTCTAAAACCTTGGAAGTTGGTTAGCAAACTTCTCAGCACATTAAACCCACACTGATGCCAATGTGGGATTGAATGTAAAATGCACTCAGAGGGCATCCAGAGATGTCCCCTGAAAAACGACCAGCCCTGGTGTCGTTTCTTGAATGGCTGCCCGCCATTTCCCACCACCAGACAGGTTTCTGAACCCCTGGGTAGAAAGCCTTCGCTCTCTGGGCCCAGAAATGCCTCCTCCCCTAGGATGGGCTGGGTCCATGTAGGGGAAGCTTCAAAGGCCTGCCGCCTTTGTAAGCTGTCCCTGCCTTTTGCTGCCCCCAGCAACTGGCTCCCACCGGTTTTGCCCCCACTTTAGGCAGGAGAATCTGTGGGAAAACCAATCTAGAGGGCGAGGTGTGCCTACCTTTGCCACCCCAACTCCCTCAGGTGGGGGAGGCGAGGTGAAGCACAAATCTCAGTCCCCTCCATCTTGAAGATGAGGGGACTCAACTAATTAGGAAGAGGCTCATGCCCCCCTCCCACTGAAGGGTGGCATAATAGGGGGTGTACCCACCCCAAGGAAGTGACACCTACTGCTTTGGCCCCAGTCTTACCGGCCTGGCCTGCCTTCAACTTGCCTACCCCGGTGAGTCTAGAGCCCGCAGGACCTGCACTGCACTCATCTAACAGACTCTGACTCCCGTCAGCACTGATTTGCTCAAGCCAAGACTCACTCACACAATCCAGATCCAGGCAGCTCCGCGATTCTGCACCACTCTGCACCTGACGCCCACGGGCCCAGTTCGAGTGGCCCAGCACCACAAGGAGGCCTCCCCAGCGATCCTGACCTGGGACCTGGTGATCCCCGACCTCCCTCAAGCTTCAAGACGATGCCTGCAGCCTCAACCTGAAGGGTCCCCGGACCGCAACTGGAGCTAGTAAAGAAACCCGGTTCCAAATAACACCCCTCTACCCGACGCCGCTCGCCTTGGGTGGCGCAATCAACGGTGTCCAGCCATCCCCCAAGAACCCAACTTACCTCTCCAGGCGGTGGCTGCCTTCAGGAAGTCTCCCTGCCCGAGCCTGCAACAGCTTTACAGAACCGAAGGTCTCCTTTGGAAACCACAGGGTCCCTGATGTCTTCTTGGCACCCTGCACTTGGCTGTCCCTGTGCCACTGGGGGTTCAGCTCCTGTGCTGATTGTTAGCCCTTGCAGTGCTGAGCTTAACCCCTGGAGCTTTGCTCCTACCGCCAAGTGGCCTGCTCGTAAGCAGCCCCTAACCGAAGGCCCAATTTGCCCCCTTGGCTAAAATTGGGCCCCTGCACTCTGCAACTGGCCACCCTATTACCGCGGGTGGTGCAACTTGAGTGCCTACCTAGACCTTGGGGAACCTTGGTTTAAACCCCCAAAACTCCCACTTGTATGTCCAGTACTTACCTGTAAAACCGATAACCATTTTTCTCCCATATGAACTAATGTAATGAGTTTTTGTTCGAAAATGCTCCAAATATTGAACTTCTGTTTTGTATGCAAGAAAAGTAACTACACCTTAAACACTAAGAGTGTGTCCTTGATTGAGTGAATACAATAAATGATTAACACACCCTCTGGATAAGCCTAACTGCTCACCCACATTATCACAAACAGAGCTATTAGTACTTACCTAATTTAGCCTCAGCTGTACCTCTGGTGACTTCCTGGACTCTGTGCACTATGCCTTACTTTGGTATAATAAATACAGAGCCATTTTCCTACATTGGTGAATCAGCGGTGGGATGTAAAGCCTTGCATTTATTGGACTATCTTAAACAACCTCTGATCACAAGACAAAAACCCAAAAATTGACTTTAGTATAACTCATTTTTTTAAGTGACTATTTTCGAAATTGCAAAAAAAAAAATCTTGTTAGCGCCTTGTATTAAGTCCCCGTAGCATTTTTAGAGAAAGTCAAAATCACTGAAGTTAAGGGGGAAGTACTTCGAACTTTTTTGTGTAGGTCTTCTAAAAAGAACCTCACTTTAAGAAAATAATGAGCAACACAGGGAATATGGCCGAGGAGCTCAACCTCACCCCTTACTCCAACCTAAGGGTTAGGGAGTTAGGGCTTCTCTGTAAGGCTAGAAAAATAAGAACAGGGTCCAACCCTACCAGAAAAGAACTCCTGGAGTTTCTGGCAGAGTATGAAAAGGACCACCCCTCTCCTGATGAGGAAGACTCACAGGGAAATGGGGAAGGTAGTGAGGGGGATGAGGTCTTTAACCCTCCACCTCAACTACTTAGGGAGGAAGGAAACTTTGAGTTCCCACCTCCAAGCCAGGGAGTAGAGGGTCTAGACACTACTGAGGTAGGCTAGACTCTGTACAAGGCAGTGAAGACAACTTCACTGAAGCGAACAACCTTTTAGCAAGTTTGACCCAAGAGACTAGAGCTAGAGACTAGGCTCCTATCAGCAGAAAAAGAGAGACCAGATAGGGGCCTAAGAATCAAGAGAGAGAAGGATCCTATGATCCTAAAATCCCCAAAGAGATTGTCCCTAAATTTGAATGGGGTGATGATATCACCAAGTGGTTCACAGCCTTTGAGAGGGCTTGCAAAGCCAGGAGAGCGAGGAAGTTTCACTGGGGGGCACTCCTTTGGAAACTGTTTTCTGGTAAGTGCAGATACAGACTTCTGACCCTTACTGGAGCAGAAGCAGAGTTCTGTGAACTCATGCATGGCACCCTGATTGAGGGATTTGAACTCACTACTGAGGAGTACAGGATTACATTCAGGGGGGCTCAGAAATCCCAGAGTCAGTCCTGGTTGGAATTTGTAGACTACATAGTAAAGACACTAGGTGGCTGGTTGACTGGAAGTAAAGTGCAGAATTATGAAGGACTTTATAATTTGTTCATGAAGGAACATATTTTAAGTAACTGCATCAATGAAAAGTTGCATCAGCATTTGGTGGACTTAGGTCCAATTTCTCTCCAAGAATTGGGAAGGAAGACAGACCACTGGGTCAAGGCAAGGGTAACCAAGACAACCACTGGGGGTGACAAAAAGAAAGGGGCCACAAAGCCCCCCCAGCGGAAAGAGGGTGGGAAACCCAAAGATAAAATACAAGAGTCTTCTAATGGCCCCCAAAATCCTGGTCAAGGGGGTGGGCCCAAGAATTCTTCCCAGCCCACTAGTGGCTACAAAGGGAAGCATTTTGATCCTGCTAAGGCCTAGTATAACAAGAAGGGGCATCGAACTGGAGATCCTGCCTGTCCCAATAAACCCGCCCCTTGTCCCCCTCTAGTTTCTACTGGTGTGGCAAATCTCGGGATGAGATCAATAGTGTGCCCAGAGTAAATCAGGGTCCATACTTAGGCTGTTTTAGTCTCTGAAGGGGAGGGAGGGTTAGCCACTTTGGCTGTCTGGCCCCCTAATTTAAGGAAATACCTGCAGTACCCCTTAGTAAATGGGACTAAGATAGAAACACTGAGGGATTCAGGTGCCATTGTCACTATAGTGAGAGATGCACTGGTTTCCCCAGAGCAATACCTAAATGGGAAAACCTATCCAGTTAACAATGCTGACAGTGTCACAACTAACCATGCCATGGCTATGGTGATGTTAGACTGGGGGGGAGAGGGTTGCTGGCCTGAAACAGGTAGTGGTCTCTCCAAAGCTCACAGCTGCCTGTCTGCTTAGAAATGATCTGGAAACCTCAGTATGGGCTGAGGTAGAAAAAAAGTTGCATGCAGCCATGCTGAAAATCCCTGAGATAGCGTGTGTGACAACAAGAGCACAATGCCTAGCACAGGTTGAAAAAGGAGAGTTGGAGCCTTAAAGAATGGCCCAACCTCCCAAGAGAAAAGGTAGGAAGACTGGCGAAACAGCTTCCACACAGCAAAAAGATCAGGACCTCTCTCCTCTGTGAGAGGATTTGTCAGCCGCAGAGGGAACTGAGCCCATGGAGCTTGAATCTTATGAGGTTGAGCTCTTGGGACCAGGGGGACTCTCTAAGGAACAGCTGTGCCTTGGGCAGAAGGCCTGCCCCACTCTTGAAGGCCTGAGGCAGCAAGCTGCTGCACAGGAGCAGGGAGATGTCAGTGGCTCCCACAAGGTCTATTGGGAGGAAGGACTCCTGTACGCTGAGGCCAGGGACCCCAAACCTGTTGCCACTCGGAGAGTGGTAGTGCCTCAACATTATAGGGAGTTGCTACCCCCTGTAGCCCATGACATCCCCCTAGATGGGCATCTGGGCCAGACCAAAACTTGGGAAAGATTGGTCACCCACTTCTATTGGCTCCAGATGTCCCAAAGAGTGAAGGAGTTTGTAAGCTCCTGTGTCACCTGTGAAGCCAGAGGCAAGAAAGGATAGCACCCAAAGGCCCCCTTTATTCCAATACCAGTGGTTGGGGTTCCCTTTGAGGTAGGTGTGGATATAGTGGGTCCAGTTGAACCTCCCAAATAAATTCATGCTGGTGGTAGTGGATCATGCCACCAGGTATCCTGAAGCCATTCCCCTTAGGACTGCTACAGCCCCTGTGGTAGCAAAGGCCCTCATAGGTGTCTTCACCAGTGTAGGGTTTCCTAAGGAGGTAGTATCAGACCGAGGTTCCAACTTCATGTCTGCATACTTAAAAGCACATGTGGGATGAGTATGGAGTGATCTGTAAGTTCACAACACCTTACCACCCACAAACCAATGGTCTTGTTGAGAGATTCAACAAGACATTGAAGGGCATGATAATGGGACTCCCAGAAAAACTCAAAAGGAGATGGGATGTTCTGTTACCCTGCCTGCTTTTTGCCTAAAGAGAGGTGCCTCAGAAGGGAGTAGTGTTTTTATCCTTTGAACTTCTGTTTGGCCACCCTGTAAGGGGGCCACTCACTCTTGAGAGGGAAGGATGGGAGAAACCCCATCATGTACCACAGCAAGATGTAGTGGTATATGTACTTGCCCTTCGCTTCAGGATGGCAGAGTACATGCAAAAAGCATCCAAACACCTTGAGGCCAGCCAAGAACTCCAGAAGCTCTGTTATGACCAAAAAGCTACACTGGTAGAATTCCAACCGGGGCGTCAGGTGTGGGTTTTGGAGTCAGTGGCACCAAGGGCTCTCCAGGGCAAATGGAGTGGCCTTACCCTATTCTAGAAAAGAAGAGTGAGGTCACCTACTTGGTAGACCTGGGCACTAGCAGGTCCCCAAAAGGGTGATACATGTGAACCCCCTCAAACTCTATTGTGACAGGGCTGATGTAAGCATGCTGATGGTTACTGATGAGGATCAGTGAGCTTCTCCCTGACCTCCTCTCTTAAGCACCCAAGATGGATCTTTAGATGGAGTTGTCTACTCAGACACCCTCTCTGCCCAACAGCAAGCTGATTGCAGACTGGTTCTGCAACAGTATGCACAGCTCTTTTCCTTGACCCCTGGTCAGACTCCCTGGTATACCCATGATGTGGACACTGGAGACAGCTTGCCTGTCAAAACCAAAATCTATCTCCAGTCTGACCAAGTCAAGGAAAGCATCTAACCTGAAGTCAGCAAGATGCTGGAGTTGGGGGTCATTGAGCCTTCTGAGAGTCCCTGGGCCAGCCCAGTGGTCCTAGTCCCCAAAACTCATCCACAGGGTGGAAAGAGAGAGAAGAGGTTTTGTGTGGACTACAGAGGCTTCAATGCTGTTGCCAAGACAGATGCATACCCCATCCCTAGAGCTGATTAACTGATAGATAATTAGGGGCTGCCAAATACCTAAGTACCTTTGACTTAATTGCAGGGTGCTGGCAGATTGGCATAGCTCCTGGAGCAAAACAAATACAGCATTCTCGACAGCTGATGGGCACTTCCAGTTCAATGTGATGCCCTTTGGTCTAAGGAATACCCCTGCCACCTACCAAAGATTGGTGAATCAAGTCCCTGCTGGGTTGGAAGGCTTTAGTGCAGCTTATCTAGATGATATTGCTGTGTTTAGCTCTTCCTGGCAGGATCACTTGGTCCACCTGAGGAAGGTTTTACAGGCCCTGCAAGCTGCATGCCTAACTATCAAGGTATCCAAGTGCCAGATAGGGCAGGAAACTGTTGTGTACTTGGTCCACCTTGTATGTGGAGGCCAAGTCCAACCCCTTCAGCCCAAAATCCAGACCATTCTGGATTGGGAAGCTCCAACAACCCAGAACCAAGTCAGGGCATTCTTTGGCTTGACTGGGTACTATAGGAGGTTTGTGAAGGGATATGAGTCCATTGTGACTCTCCTCACAGAACTCACCTCCAACAAGATGCCCAAGAAAGTGAACTGGACAGTTGCCTGCCAAAAGGCTTTAGACACCCTAAAAGAGGCAATGTGCTCAGCACCTATTCTCAAGGCTCCAGATTACTCCAAGCAGTTCATAGTGCAGACTAATGCCTCTGAGCTAGGGATAGGAGCGGCCCTATCCCAGACAAATGATGATGGACAAGACCAACCTGTTGCTTTCATAAGCAGAAGGCTACTCCCCAGGGAACAGCATTGGAGTGCCATTGAGAGGGAGGCCTTTGCTGTGGTTTAGTCCCTGAAGAAGTTGAGACCATACCTATTTCAAACTAACCACAGACCTCTCAGATGGCTGACGCAGATGAAAGGAGAAAACCTAAATCTTATGAGGTATTCCATCTCCCTACAGGCAATGGACTTTACAGTGGAACACAGAGCTGGGACTGCCCATGCCAATGCAGATGGCCTTTCCAGATTTTTCCACTTAGACAATGAAGACTCTCTTGGGAAAGGTTAGTCTCATCTTCTTTCGTTTGAGGGGAGTGGTGTAGGAAAGTGCCCCTTTTTGCATGGTTACCCCCACTTTTTGCCTGACATCTGATGCAACCTAACTTGATGTGCCCTTGGTCCCTGCCAATCAGGTTCCCAGGGCCTCTGTTCTTTCCCAAACCTGTACTTTTAGACCCACAATTGGAACATCTGTGGCCACAGGCATGCCCCTGGTAAAAGGTACCATGGGTGCCAAGGGTCTGGTGACCCGGGAAGTCCTCTATGGGCTTCAGCACCTATTGTGCCACCCTTAGGGAACCTGTACCTTAACACCCACACCATGCCACTGTAGGCTATGTTTTTTAGTGCAGAGATAAGTGAAGAGTCGACATGGCACACAACCCTGTGTGCCATGCCTGCAAGCCATTGCCTAAGGCCTAGGCAAGTCACCCCTCTACCAGGGTGCACTAGCCCTTAGGTGAGGGTACAGTGGCATGAGCCTTGTACCCCTACAGTCCCAATGCAAAGAGGTATGTTTTCAAACATCCCTGCACCCTGTGGCAGGCACCATGCAGTGCCTGCCACACGATGCAGGGATGTTTAGGGGGGCACCACAGGTGCCCCCCAGGGCTCATGGCGGAGGGCCACGGGGGACAGGGGCCCTACTAGGGGACCCAAAAAAGCCTTTCCGTTAACCTTTTCACGTTGGAAGAACCGAACGGTTAATCGTAATCCCCACGGCGGTGCCTGAGAAGGCACTGCCTCCATTATGGTGAATGTGATCGGACCGACCACCCGACGGGCTCCTTGAGCCCTTCGGAAGCTGTCGGTCAGTCCCTGGGCCAATGTAGTCCGACCGACCGCATTCTAATGCGGTGGTCTGACACGGTTAGAGATGTCGGTGGGACCGACACCGACACCGACGTCATGTCAGTGTTGGTCCCACCGACATCATAATGGGCCCCTGTGTCTGAATATCTAAGGCCTATGCTAAATACTGTGCCACTTTTTCCTTGTGGTGTCAAAAAGTACAATATATTTCAATCACAGTAGATCCATTTAAAATTTGGGATTTTTTGGGAGAAGTTTTATTTTTGTTCTGTCCTCCCTCAACTATGCCAGCTCAGTATGCAGCGATAAGATCATGTAGGAGTCCTACAGGCAGTTTGTCAGCTATTCTTCCCTCAGCCTCTAAACTTCTCAAGTCCTTAGATTTAAGTGGCCGAGTCTGGATAACCCTGTTCCCTCTTGGGATTGCTCCTTAGTCTTGGAAGGTTTATAAAAAAGGTCCTTTTGAACCTATGGATCAGGCAGATATTTCCTATGTTTTATATAAACTGGCTTTTCAGATGCGCTAGGAGGTTGGGAGAGTTAATCTCTCTCTTTATCACCTATCTCTATCTTGCATTTTTCCCTGATAGAATAGGACTCATAGCTGATCCTTATATAAGCCAAAAATGTTCTCCCAGGAAATAACTCTTCCAGTATTTCAAACTGCAGACAGCATTCCTTCTCCTCTTGATGTAAAAAAAAGCTGTTCTGATACACTTGGAGAAATCTAAGGATTTCAGAAAATCTCAAGCCCTCTTTATCTCTTTTGGGACAACCAACAACAGAAAAATAATAGCCATGGCCACGATAAGCAGCTAGGTTAAGCAGGTGATTACCAAAGCTTTTTTTTTTTAAGATAACTTTGTATTCTTTTTCAGTACAAAGCAACAAACCAGAGTACAGTCATCAGTCACAGGAGAGAGGCATAATGAAATTGCATACATGAGTTCCATATAGCGTTCCTTAGGAAACTGGAGTTGAAGAGGCAAATACGCATCACCCCCATCTCACCATGGGAAACAATCGTGACCTGCACCTCCCACATGGGTCTAAAGGCAACCGTGTCTGTGATAGGCACTCCAGATACCTCAGATCTTAAGCCATTTCCCTGGTCACCCCCTGCTCTGGTACACCAGTTTCTCTGCCTGTTCACACCAGTCCATGTCCTCCCAGTAGGAAATCCCAATCGGCAAAGGGGAACCCCATGTTTGTGCCACATTCCGTTTAGCCACCCCAGTCCCCATCTCCAACCATAACTTTGAGTATTTGGACCAGCTAAGCTCCCTGTGTATGTTTAGTAGAAGCCATTTGGCACCCATTGAGACCTCCAAGTTCAGAACCATGGTAAATACTCTTGGTAGTCCTTCTCAGTAGGTCTGGATAACCGGGCAGACCCATAGAATGTGAATAAAGTTGCCATCCTGCCCACATCCTCTCAGGCAGTGACAGGAACTTCCCTTCCAAATCTTGTAAAGCAGTGTTCTAGAGTAATAGGATCTGTGTAATATACAGTGCTGTACCAGTCGAAACCCCACTCGTATTGCAAGGGCACGAGGGCCATGCAAGGCCTCTCCTCACTCATCATCGTCTAGCCCTCCCAGGCCAGCTATCCACCTTCCTCATAAAGCACCAGGAGCATTGTTCATTATGTTTTTGTAAGTAAGGAGAGCATCTAGAAGCGCCACTACTTTCCTCTTGAAACCACTCATCCTTAGCAAAAAGAGAACTTGTCACCGTGCCTTCTCTGGAGCTGCCCCAAAGATATGGAACTCTCTTCCACCGGAAGTACGCAGACTCTCCTCGACGACGGCGTTCAAATTGGAAGCCAAAAAGATTCCTAATGAGTAAATTCTTACCTTAAGAGGACTAGGCCCACTTGATCGTTGACTTTGTTCCTATTACCATTGTACTTCCATTTGATACGGCGCCCCATTACTGCATATTATTAACCCCCTTCGTTGTTCGCTTACATTTGGTTATTGTACTATCTTCTTTTTCCCAATTGGAGTTCGATATTGCATTACTGCATATTATTACCCCCCTTCGTTGTTCGCTTACACCTGTTTATTGTATTATTTTCTTTTTCCCAATTGATGCTCGTTATTGCATTCATGTCCTCTCTTCCATCCTATTGTAAAGCGCTCTGTTATCCCTCAGGATCTTGTTCGCGCTATATAAAACTTTATAAATAAATAAATAAGGGAGATGGCTTTATCCGGCATAGGGTCTAAAAGAAGCCTATCCTCTAACAGCGACGACTCTGCTATTTGCTCCACCCCTGATAAATGTACCCTAAGGGTGTGTACCACCTGTAGATAGCGGTAATGCTCTGCGTCCGCCAGACTATACTTCCTTTGTATTGCCTGAAATGTCAAGAGCAACAAGGTAACTTGGGTAACTTATGATACAGACAAACAATGGTCAGATTGGAAAAAGCAACAAGAGGCATAGGGGAACTGAATATATCAAAGATCTCCTACCACTATATGGAAAAGAAAAACCATCTCATAGATTCAATCCACAGTTACAAAGTTAGGGCAGCAGACAAGATTTCAAAAACAGAATATTAAGACACATTGGGGGATATTTACAACAGAAGTGGCGGAGCGTGCCGTTAGCCTCCTTGGCTTAACTACACGCTCCGCCATTTCAGAAACGCAGGGCTGCACCATATTTACAAGAATATGCTGCAGCCCTGCGTTTCCCCCTGCACTGGCGCTACACTTTGCAGTGTAGTGCCAATGCAGGCACCCTTGCACCATAGTATAAGGGTGTCTGCGCGCAGGGGAAGATTGTTTATGTACAGGAAGGTCCCCCTTCTTGCACATAAACAATCTTGAAATGCCGTTTTGTCACTTCCATGTGTGCTGCTTAATGCACTTAATCCAAGACGTTTTGCTTTTTGCACACATTGAAAAAGCAAAAACGAGGAGAAATAAAGCATTTCTCCTCGTTTCGCCAAGTTAAGACCAGGTTTTCCCTGGTCTTAATTTTGGCACTGCTTCCTATTCACGCTGCCCTTGTAAATAGGGGGCAGCTTCAAAATCAATGGGTGTTGCGGTGGAACGACCACCGCAACACCCACTGCCCACCCCTTTCACGTTAAGCATAGCGTGAATGGGGGCCTTATCTACAAGGCAGCGTTAAGCCACGTTAAGTGGCTTAACGCTGCCTTGTAAATAAGGCGAAGCCCCTATCGCCTTGGCAACGTCGCAAAAAGTGATGTTCCTGTGGCGATAGGGGCTTGTAAATATGCCCCATACACATCATTGCATTTCTGAAAGTTTAGTTACATCACTTATAAGTCAGTCTCAAACAGAATTATTATTTACACATTGTATCGAAAACTCTTAGCTCCACAAATGGATAAAGTGATAAAGATGAGTGCTCAAAGAAAGTGCTTGTGTGGATAAGGGGTAGAAAAAGAAAAGAGGGGGTGTCCTTTAGACCTTTTCACAAATCATATTATTGTACATAGAAGCCTGTCCGGTATACAATTTCTATATAACATATATCGCATCTGGAAGTGGTCCAGTGGTTAAGTTACTATTACCACTCTGCACAGATATCCAGATGATGGCTTAATGAAAGAGCAAGATGAGCTTGTCAAGAGTCTCCGACCTTTAATTATACATTCATGTCAATATGCAGCAATTACAGTGCTCCTGTTTTTGTGATTTTTTTTTTAGGCTGGACAGGGTATGGTAGTGGCTCGGGTGTTCAATTAACGTTCCTCAAAGGCACAGAAATACACAGCAGCAGCCCCCCAATCCGCAAGGCTAAGTCCGAAAATATGCTTGGGGGAGAATAGAGGAGAGATAGATGAGGCACTGCCCTCCCCCATAAATGGTTCACAACGTGCTAAAGAAGTTGGATTTATCACCACCTACGCAGGCCCTTCTCTCAGAGAGAACTGTTTGTCTGAAATATCAGGCTCGGTGCATAGTTGAGTGGGCCCAGGTGTGCCTGATATTCAAGATGCCGGACACAGAGGTTGTGGAACTCCACCTATCTCGGGCCACTGCTGCCCCCACACCATCATGGCCAGAGATATTGGGTAGATCGCCAGGAGTGGGGGAGTCATCACATGCCAAAGTCCTGCCCACGGCTTCGGGATTCACTGTGCTATGGCCCCTGCCTCAGACTGCCCTCCCGGCTGCCTCAATCCAGTCCACAGCCAGCCCAGTTCCCAGCAGGAGCCCCCAGGCTGCTGCCAACTCATCTGGTCCCAGCCCGGCTCCGAAGGCTTCCGCTGCCTTTCCTGTCAAGATGGTTCCCCGACATGCATGTCCTCTGGTCCCCAGACTCGAGCCTCTGCAAGTCTCTGTGAGGTCCCCTAGGCACACCACCCGCTCTGCGACCTCTCACTGCTGTTTTTTCATCTCGGCAGCCGGCATGGCCCGTCTGACTCTTACATGCCAGTGGTGTCATTGTGACGTCAGCCCCAGCCCGGCACTCCTTTACGAGTCATCTAAGAGAGCCCCAACACTCTGCTCCAGCTTAGATTACCAGGGCCCCCAGCTTCCAGTACACTTCCTTCACATCAGGGGCAGCTTTAGGAATCGGGCATGGTCAGATTTATGGACGGATGGGAAAATTATGTTAGTTACTGTGACGGAGCTGATGTAAGTGCGGCCATTTTCCTTGGTGTCAAGCCACTCCCTCTGTGATTACCCAAGCTTGTTCTTGTAAGGCGGAGCAGGTTCTGTCCAACATCCTAGCTAGATCCATTCGAGCCATGTCCACCTATTGAGCTGAGGCTAGAGGTGTATCTCTGAAAGAAATTTGCAGGGCAGCAACATGTGCTAACGCAAACGATTTATTTTTTCTCTCACTATAAACTGAAATCGTTTGATAATGAGTCTGTAAATTTTGGATCCTCTGTGTTTAAGTCAACAACGAAGTAAGTAATTGTTGAATACACTTAATTTTGAGCAGCTTATAATTGTGTCTTTCTCTTTCTTTGCTGTGGTACATCTTCAAAGGTAAGAACTATGACAAGGAGGAGCACATGTGAAGTAATGAACCAATTACTTACCGGCAATCTTCATTACCCTTAGGATGATCCTCATTATCATAGTGAGTTCCCAAACTCCCTCCCATTTCCTGTGACTTAGTTATACTGGCTTGGTTACGAACAGTAAGTGAGTAGCGTGGGATAGTTTATCAAGCACGTAGTACATTTACTTTCATTTTCACACATGCTTGTGTATGCGATCGCCATTGGAGGTGGATCGAACTCAAAGGAAAGAACTATGGGGGTCATTATGATGTCGGGTGGATCGCCACCGCCTGACCGGCGGTGGCGATCCGCCCGACATCTTTCCCCGCCCGCCCTCCATTTACCCCCAGCCATATTACAATGGCGGGGGGACAGCGGCGAACGGAAAGACCGTCCGCCGCATTTCCGCAGGCAGGCAATCGTTCCGAGTGCCTGCCGGGCGGTACTCGGGCCTAATATGGTGGCGGTGTCTGGAAGACACCGCCATCCATATTAGGATGCCTGGCGGTGAAGGCCTTTCCATGGCAGCATCGCTGCCATGGAAAGGCATGCAGGAATTGCTTCGGGGGCCCGTTGCGTGCCCCTGAGGGGGTGGGAGGGTGGGTGGCTGCACTTGGGGGTACCTATGGTATCCCCCTACATTGGCATGCACAAGGTGGCAGGCACCGCGAGATGCCTGTCACGTTGTGCATGCCAATGCACTGCATGCATTTTTTACATTGCGGCGGGTGCTGCTGACAGCACCAACCGCCGCAATGTAAACAATGCGAGATGCGACCGCCACGTTGGCGGTCGCATCCTAATAGGCACAGCGGGACCGCCGCACCTCTGGCGGTCGGTCCCGTTTACCGTTACGGTGGCGGGCGGGCATCGTAATGGGCCCCTATGATTCGGAGGATCTTCCTAACAGTAATGAAGATTACCAGTAAAGTAGTTGGTTCATTACGTTGGGAGATGGGTGGCAGCTTTACAGCACTTTATGCTTTACCAAGCTAATAGACTAGTGCTTTTGAAGCCTAACCATTCACTATTTAAGCTGCCTGCCACACCCACCTGTATTACATTCACTACAGGTATGGAATCAGCAAAGTCAGACAAGCTCAAGGCATCTCTCCTACTGTTGTGAACTGTGGCTGGCTTTACTCGGGAGACATCACTTTCTGATTTACTAGGGTAGTGACCTTTTTCCCACATCAATCTTCTCTTCTGTGGCAGAAAAATGACTTATTCTTCTCTAGACAGTTGAAGTGGCACAATCGTAACCCCTTCCAGTTTTGCAGTTCTCGAATACCGGAAAGACTTATGTCACAGATGATTGAATATTCCCCATCCAGGATAAATTTACTTTTTGATCATTTTAATGGAGCTTTTTCAGTCTAATTTAATTTTTTTTATTTTTTTTTATTGATTTTGAAGTTAAGATATAGAGCATGACCCAATGGCCCCAAATGTAAAAAAGAAATAATAAAGCAAATACGTAAACAAATACCTGCTCGCCTTTACCCATGCCACAAACTTTTTAGTCTTTTTATATTATTTTCTTATAAATATGAGGCGGAGCTTGACTGAGGGAGGGGCTCAACTTTAGCCATGGAGTACTCCTTGCATGGACGTAATACCCCACACTCATCATCTTTGAGATTATTTGTAATCCCTTTATTGCCATCTCCCTTTTGAATGCATGGAGGCCCTCAATAAAATGAGATGCCTCCCGTTGAGTGCCGGGGCATTTACTTCTATTGTATTGTTAGATGTCATCTAGAAGTGTACCCAGCATTTCTGGAAGCATGCACAATTTCTTAAAGTGCTAATTACTTCCCCTTTAGCCTAATCAACCAGATGGTTCAGATGTCCTAGCTTAGAATTAATCGTGTATTTGCACTTTGACATTGTTTCCTGAGGCCGGAAGTGGAACGATTGTTCGGATCGAGAGCAAGGAGGAAGAAGCTGAGGTGGCAGCAGCATTGCTTCTGTGCCGTGCTGTGGTACTGAGCAATCTCTGTGCAGCGGGTGACAAGACAATGCGAATCTGGCCAAGGTTCAAGGTCACTTCCCGTCCCAGGCACTGGAGGCTTGAACGAGACGGCTGGAACAGCGGAGTGTGACGTGGAGCACAGAGTCCTCACGGCTACCGCAAGCCACGCCTGCCTGCCCGTCAGCCTGCCCGTCTGCCTGCCTTTGGCTGCAGCTTCCCCATCATCTCAGCAGCCCACACTCCCCAGGCTAGTCTGGAGGAGTGAGGGAACCGGCTGCGACAAGCTATAAGCTCCTGACAAGTCCTTGAGGTCCGAAGACAGAAACAGGGACGGGCAGAAGGGGGGGCAGGCGTAGCAGGGTGCTTGACGTACGAAGTAAGTAAGCAAGTTACAATTTTAATTGCCACGGATCCAGTTATTTATTATCAACTAATAAGTACCACAGCACAGGAGGCGAGTGGCAGGGGCCGTAGAGGCTGCTGGTGAAAGAGAGAGCCCCAGGCCCCCTGCGGAAGCGGCCCGGTTAGTACCGGGTGAGGCTTTCTGGGGAGTGCCCTGCTCGCCCCCGGGTCACGGACTGTAGATTCTTGCGGCAGCTGTCAGGCTACCGGTTACCTGCTATTTGCTGACACTGTTGATACTGATGGACATCAAACGACACTAGCAGCTTTGTATAACCCCCTCAACAAGAGGTGATCCACTGACACCGGTCATTGCAGTTGTCTGTCTGTTGCTGGCTGTTGCTGTTGGTGGTCCACTGTCAATAAAGTTGCAATACTACAGCTCCTGGCCATTTTCCCCCCATTGTTATTAGCAACCACCTACCAGCTATCGACTACCAACTGATAGTAGTAGCCCCACAAAACCACTACTGTACCACATTAGACACTGAAGTTTCATTGTCTGTTGGTTGCTATTTGCTGCTGGCTGCTTGCTTGTCAATATTGTCATCATCCTTAACTGAGGAGACAGATGCGACAAACTAAAGCGCTCAACTATGTGCTCTGGGAAAGCAAGAATGGCCACGGTGCAGCAAAGGACTAAGCCAACAAAAACAACTAGACAAAAAACTCCAGAGCAAGATCCAGTAATATGTCTGGCCGAAATTATAGTGTTGGATACATCTATAACTACTACAACAGTCCCATCAAAAAAAAGAAAATTTGCTCTCTACACTGGGAAAAAAGGGGACAAAATAACAGATTACTTAATTTCGCAATCAAATGAAGTTCATTTATTATTTATTTATTAGATTCCAGAATCCCTGACGTAAATCAACCTATAGCAAATAACACTGTATGCGAAAGGTTTAATTTATAGTAAAAGATGCATTACTGACTACCACTTGATGATTTCTTCATGGTACAAGAAAAACATGTTAGAATTGGAGGAACACTTATTCCTCAGATGTCTTAACCCTGTGATTCCCACCTTTTATTATCTGCCCAAGGTTCACAAGGACATTAATAATCCCCCTGGCAGACCAATTGTAGCCTCTATGGGCAGTTTGACAGAACATATGTCTGTATACATAGACTATTTTCTTTCTCAACAGGTGGTACAGCTTAAATCTTATCTAAGGGACACTAAAGATTTTCTTGTGCATGTTGGTAAGATTGAGTGGGAGGAGGGTTTTACATTAATGGTGTTGGATATTGCCAGTCTTTACACCTGCATAGCACACACAAATGGCTTGAAGGCGGTACGATTTTTCTTAGAACATCGTTCATTGAGTTTTACTGCCCATAATACCATGCTCATAGAGTTTATCAGCTTTTGTCTGAATCACAATATATTCATCTACCAGAACCAACTCTACAGACAAGTGTCTGGGACGGCGATGGGCACCTGCTTCACCCCCCGTTACGCAAATCTTTTCGTGGGCTGGTGGGAGGAGCAGGTGGCCTGGGCGATACCCAACCAAATTTGGACGGACAGGATTATAGCATGGCATCGCTATATTGACGATCTTTTTATTGTTTTATTGTCTTTAAGGGACCACCAGAGTTGGCACGATCTTACATTGAGATATTGAACTCTAACAATATTAATTTAAGATTTACAGGAGAGGTGAGCACCCAGACAGTAAACTATTTAGATCTGAACGTGTTCATAGTAGATGGGAAGTTGCATACCAAACTTTTTCGTAAATCTACTGCAGGGAATTCAACGTTGCATGCTTCTAGTAGCCACCCGGGAAACTGATTGACAGTATCCCCTATGGAGAACTGTTACGTCTGAGGAGAAACAATACTAGGGACCAGGACTTTAAGTTGTCAGCTGAGGAGAGTATACAACGTTTCAAAGCTAGGGGCTATAATGAAGTAGTACTATTACAAGCCCTGAAAAAAGTGAAATCTACCAAGAGAAATGAGTTACTTAGAGAACAAGGAAGGTCCAATAGAAATGGGAAGAATGGCACGTTCAGAATGATTACTACATTCTCGGACAATGCTGGACATTTGAAACGCATATTAAAGAAAAACTGGCACACTCTTCTTTCTGACACCATAATAGGGGAAGATTTACCTCCTAATCCTCTGGTCACTTTTAGAAAAGCTAGATCACTACGTGATACCTTGGTCCATAGTTACCAATGCGTTGAGAGCCCTAAATCCTCTCTCAAGTCCCTGAACGGATTTTATCCGTGCGGAAAATGTAAAGCGTGTAGAAAGAGTAAACGCATATTGTCTTACAATATTCCGGGGTTAATCATATCTAGAAGAATCACGAAGTTCCTAACCTGCACGACTCCCTATGTTGTGTATTGCTTGGTATGCCCGTGTGGGCTCCGTTATATCGGAAGCACGATCCACCCGGCCAAGATACGCATATTGGAACATATGCGAGCCATTGCTAGTGCTGATGAGGCTTATCCTGTTGCGAGACATTTTAATCAGAGATTAACAGAGATTTGCTTACATACTATTGCTTAGGTCATGTACCAGTCAATCCCAGGGGGGGGGATAGGATTCAGAGACTTAGACGTCTAGAATCACAGTACATTATTGATCTCCAAAGCAAAAGTCCTCAGGGTCTAAATAGCAGTGAAGAGTTAGCTGTCCATTTGGGAGACTAATGTTTTTTTCTGATATATTACCTTCACTATTTATCATTCTCTCCTGTTTGTGAGTCGTGATCTATGAAATGCTTTATGATACGTTACAATATGAAATGAATTGATACTATACTGAGGACTGTCTCCAAGTCGTTACAGTCAAAATTATTTACGCTTGAATTCCAGTGAAATATTAGAGTTGGTTTACAGCCCATCCAGGGCTATAAGGGGTACCATGCATTTTCCATGATAAAGTTGGATTGGATGTTGCCCATACAGGGCTTGATTGTAATTGTTAATTTATTTTATTAACAAGTATGTAATTATTGTTGGCGACACTGAATTGTAGTATTCGATATTATGATTACAGGTATTGAATACGTATTCCGTTGTTGGTATTTAAAGATGGCGGAATCTTTGTGTTTGTTACATAACATCATGCACTAGTAGTCCTTTTACTGTTTTGATGAACTGGGATTGCGTAATATTTGTATATAAAGACAATGGCGACGCCGGCGTTTTGTGCAAACATTGATGAAGGCGGTTGCCGAAACGCGTCTGTGCGCACCGAGTTCCTGTGAATACATTTTGGAACTCGCCCCCGTGAGTGCTGTCATCTGTTTAAGGGTGCGATTACCTAGCGGAAGTGAGAGCGATATTCGAAGGCGGGAGCACCCCCGCCCTGCTGACAGGCACCGTTCGCGAGTGCATCAGGCTGGTGCACAGGGAGCAGATATATATATATATATATATATATCTATCCCTTCCAAAACGGCCCACTTTTTGACTCCTGGGCGCTCAAAGGCGGTGCCACCGATTGCGGTACGGCAGAGCCAAGTCGTCAACAAATCTCTCCACTTTCCCCCAAGGGGATTCCGCTCGCACTCACGATAAGGAAACCATCCAAGATGCAATTGTCACAATGCTATTTTATTTCAGCATGCCAGAAACATCTCTACGCGTTTCGGTCTCTTCAGAGACCTTGCTCACGAGAATAACAATTCAACAATTACTGTGCTTTTTTTCTTTTTTTAAAACATACAAGACCAATAATTACATCATTTCCTGCCGCCGCCAGCTAAGCATTCTGGGTCATGTAGTTCAGCCCCTCACCCCAATCCATAATGGACAGTGAAAAAAGTGCAACCCATGTGAATAATTTTTGAATTTGTTTTTAAAAAACTGATTTTTTTATATATATGCAAACTATATATGTTGCAGAGTAATGCTGTTGAATTTATAAGGGCTACATATACTCCACGATCTATACAAGTGGACAGTGGTAAATGCTACACTGCTCGTTATGTGATCACAGTGGATTAAATTTTAACCACTTGTGTCACTACTAATTCCAAACCAGTTACGCCTACAGTAATAGTTTAATCTCGCACTCCAGTGGGCCAATTTGCACACTTGAACTCTTGCCCTAAAGTGGGCCTTAGATTATATATAGTGTCTGGCGGCCCCAACATATTGATTGAAATTGTGGGGTACTAGTTCGAAACACATGTCCCTTACTGGAGTAATTCCCACTTATTCATTTCATCACCTGATTCGCCTATTATCCTATCTCTGCAACAAACTACTTTACATTACTAAATTCCAATAAAAATTCTTAATACGTGTGAAAATGTGAGTGGTGAAAAATTAAAAATATTAAACTGTGTGTGATGACCCCTAAATTTCTATGTTCTAAAATTATCGTGTAATTAAAAAAATCTGAAAAAATCTGAGGAGGCCACTATCTAGTTAATACTGTAATCTCATATTTAACAGGGAGCTATTTCAGATCAATTCACAGATGATAATGAAGCTCTTCGTCTTGATTCAATCCATTAGGAGTGAGAGTTCGAAAGTTCAAGATGTGTCGTGATTCTTTCTGCCTTAGAATTTTTCTCTGTCTCCGCCTCTTGGATGTATTCCCACTGATTCCACGGCATAAAATTTCAGGTCTTTCCATTTGCCCCCATGTTCTTTTTCCATGTGTTTGGCAACTGCATTACTCCTATCCAAGTTGACCGTTGCACGTACGTGTTCCAAAATACGTTTTTTCAATTCACATATCGTGCTGCCCACGTATTTTAAAGAACACGGGCACTCAATTATGTATATGACAAATTGGCTTTTGCAGTTGATCAATTGTTGAATTTTCCAGACACGTTTATTGGCCATCATTACCTCTTTGGTGTTTTTGGCAATTGCGCAAACCTTGCAATTAGTACACTTGAAGAAACCCCTTGGTTTCAGCCACATCTCTTGCTTCTTTTTATTTTGAAAATGACTGTGAACCAGTTGATCCCGAAGATTTTTTGCCCGTCTGAAGGTGATGTTTGGATGGTCCCCCACTAATTTGGAGACTGTTGGGTCCATATGCAATATATGCCAGTTCTTTCGCATGATTTTCATTAGTTGTTCATTTTCTGTGGAATATGTTATCAGACGTATTTATTGTTCATCCTTATTTTCCTGGGTATGTCTCTCTTTTAACAGATCAGTTCTAGTTACTGTCATTGTTCGTTGTAATGATGTGTTAATGGCTTTTGAGTTGTATTTTCGTGTTTTAAATCTTTGTGTTGCCAAACGTTGGTGTCTTTCCCACTCTTCTTCCTGGGAGCATATTCTTTTAATTCGGAGAAATTCCCCGTAGGGGATGTTTTTAATCAAACTACTTTGGTGGAAACTTTCCGCATGTAACACTGCATTCGTTGCTGTACTTTTTCGATGCAGGGTGGTCTGTATTTCGTTATTTAGGATGTAAATTTCAGTATCCAAAAAAACAACCCGTTTGTCACTGATGTCATATGTGAATTTCAAACCAAATTCAGAGTTGTTCAATATTTTGAAGTAGTCAGCGAATTCTTCATTGGTTCCATCCCAAATAATTAGCAGGTCGTCGATGTACCTTAACCATGCTATAGTTTTACTCACATGATGGTCATTTTCATTTTTCCAGGCCCAGATCTTCTCCCACCATCCCATGGTAAGGCAGGCATAACTAGGGCTAAATGAAAAACCCATCGCCGTACCTTTTACTTGGCGATAGATTTCTTCTCCAAACATGAATGTGTTTTTGCCGTACCGCAATCGCACCGCCTTTGAGCGCCCAGGAGTCAAAAAGTGGGCCGTTTTGGAAGGAATTGACAGATTGACTCGGGTGAACGCCAGCTGTGAAACGCATATGAGAGGAAATTGCAGAAAACGCTGTGAGAAGCAGACCGGGGAAAGCGAGACCGGAGGGGAGCGCGGAACTCGGGAACCTTCAAAGCGGTGAGCGAGCAACTTTTTGAAACATTGTATCTATTTGTGGATGAATGCCGGCTGGTCTTAGAATGTGGAGTGCTTAACCTGAAATACAATACGAGTAAAGCGACTCGGGGAACTGTTCCTGTTACAGATTTACGGGCTTGAGCATCACGAAGAGACGAATAAGGAGCATTCACAAGCTAAGGAAATATCAATTAAATTAAACAGCTGAAACACGCCAGTGGAACATGGATAAAAGGGAGGCCAAAAGAAATGCCTTAATCGACACGTTCTTTGAACAAGAAGCGTCGGTAAGCAGTGCAAGTGGAGCGTCACAGAAACCGGACATAAAAAATAAATTACAAACATGGGAAAAGCTCTCAAAAAAAGAAATAAACAAATGGTGGGAAGTGGCTTCTTTGAGGAAATATTTGGAAGTAAAACGTATCCCACGAGGTTTGCGTATAAATCTGATGCCTAATCACCAGGACACAAGTAATGATCTGCTCAATGAGTGGGGTGAATTCATTTTAAAATCCTCATTGGGACTAATGGAAATATTGGTAAGACACATTGAAATAGCCTTGGAGAAAACGACATCGCAACTAAAAGAAATGGAAAAAGAATTGGCAACCTTAGATCTGAATCCGGATCTAAAGAAGTTTAAAGAGGAATTAGAACATCATATAGAAAAACATGAGGAAACTGTACAAATGAGAAAACAGTCCAAGTTCCAGCGGGACAAAGAAGATTATCAAGAAGGTCGGATCTTCACATACGCAAGGAAGTATGATCGGTTTAAAGAGCAAGAAAAATTGGATTTGACAACCAACACTGGCAGTCTTTCATCACTGACATCCACTGATGCCAGTGAAGGGGAAGTTGAACAAAGTGAAGCAAGGCCACAATGCTCTTTTTTAGGCGAAATGAGACTGGCGCTCCAACAGAAAAATTGGGAAAAGACCATAGGGTCGCCAGTGGGAATCAGCCGGGGAAGAGGCAGAGGACGAGGAAATGCCCGCTTATACCAACAAGACGAGGCAAGCGGAACATCAAAAACAAATTCAAATCCAAATTTAAAACGAGTGGGAACGACCACGAGAAGTATGAGGCAGAAATGGAGTTAGACGTGCCTTCTACAAATCCGACACAAGAACTTGAAGTTATAAATCTTTCAAAAAAAGTACTGACCGAAATGGAAATGCGACTATTGAAACGTGGTCTAAATTTTTGCCCTACCAACAATATTGACCTAGCGGAAATAAGGATAGACCTGTACAAATACATTCGAAAAGTCAAACTAGCCAAACTCTTTACGGAGAATCCAAAGATGTCACAATACAGTAAAAAGATCACAGTACCCAATATGGAACTTACAGCAAAGGATGCAGAAAGCTTTGTTACTCTTATGGAATTGGATCAAAACCCGGAATATGAAAGGAGAGAGCTGCGGGCATATTGTCCACAATTGGGAGCGGGCTGCAGTCGAAAAAAACCTCAATCCAAATTTTATCCGCAGCTTGCGCAGGGTAACAAAATTGATATATTTCATGACTGTGTTATAAAAGACCTTTACCATTTGAATTATACAAACAAAACAGATAATCTCTCCCAAAATGAGCGCATCTCACTACAAAACTTGAAAAATGATGATACAATCGAAATAAAAATGGCAGACAAGGGAGGAAATGTCATTATCCTGGAGAAAGAAATGTATGTGCGGGAAGCATACTCGCAACTGAGAAACAGAGAATATTATGAGAAACTCAAAGAAAATCCGACAATGAAGTGGAAACAGGAACTGGATGTTAAAATTAGTTCCTGGATGCAGAAAAATCTATTGGATGAGGATGAAGTAAAATATCTGAGTAGGGAGTATCCGAAAATGGCGACGATATACTTCCTCCCTAAAATTCACAAAAATCCCACTAGACCACCAGGAAGGCCGATAATATCGGCAAAAGGAGCATTACTGGAACCAATGGCCAATTTTTGGGATATATTTTTACTACCATACGTCAAAGGTTTGACGTCATATCTGCAAGATACAGGAGACCTACTGAGACATCTGCAGGAAACCCCCTGGTCAGCAATATACAAACTGATAACGATGGATGTGATATCATTATATTCTAACATAAGAAATGACATTGGTTTAAGAGCATGTGAACATTTTTTACAGGAGAGAAACATCCAGTTTGAAGATCACAATAAAATGTTATTGGAAATGATCCAGATGTGTTTGGAACAAAACACATTCATGTTTGGAGAAGAAATCTATCGCCAAGTAAAAGGTACGGCGATGGGTTTTTCATTTAGCCCTAGTTATGCCTGCCTTACCATGGGATGGTGGGAGAAGATCTGGGCCTGGAAAAATTAAAATGACCATCATGTGAGTAAAACTATAGCATGGTTAAGGTACATCGACGACCTGCTAATTATTTGGGATGGAACCAATGAAGAATTCGCTGACTACTTCAAAATATTGAACAACTCTGAATTTGGTTTGAAATTCACATATGACATCAGTGACAAACGGGTTGTTTTTTTGGATACTGAAATTTACATCCTAAATAACGAAATACAGACCACCCTGCATCGAAAAAGTACAGCAACGAATGCAGTGTTACATGCGGAAAGTTTCCACCAAAGTAGTTTGATTAAAAACATCCCCTACGGGGAATTTCTCCGAATTAAAAGAATATGCTCCCAGGAAGAAGAGTGGGAAAGACACCAACGTTTGGCAACACAAAGATTTAAAACATGAAAATACAACTCAAAAGCCATTAACACATCATTACAACGAACAATGACAGTAACTAGAACTGATCTGTTAAAAGAGAGACATACCCAGGAAAATAAGGATGAACAAAAAATACGTCTGATAACAACATATTCCACAGAAAATGAACAACTAATGAAAATCATGCGAAAGAACTGGCATATATTGCATATGGACCCAACAGTCTCCAAATTAGTGGGGGACCATCCAAACATCACCTTCAGATGGGCAAACAATCTTCGGGATCAACTGGTTCACAGTCATTTTCAAAATAAAAAGAAGCAAGAGATGTGGCTGAAACCCAGGGGTTTCTTCAAGTGTACTAATTGCAAGGTTTGCGTAATTGCCAAAAACACCAAAGAGGTAATGATGGCCAATAAACGTGTCTGGAAAATTCAACAATTGATCAACTGCAAAAGCCAATTTGTCATATACATAATTGAGTGCCCGTGTTCTTTAAAATACGTGGGCAGCACGATATGTGAATTGAAAAAATGTATTTTGGAACACGTACGTGCAACGGTCAACTTGGATAGGAGTAATGCAGTTGCCAAACACATGGAAAAAGAACATGGGGGCAAATGGAAAGACCTGAAATTTTATGCCGTGGAATCAGTGGGAATACATCCAAGAGGCGGAGACAGAGAAAAAATTCTAAGGCAGAAAGAATCACGACACATCTTGAACTTTCGAACTCTCACTCCTAATGGATTGAATCAAGACGAAGAGCTTCATTATCATCAATCAATCAATCAATCACAGAATTTGTAGAGCGCACTACTTACCCGCGAGGGTCTCAAGGCGCTGGGGAGAGGGAAGGGGGGGGGTGCTGCTACTGGTCGAACAGCCAGGTCTTGAGTAGCCTCCTGAAGGTCAGCAGGTCTTGGGTCTGTCGTAGGCTTAGTGGAAGGGTGTTCCAGGTCTTGGCGGCGAGGTGTGAGAAGGATCTGCCGCCGGTGGTTGTTCTTCGAATGCGAGGGACGGTGGCGAGGGAGAGGTCGGCGGAGCGGAGCTGGCGGTTGGGGACGTAGAAGAAGAGTCGTCTGTTGAGGTAGGCTGGGCCAGTTTTGTGGAGTGCCTTGTGTGCGTGGATGAGGAGTTTGAAGGTGATCCTCCTGTCGACGGGGAGCCAGTGCAGGTTCCTCAAGTGGGGGGTGATGTGGCTGTGGCGTGGTACGTCGAGGATCAGGCGTGCGGAGGCGTTTTGTATGCGTTGCAGTCGCTTGATGAGCTTGGCCGGGGCTCCCGCGTAGAGGGCGTTCCCATAGTCAAGTCTGCTACTGACGAGGGCCTGGGTGACTGTTCTTCTTGTGTCTGTCGGGATCCACCTGTAGATCTTGCGAAGCATGCGGAGGGTGTTGAAGCAGGAGGAGGAGACTGCGTTGACTTGCTTGGCCATGGAGAGCGTTGAGTCGAGGATGACTCCCAGGTTGCGTGCGTGGTCGGTGGGTGTCGGGGCTGCTCCCAGCGTCGTTGGCCACCAGGAGTCGTCCCAGGCTGAGGGGTTGGAGCCGAGGATGAGGACCTCCGTCTTGTCCGTGTTCAGCTTTAGTCGGCTGATCTTCATCCAATCGGCGACGACCTTCATTCCTTCATGGAGATTGGCTTTGGCGGCGAGGGGGTCCTTGGTGAGGGAGAGGATCAGTTGAGTGTCGTCGGCGTAGGAGATAATGTTGAGGTCGTGATGTCTGGCGATGCGTGCGAGCGGGGCCATGTAGATGTTGAACAGTGTTGGGCTGAGGGAAGATCCCTGGGGTACGCCGCAGATGATCTCGGAGGCTTCGGATCGGAAAGGTGGGAGGCGGACTCTCTGGGTTCTGCCGTCGAGGAAGGAGGTGGTCCATTCCAGGGCCTTGTCTCGGATCCCTGCGTCGTGGAGGCGTGCGCGTAGAGTGCGGTGGCAGACAGTGTCGAAGGCGGCGGAGAGGTCCAGCAGGATGAGGGCTGCGGTCTCACCATTGT
This sequence comes from Calotriton arnoldi, assembly GCA_963921515.1. NCBI lineage: Eukaryota > Metazoa > Chordata > Amphibia > Caudata > Salamandridae > Calotriton > Calotriton arnoldi. Next base: position 2,119,398 of record CAWUFW010002610.1, read on the forward strand.
CCAGCAGGATCCTGATGTCGTCGGTGGCGGCGATGAGGGCAGTCTCAGTGCTGTGGTTGCTGCGGAACCCTGATTGGGATGGGTCCAGGATGCTGTTTTCTTCGAGGTATCGGGTTAGCTGTTTGTTGACGATCTTCTCGATGACCTTGGCTGGGAACGGAAGCAGGGAGATGGGCCGGAAGTTCTTGAGGTCTCTCGGGTCCGCCTTGGGTTTTTTGAGTAGAGGCGTTGATCTCTGCGTGTTTCCAGCTCTCTGGGAAGGTCGCGGTCTCGAAGGAGAGATTGATGACGTTGCACAGGTGGGGTGCGATGGAGCTGCTGGCTTTGTTGAAGATGTGGTGCGGGAAAGGGTCTGACGGGGAGCCGGAGTGTATTGTGCTCATGGTCTTGATGGTGTCCTCGATGTTCACGCTGGCCCAGGCTGGCAGGGGGTCGTGGTCGATGGTGTGTGGCGGTCTGGTGCATCGATCTTAGTTGGGGCTGTCTGGGTGTTGAAGCTGTCGTGGATGTCGGCGATCTTGCGGTGAAAGAAGGTGGCGAGGGAATCGCACAGGGGTTGCGACGGCGGGATGTCGTTGGTGTTGGAGCTGGGATTGGAGAGTTCCTTCACGATGTTGAAAAGCTCCTTGCTGTTGTGTGCGTTGTTGTCGAGGCGGTCTTTGAAGGAGATTCTCTTGGCGGACCTGATGAGGTGGTGGTGGTTACGGATGGCGTCTTTGTGGGCTGTGTGGCTGTCCGGTGTCTTATCACTGTGCCATTTCTTCTCTAGTTTCCGGCAGGTACGCTTGGAAGCTAGGAGTTCCGAGGTGAACCAGCTGGCTCTTTTGGTGGTGTCGCTGTAGGTGAGCTTTTTCAGCGGGGCGAGGGTGTTGGCACAGTCGTCCATCCATCGTCTGAGGTTGCAGGCAGCGTCGTCGGTGTTGGATGGGTCGGAGGGAGGGCTGAGAGCGAGGGTTGCCCGAAGTTGGTCTTCGGTGACTTTGCTCCAGCAGCGGCGTGGGATCTGTTGGGTGCGGTGGTGTGTGGTGGGTTTCTGGAAGGTGAAATGGATGCAGCGGTGGTCGGTCCAGAGGAGTTCCGTGGTGTGGCTGAAGGAGACGTGGGAGCTTGAGGAGAAGATGGGGTCAAGCGTGTGGCCGGCGGAGTGGGTCGGTGTTGTGACGAGCTGGCTCAGACCGAGGTTGGCGAGGCTGTCGATCAGGGTGGTGGAGTTGCTGTCGTTGTTGTTCTCCAGGTGAAAGTTCAGGTCTCCGAGGAGGATGTAGTCGGTAGAGGTCAGGGCGTGCGTGCTGATGAAGTCGGCGATGGAGTCGCTGAACTGGGGTCGGGGCCCAGGGGGTCTGTAGACAAGGGTGCCTCTAAGGGTGGTGTTGGGGTCCGTGTGGATCTGGAAGTGCATGTGTTCGGCGGTGCTGAGAGTGTCGTCGGTGCTGGTCGAGACCCTGATGGTGTTCTTGTGGACGATGGCGATTCCTCCTCCTACTGCGTTGATGCGGTCTCTGCGGGTGATCTTATAGCCGTCTGGGATGGCTATGGCGATGTCGGGGGCGGAGGAGTCGTTCATCCAAGTCTCAGTCAGGAAGGCGACGTCTGGTGATGATGTGTCGAGCAGGTCCCAGAGCTCGACGGCGTGTTTGCGTGCGGAGCGGGTGTTCAGTAGGATGCACCGGAGGTGGTTGAGGTCCTTCTTGGCGGGCGCCTCGGTGGCTCTTAGGGTGGCGTAGCTGCAGTTCCGGCAGGTGAAGGGACCATGGGTGCGTTTCGGGGCGGCCTTGAAGCAGTTGTGTGTCCGTCCGGGGTTGAGAGCGTGGAGTGTGGTGGCATCGTAACGGCGTCGGTCCTCAAGGCTGGAGCGGGGGGCGCGCGGCCCAGGGGTTCTGGCGCTGGGCGTGGTCCAGGCGCGGACGGGCTTGCCTAAAGCGCCTTCGGTGCGCCAGCGGCGCGGCCGCACAGCGGCCGCCATATATGGGGAGGTGGGAGGGAGGAGCAGCTGGGAGGCAGGGGCAGCGAATGGGCAGTCAGGGGGGCGGGGACGCAGCAGCGGGAATGGAGAGAGGCAGCAAGGGGCACAGAAGGCAAAATGGACAAAAAACAGAAGAAAACACGGGCACAGTACAGTGGGGCAGCGAGGGCACAGAAGGCAAAATGGACAAAAAACAGAAGAAAACACGGGCACCGAGGCCACAAGCGGAGGGGCGAGCTTACCAGCAGCAGCAGCGGGCGGACAGCACAGGCGGAGCTGTGTGGTGGGGGAGCGACCTACCTGGCAAGGTCAAGGGTCGCTCTCCTCACCGCGCAGCGGCCGCCATATATGGGGAGGTGGGAGGGAGGAGCAGCTGGGAGGCAGGGGCAGCGAATGGGCAGTCAGGGGGGCGGGGCCGCAGGGGACGCAGCGGCGGGAATGGAGAGAGGCAGCGAGGGGCACAGAAGGCAAAATGGACAAAAAACAGAAGAAAACACAGGCACAGTACAGTGGGGCAGCGAGGGCACAGAAGGCAAAATGGACAAAAAACAGAAGAAAACACGGGCACAGTACAGTGGGGCAGCGAGGGCACAGAAGGCAAAATGGACAAAAAACAGAAGAAAACACGGGCACAGTACAGTGGGGCAGCGAGGGCACAGAAGGCAAAATGGACAAAAAACAGAAGAAAACACGGGCACAGTACAGTGGGGCGGCGAGGGCACAGAAGGCAAAATGGACAAAAAACTGAAGAAAACACGGGCACAGTACAGTGGGGCAGCGAGGGCACAGAAGGCAAAATGGACAAAAAAACAGAAGAAAACACGGGCACAGTACAGTGGGGCAGCGAGGGCACAGAAGGCAAAATGGACAAAAAACAGAAGAAAACACGGGCACAGTACAGTGGGGCAGCGAGGGCACAGAAGGCAAAATGGACAAAAAAACAGAAGAAAACACGGGCACAGTACAGTGGGGCAGCGAGGGCACAGAAGGCAAAATGGACAAAAAACAGAAGAAAACACGGGCACCGAGGCCACAAGCGGAGGGGCGAGCTTACCAGCAGCAGCAGCGGGCGGACAGCACAGGCGGAGCTGTGTGGTGGGGGAGCGACCTACCTGGCATTCATCTGTGAATTGATCTGAAATAGCTCCCTGTTAAATATGAGATTACAGTATTAACTAGATAGTGGCCTCCTCAGATTTGTTCAGATTTTTTTAATTACACTATAATTTTAGAACATAGAAATTTAGGGGTCATCACACACAGTTTAATATTTTTAATTTTTCACATTTTCACACGTATTAAGAATTTTAATTGAAATTTAGTAATGTAAAGTAGTTTGTTGCAGAGATAGGATAATAGGCGAATCAGGTGATGAAATGAATAAGTGGGAATTACTCCAGTAAGGGACATGTGTTTCGAACTAGTACCCCACAATTTCAATCAATATGTTGGGGCCGCCAGACACTATATATAATCTAAGGCCCACTTTAGGGCAAGAGTTCAAGTGTGCAAATTGGCCCACTGGAGGGCGAGATTAAACTATTACTGTAGGCGTAACTGGTTTGGAATTAGTAGTGACACAAGTGGTTAAAATTTAATCCACTGTGATCACATAACGAGCAGTGTAGCATCTACCACTGTCCACTTGTATAGATCGTGGAGTGTATGTAGCCCTTATAAATTCAACAGCATTACTCTGCAACATATATAGTTTGTATATATATTAAAAAATCCGTTTTTTTTTAAAATTTGCAAAAATTATTCACATGGGTTGCACTTTTTTCACTGTCCATTATGGATTGGGGTGAGGGGCTGAACTACATGACCCAGAATGCTTAGCTGGCGGCGGCAGGAAGTGATGTAATTATTGGTCTTGTATGTTTTAAAAAAAGAAAAAAAGCACAGTAATTGTTGAATTGTTATTCTCGTGAGAAAAGTCTCTGAAGAGACCGAAACGCGTAGAGATGTTTCTGGCATGCTGAAATAAAATAGCATTGTGACAATTGCATCTTGGATGGTTTCCTTATCGTGAGTGCGAGCGGAATCCCCTTGGGGGAAAGTGGATATATATATATATATATATATATATATATATATATATATATATATATATATATAATTACTTTATGGTTTAAAATTCTTTATTTCCAAACATACAGGAATAAAGAAACGATGCATATTCATGGTAGCGATTCAGGGCCCGTCTAAACAGGGCACCGTGCAATGTGTTTAATGTCCCCTAAAGCCCCTCCTCCCCCTGCCCCCTGCCCCCCAGGACCTGGTGACCTAAAAAGTAAGAAATAAAGGTAATAGCGCAGGGCTGCTCGTTTAGGGTGCAGCATTAGTGATGGTCATTATTTGAGGGCCGTACGTCCTCAGGCAGGCGCAGCAGGCGAAGATATTTAGGGCAAGTGAGTTCCCGAAATTCTGATGTTAATAATGTCAGGAATGGTGCCCATAGTTTAGGAAATGCCAATCCTAGATTAGATAAAGAGAGGTTAATGCTTTCCATCCCCAGTGTATACCACATATGATGTAGCCAGCCCAGATGTGTTGGTATGTGTTCAGTACCTCAGTGGGAGAGGATGTTTTGCAGGGCCGCACATAAAGCTACGCTAATTTGTTTACCCAGTTGAGACTTGAGGGGGAAGGTGATAGGGTTCTGAAGACCTAAAATTACATAAGCGTGAAATCTGGGGAGCTCTGTGTCCAGGTGAGTGTCAATGTCTGAGAGCACCTGCGCCCAGTAAGACCTAAGTTTCGGGTATTCCCACAAAATATGTAACAGTGTACTGGGGGAACCGCACTGGCGCCAGCACTCAGGGGATTTGGTCTGGTTATATTTATGAATCCGGTGAGGTGTGTAGGACCAATAGGTAACGATCTTTGTGGCTGTCTCGATATTGGCCATATTGTGCACGGTGTGCTGCACCCTGTAGTAGATATCGCCCCATTCTTTAGTCTTGAGTTCCCTGCTAATTTCTGCTTCCCATCGGAGTTGGCTCTTGGATTTTGGAATCTCCAGACGGGAGTTGATCAGATGGTATAGATCAGGGACTAGGCGCTTATCGGAAGTCCTCAACAAGAGCCAGCCTTCGAAGGGGGTGAGTTGTCACTCTGCGCCTGGGCGCGTAGCGGGTTGCAGCACCCGGTGTCGGATCTGGGTATAATGCCAGCGCTCTGTTTCGGGAAGTGCGTATTCTGCACGGAGTGCTTCAAAGGGGAGTGGGCCCTCCAAATTGAATAAGTGGCCCACCGACCTGCAGCCTGCTTGCGCCTAGACTTGGAATGAGGGGTCCTGAGAGCCTGGGTGAAAGTCTGGGTTATTGACTATGGGTGTAAGTGGGGATGGGAAGGTCGTAAGGCCCCTTTATGACGCCAGGCTGTCCCAGACTGTCAGTGATGCCTTGGTTATGGGTTGTCTCGGATTCAGCCTGTGACTGCTCCACAAAGACCCTCCATTGGGTGGCCTGGTAGTAGCGAAGAATATCAGGGATTCCTAGGCCGCCCTCATCTGGGGACCGGTAGCTGAGGTCTCTGCGAAAACGAGGGCGCTTGCCTGCCCCCACAAATTTGTTAATTTCTTGCTGTAGGGAATGCAGTGTCCCGGGCGGAGGTGAGACCAGGAGCACCTGGAAAAGAAACAGGATTTTGGGGGGTATCGTTTTTTTAATTGCCAATATACGTCCTAACCAGGACAGGGAGTAGGACCGCCACTGGGGCATATTGGTTTTGATCTGGTGGATTCATTTTTTATAGTTTAAAGCGACAGTGTCTGCGATGGTAGATGTTATCTGGAGGCCCAAATATGGGATAGATACCGGAGCCCACTGTGAGGGCAGGGCCTGACGCAAAGCGTTCAGTGTCTGTGGTCAGAGAGTGAGATTGAGGGCTTGCAATTTTTGGATATTTATCCTAAGGCCTGACGCCAAGCCGAAAGCCTGCTGCTCAGCTAAATGAGACTGTAAGAAGAACAATGGGTCCTGTCCTTCCCCGGTCCTAGTAAGAATTGGGGCAAAACTTTGACAGAAAGTCTTATAAAAAGAGGCCGGGAAACTGTCTGGTCCCGGAGACTTGGATAACTGTTGGCGGGAAATGCTAGAAATGACTTCTTCTATCCGAATCGAATGTTCCAGATCCACCTCCTGCGCTGGGGGTCAGAGAGGTAGTAGTGGCACCCCTGAGGTATGCAGGGATCGTGTCCGGTGGGGGGTCTTGTGCAGTGTAGAGGGTCTGGTAGTATTCCCGGAAGGAGTCTATGATATGTGCATCGTCTTTCCACGCATTTCCCTCCTTATCCAGGATCTTTTCTTCAAACGTATGTTTATTAGCATTTTGGTATACACTGCGATACAATATGACAGAAGAGACATCAAAATAGACTTACAAAGTATAGCAGTAATAAAAGTCCAGGGTTGATTTGTTATACAAGGCACATGTCCAGGCCCTCCCTTGTAGAAACCTAGAACAACAAGTACAGTGTCTGGTATTGTGAAGGCACGACATGTGTCTACCTTAAGAAGTATACGCTCAGCCCGTCTTTCTTTTGTGACAGGTTTTAACTCTAAACCTTCCAACTGGGAAGGTGCCCCCTAAAAGAAGAAAACACAAGAAACAAGAACCCACGAAAAATAAATAAATAAATTCCCACCCCCCCTCCCTACCAACACAATAATGGTGGCGGTGACACAATATTAGATTGTTTCAAGGTCTAGTCATGTACAGTCAGATTAAAATTGAAAAAGGTGCATATCTCTGACGGAGGGAGGACAAACTGCCAGCGGTAATCCCCGTGTAAGAAAGGCAACCAACGGACCCCATTTGTATTCAAAACTTTTTTGTCAAAATTCTTTTATTCAGCATCATAAGCGAATACAAAGCCATGAACACAGTAGGGCGTACAAGACCCAGAGTCAGAATATTCAGCTAGTTGGAGTCCAGGTTCATATGTCTCTAGGCTAATGACAGCCCCCCTGCAACCGAAAGGGACGCTGTCAGTTTTTGAACATTCAACCAGAAAAACAACCCCTTAAACCGAAACGAAACTAAATACTAAATAGAGAACCCTCCCCCTCCCTCCTACCCTATCCTGGTGGGGGTGGTGCTATACGAAGTTCAAGTGAGTAGTATGGATGCGCCGAAAAGGTAAGAGTGGACTAGCAGGATTACAGCGTCCAGGAGTTTGGTGAGTGCTCCAGCTAACCTAATTCGGGGTGACTAAAATTGGAAAAGATGCATAGCCCTTAATGACGGAGGGCAGACTGCCGAGGGTAGACCCCGGGACAGAAAAGTTACTAGTGGGCCCCATTTGTATTCAAAGTTCTTATAGTCATCTCGGAAGATCTCTGCAAGACGCTCCATGGAGAGAATTCTCCATAGACGGGCATGCCATAAGGACACCGCTGGCGCGGCTGTCTTTTTCCAGGCAGCTGCTATCGTAAGTTTTGCCGCCCCCAGGCAGGCCCACATCATAGCCCTGTCAGCTTTCGTTTGTTGGTGTTCCAGATCGGGGTCTCTAATGCCCAGTAGTGCCCCCTCTATAGTTGTCGGGATGGGATACCCCAGCAGGTCTTTGATATGGGACAGGATTTCTTCCCAGAATGGTCGAATACCAGGACAGTCCCACCAGATATGACGAAAATCCCCTTGCAGCCCACAACCCCGCCAGCAGAGATCAGAGGTGTCTGGGAAGATCCGTTTGAGTTTAGTGGGGTAGAGATACCAGTCCATGAGGGTCTTGTAATGTGCTTCCCTTAGGGCAACTGAGTGGTTGTTTTTTAGTAATATCGCCCCAAATGTGTTTCCATTCTTCATCTGTGACTTCCCTCCCCAGCACCTGTTCCCAAAAGGACATATAGCGCGGCCGTGGTGCATGCAGTGTATTTAATAGCATGGTATAGAGTGTGGAGATTGCCCCTTTCATGGTTCCCGCCTTTCATACCAGTCGTTCCATATCGGTAAGGTCTCTGGTCGCGGCCTCGCGAACATGTGGAAGAGTGGCCCAGTGCTTAAGCTGGAGGTAGTGATAGTGCTCGCTATGGTCAACCCGGAAATCCCTTTTGCAACTCTCAAACGTCAGGATGTCAAAGTTGTGGAATAAGTCCGATAATTTTAAGCAGCCCCCTTCCCTCCAACTGTCAAAGGGCCCCTGGCGCATTGCCGGTGGGAAGTCCGGATTGAAGTGGATTGGAGTGTATGGGGAGGGGAAAGAGGTCCAGCCCTCTCTCTTCGTAATTTGGTCCCAGACTGTAAGTGTAGTGCACGTGGGCGTACTGAGGTATGCATTTGCCGGCCTATCTGATTTTGGTTTCCACAGGACATCCCAGATCGTTCGTCCCACAATTGCCCTGTCCATGTGAAGCCAGTGTTTGTCTGATTCTCTCGCGGACCACTCCATCACCACCCGTAGTTGTGCCGCCTGGTAGTATAGTTGGAAGTCCGGAAGAGCCACCCCCGTCTTTCTTTGAACGTCGCATGACATGAAAGGGAAGGCGTGCCCTTCCCCTCTGCCAGATGAATTTGGTGGTGATCGCGCATAAGCGAGGTAGGAGATCATGTTCAAAAGCAATTGGGAGAGCCTGGAATAGATAAAGGAGCTTTGGCAGGACTGTCATTTTCACGGCGTTAACCCGACCTAGCCAGGAGATATAGAGAGGTTTCCATCTTTTAAAATCTTGTTTAAGCTGTGCCTCCAGAGGAGGGTAATTAGCCTTGTAGAGGTCCCCCAGTTTGGCCGAAAGGTGTACACCAAGGTATAGAAGGGAATGCTTGGCCCAGTGAAGCGACGTTTGGCCCCGCAATCTCGAGGCATCAGCGTTTGAGAGTGTAAGGTTTAGTATGGAGGATTTAGATAAGTTCACTTTGAATCCAGAGACCATCTCGAAGTTCTGTAATTCCTCTTGTACCGCTCGGAGCGAAGAAGCCGGTTCCAAGAGCGTGAGTAAGATATCGTCCGCAAAGAGGGACACTTTATGGTCTGTGCCTCCAAAGCGAACACCCCGGATGGCTTTGTTGGCTCGTAATTGTGCAGCTGCTATTGCTACTTTCGCAGCTCCTATGCATGTCCACATAATGGCCTTGTCTGCCTTGGTTTGGTGTTCGAGAGATGGGTCACGAAGGCCTAGTAGAATCTCTGCCATAGTAATCGGGATGGGGTAACCCAGCATGCTTTTAATTTGTGTGAGAATTTCCTCCCAAAATGGTCGTATTGTGGGGCAGTCCCACCAAATGTGCTGGAAATCTCCCAAAAGCCCACAGCCCCTCCAGCATTTATCAGATGTGTTCGAGAATATTCTTTTAAGCTTAACGGGATAAAGATACCAATCCATCATTGTTTTAAGACGGGCTTCCCGAAGTTCTAAAGAGTGGTTGAATTTCATGACGTCTGACCACAACCCAGTCCACTCCCTATCGGATATATCCCGTTGTATTATCCCCTCCCACATATTCATGTATCGGGGTCTTGGAGAGTGTGTAGAGGCAAGCAAGTAGTTGTATAGAAATGAAATCACCCCTTTCATAGAACCTACATTCTGTACAAAGGTTTCGAACTTCGTGAGCTCACGTGTAGCTGCTTCGTGAATGTGGGGGGTGAGGACCCAGTGCTTCAGTTGGATATAATGAAAATGTTCAGCGGGCTCCAAGCCATAGTCCCTTCTGCAATTATCGAAGGTAAGAATATCAGAGTTATGAAATAAATGTGTCAGTGCAAGACAGCCACCTTCCTTCCAGGGATTGAAAGGTCCCTCCTGAAGGGCCGGAGGAAAGGCCGGATTGAAGTGGAGGGGTGTATGGGGTGAGGGGAATGTGGTCCAGTGGTCAGTCCCAGATATGGAGTCCCATAATTTCAAGGTGGTGCGAGTGGGAGTGCTAATGTAAGCATTCTCGGGCCTCTCCCTCTTGGGTCTCCATATGAGGTCCCAGATTGTCCCCCTGCAATGGCTCTGTCCATATGGAGCCAGTGTTTCTCCGACTCCCTTTTAGACCATTCTGTCACTACCCTCAGTTGAGCAGCTTTATAATATAGGCCGAAATCTGGTAGGCCCACTCCTCCCTCAGCTGAAAGAGAAGCGTGAAAGGGAATACATAGCAGGCATACAGGACGGGGAGGGTGGATTAGTCCACAAAGATACGGAAAAGGCCTATATTTTTGGATCCTTCTACAAGGCACTATTCACCGGGGAACCACGGGACATAGAAATGCAAAATAGCTACCTCCAGGCACTGCAGTTCCCCCGGGTCTTGCAGGAGTGGAACGATAAACTTACGTCTCCTATCACCCCAGAAGAGGTGGGCACAGTCATTAACTCCCTTAAACTCCATAAAGCGCCAGGCCCGGATGGATTGACGACCCAATTCTATAAAACATTTGCGCCAGACCTCATACCCCACCTCACCCTGTTGTATTCCTCTTAGGGTGTCCATACACGGGCTTTCCTGTATCATGTCCTTATATAGGCACAATTCGCCCTGCCCTTATATAGGCATAAAATCCCAGTCCTTATTTAGGCATTAAACCGTGAACTCCAAATACAGGTATGGTCTCTGACATCCGTCCACCCTAACGTCACAACGAGTTCTTGAAGAACAGACCCTTAGGCTTCGGGAGTTTCCCTAGCACAGGACTATTGATTTCTTCAAGGACTCATCTATTATGCATGAACCGTTATACCTTAGGGGTTCATTCATGACGTCTTCCGCTGTCCGATTCACGTCAATGCTAACATTCTGAGGTACCTCTCAGGTATAAATATACCTTCCCTAGCCCTTGTAAACTAGAGGAGACCTCGACTTCAGAGGAGCCCGTTTCCCGGCCTGACGCACTGAGAAGACGCTGTCATCCCTGCACGCAGAGAGTCCAGCTTCCAGTGATCTGACTTCCCTCGCGGGGTGTTGGAGTTCGAGTCTGGCAAGAGATTCCTACCTCTCTCATTCTTAAGGTATGGAGCTGACTAGAACCTAGAGGGACTCTTGGCATACTAGGCATACTAGGCATACTAGACTTAACATACTCTTAGTATACCATAGTAAGGAATACTTCACCTACTTCATACCTCT